>OX596074.1:22778904-23378904 GCA_951394005.1 Protophormia terraenovae | reverse complement strand
ATAATTTTTTCCATTGCAATGGAAAGTTGATAATTTTTTTTTCAAATTGTTTTCGAAAGTTTATTACGCGGATCATCTTCTATACTGAGTAATTTTAAATGTACTTTGTGCGTATTTTTTTATGTCTTCGATGTAGGAAGACCTCCCGAAACATACGCATTATTAAGCTTGTTGAAATAATTACAAAATTTTTTAACATATCAAGCCCTGACTGCAAAAATATGGTAACCGACAACATTTTCGGAATTCATGTTTTGATGAAAATCTATAATTTAGAATCATTTACATCATCTTTCAAATTTTCATCGACGTATCAAGTGTCATTTCAGATTTATTGCGAAAGCAATTTTATTGGGACATTTTGCATACATATAACAATGTGTAAACAAACCAGGGACCGTAACCGTTATGAATTTTATCATAAAAATCAAATAATAACAGTTATTTTTTGATTTTTATTTTTTTGAGCAGAAATACCGGTTATTTTTCGATTTTTATTTTTTCGAGCAAAAATAACTGTTATTTTTGATTTTCATTTTTCGAGCAGAAATAAAAGTTATTTCTTAATTTTTACAACAAAACAAAATCACTTAAATAAGAAAATAAGACAAAAAGAAAAATAAAAGGTGAAAAGTAAAAAAAAATATACTCCGAAATGAAATAAACTCAAAAAAATTAAAAAATCCAAAATTAAAAAAAAATCACAATAAAAATTTATTAAAAACACTATAATACATTATAAATTATTTATTTATTTATTTAACATTAATTACAAAATTAAATTGTTGTAACTAATATAGAGATTAAAGAGTACTAGCTGCGGTGGCTTACGACTCTGATTTTTTATAAAATAAATTTAAATTTTATCTTGATAATTGATATTAGTTAAGAAATTATAGATTAATCTAATGTTAGTATCGTTAATGTTTTTTAATAGATTTGACGGTAGTTGGTACCCGAAGATCTTGCATCTGATAGTGTTGAAGATGGGGCATTCATCTAGAATGTGGGTAACATTTAGAGGGATATTACAGGTAGAACATCTTTGAGCAGGAGTTTTTTCTATTAGGTGGGAATGGGAGAATTTGCAGTGTTCAATTCTTAGTCTGACTATTGTTGATGTTATTTTTCGAGAGCAATTTTTCGAGAAAGTGGATTTGTTTCCCGTAGGGTTGATGTTTTTATAATTGTGTTGGTAATTAACCCAGTTTTGTGTTTTTAGTGAGTAAATATGTGAGTATATAGCATTTTTGAGATCTTGTGGTTCGTTTGTAGGAAATGTGAGAAGTGGTCGGCGAGCAGCTTCTGCAGCAGCAAGATCAGCACTTTCGTTGCCAGTAATTCCAACATGGGAAGGTACCCACATTAGCTTAAGTTTGTTGGCGTATTTTATACAGGAGTACCTTATTATATTTATTAATGGTGAATCGTGAAAGGAGTTTTGTACAGCTTGAATAGATGATAGGCTATCAGTGCAAATGATATATTTTGTTTCACTTTTGGTGGAATAATCTATAGCTAAGAAAATTGCAAGAGCTTCAGCGGTAAAGTTGGAGCAGTAGTTTGCAATGTGTCCGGAGTTGATTAAAGAGCTATTTTGATCTACTATTGCAAATGTTGTGAAGTAGTTTGTTTTCGAACCGTCTGTAAATAACAAATTCCAGTTATGTTGTGTGTAATAGGATGTAATTTCTTTAAATGTTTTATGGTAGACAGTAGGGGCTGTAGTTGTTTTTGGTAAGTGAGTCATTGAAAGAATTAAAGATGATTGTTAAAGTAACCATGGTGGTTCAGGAGATACGTTATTATACATTGGTTGTATGCATATTTCTAGATTTTTTAGTAAGTTGATAGTTTTTAATATAATAGATTCCCGCTTTGGGATTCTTTTACCGTTTATGCATTTAATAACTTTTTGAAATAGAGTTTTGTTATGACAAGAGTAAAGTTTTGGAATTAATTTGTAGGTTAGATGTAGGGTATGGTCTTTTATTGGGGGCATTCCTGCTTCTGCCAAAACATTCAATGTTGGGCTTGTGGGGAAAGCTCCAATGCTTCGTTTTATTGCGGCGTGATAAGGTGCTTGAAGTAGTTTAATGTTGGAAGGGGCGCACCAACCATATATCGGCAAAGCGTAGTCGATTTTGGATAGCATGATTGCTCTTGTTATATTTAACATAGTGGATGTATGAATTAAGAAATTTTTTGACGTTAAATATTTTATTATATTAAGTCTAGAGTTTAGATTTTTTCTTAATTCAACGCAATGTTGTTTAAATGTGAAACTTTTATCAAATATTACTCCTAGGATTCTTAGATGGTCTACTAGTTTTATTTTTTCGTTTTTGTATTCTACTTCAAAGGGATTACAGTTGTGTTTTCTGCAAATATGTAGTATACTGCACTTATTAATGGACAGTTTTGCTCCTGAAATTAAGCACCAGTTGTCTATATCATTTAGTACTTTAGTGAATATTTCCTTTACTTTGGAGTTATCGTTATGTTTTGTGAAAATTGTGGCGTCGTCAGCGTATATGGAGTGTTCAATATGCTTTTGTTTCGATAGAATTGTACTGAATTCGTTAAAAGCAATTGTGAATAGTACAACAGATAGTGGTGATCCCTGGGGGATACCGTTATAGAGTGGCAGTGTGTTGGATAGTACTCCGTTGATTTTAACTTTTATTTTTCTATTAGTTAGGAAGTTTTTAATGAATAAAAACATCTTTTTGCCGATTTTCCATTTTGTTAGTTGTTGTAGTATTACGTGAATACCAATTCTGTCAAAAGCTTTTTCGAAATCTGTTGACAGTATACTAACATGGTTTTTACACGATAGGGCGTTTGAAATGAAGTGCTGTAGATTTAGAAGGACATCGTCAGTACTCTGTTTTCTCATAAACGCCATTTGGTTGGGTGTAATATAGTTGTTTATTTCTAAAAACCACATTAGACGCCTGTCAATTATTTTTTCCAATGTTTTGCTTATACAGGGTAAAAGCGATATTGGTCTATAGCTAAGGACGTTGAATTTGTCCTTATTAGGCTTGGCGATGGGTATAACAAGAGCTGTTTTCCAGTGTTGAGGAATCAAACTGGATGAGAATATGTTATTATAGACAGACAGCAATTGTTGTTTAGAAATATGGGAAAGATTTCTTAACATAATGTACATTAAGCGATCATGACCGGGTGCTTTACCTTTCGCAGTGTGTAGTGCATCTTCCAGTTCCATCATGTTAATTGGAGTTTCGATTTTTTTTGAATGTGTATTATAAGTTTGAAGGTGATATAGATTATTTAAGATGTTGTTTTTTTGATTTTGAAAAGGAGTTGAAAAATTTATGTGTTGTGATTGTTGAGACCATAGTACAGCGAAGCAGTTTGCAATATCTGATGAGGATGAAAGTAATGTAGACCCGTAAATTATATTTTTTATTGAATTGGTTGAACTCACGCCTGCTATTCTCTTTATGTCATTCCATATACGTTGTGTTGAGGATTGAGGGCAGATGTTTGAAGTAAATTTCTGAATGCAGTTTGCTTTGCTTTTTTTAACAGCTCTTCTAAAAGCAGCGTTGTATTTTTATATAAGGCTAGGTTGTGGTCACTTCTTACATTTTTGTAGTTATGCCAAAGCTTTTGTTTCTGTTTTCTTAAATCATCCAATTGAGGATAATACATTATAAACAAAAAATTTATCAAATTTGAAGCTTAAAAAAATGACTTTTATTTCTGCTCAATATATAAAATTCAAAAAATAACAGTTATTTTTGCCCGAAAAAATAGAAATCAAAAAATAACTTATTTCTGCTCAAAAAAATAAAAATCAAAAATATAATTTTGCGAAAGTAGACTTAATAAAGACCACAATGATGTATTTGAATCAGTTTTCCGACATTTGGTTGCTACTGCTTTTTTTTTTAGATTTTAAAAACTTATTTCGTGAGAACCTTTGTGTGAGGGCTATTTAAATATATATTTTTTTTTAACCAAAATGTCCTATTTCAAAAAGATGCTTTGACATGAACTTTGTCTCAAGGTTCACATGGATATTTTCATATTGTACTTTTAATAACTATCTGGAACTAACTATCATAAAAAAATGTGCCTTTGTTTCGGATAGGATACCTTTTTATTTTTGTATAAACTAAAAGTTTTTATAACTTTATGTAACGCTATTTTTGGTTATTTCGGTAACGGTATTTAGAGTTATCAGTATTTCGAGTAATTTCGATAATGGTTTTTATGGGTAACTGTTGTTTCATAAATCTCGAAGTATCGGTTCAGAACCATAAAATATGACGAGCTGCGGTAGCCATAATTTTATTACAAGTTTTATTTAAAATTTTTTACAAATAATAATTTTTCTTAAACCCAAAAATAAGGCTAACGATATTTTAGCGTTATATATTTTAACCATAGCTGTAACTTATGAATGAAATAAAAAATAAAAATACTTTTTATTTCCTTTCTATTTCTTATTTCTAATTAAAAAATATTTGTTAATCAATCTATTAACTTTTGAATAAAAATATTAAGGATTTCTATTTATACTAATACAATTGAATTTATTATAAATTTGTATCTGATTGAACATAATAAATTAAAAATTAAAATATTTTATTTAACCAAAAGAAAAACAAATATATTTTTATAAGAAGATAATCAGAAGTTTTTTATTTGACTATTATAAAGTTTAATAATATTCATATGTATTTTATTTAAATAAAAAAAGTTCAACAAATTTTTCTGATTTTTATTCAAAAACTTTATATTCAAATAGAAACATTTAAAATAAATATTTTTATTATTTTATTCAACAAAAACTCCAAAAAATAAAAATATTCAGCCTCAAAAGGTTTTGAATAACAAAAAATTATAAAATTTTTTCAAATATTCAAGTATAAAGAAAAATATTTTACTTATTTTTCTTTTTCAAAGTAAATTTAAAACTATTCAAACAAATTCATGTTGAATAAAAATATTCAAAAGTTTTCTATGAATAAAAAAATTGAATATTTTAAAACAGATATTATTTTATTTTTAAAATGGAAAATAAAATAAAGAATAATTGTATTCAAACTAAAGAAATAAAATATATTTTAAAATTAGTTAAAGACTTAAGAACTTGATTTATATTTTATAAATTCATATTCGAATACTTTTGTGGAAATATTATTTTATCTAACTTGTTAACAAATGGAATAATATTTAAATAATTTTTATTCAAATTAATTTCAAGTAACTGAAAATCATATTACAAAGAGTATAAAATAATTTTAAAGAAATTTATTTCTAAAAATATAAATAAAATATTAAAATAATTTATTTTTAACAAATACTTTGATTGAAAATATTCACAATGAACAGCTATGATTTTAACAGTAACCTTATTAGCAAACTAAACACATTATACTCTCCCCACTATAGTGGTATAGTAATTAATTCTCTTAAAATTTATAATGTTTTTGTCACATATAATTTGGAAGAAAACTGAATCTTTTCTAAAGAGTAAACGAAAAATATTTGCCTAAAAATATGCTTTAAATTTTAAATTTATAATTTTTCAGCATAGATAAATAGTTATTACAAATTTAAATTTTGTATACATATTAGAGTTTGAATAATTCATTTTTCTTTTCTAAGAAAAACATTTGACTAAATTCACTATAAAAAAAACACCAAAACAATGTTCCAAAATATATATTAGCCTACTTTATGTTGCTTCAATATATGCCATATTTATTAGCCTACATTTAGGCATGAAAGCATAATATAATCATTCTTAACATATGTCTGCAATAACAACTTTATCTATTATGTTTATTTTATTTCTACTTTAAAATTTATTAGATTTTCATACAAGTAACAATTTCATATATATATTTTTTTCAAGTGGCAAGTAAAATATATATAAATTTTAATACTCAAATATTTGTCATATGTAGAGCGTTTTTTTATCATATTCCCAAATAAAGTATATAAAAAATATTGTTTTTTGTTACAATTTCTCGTTTAGTTTTTTTTTTTTTTTTTTTTTGGTGCTTGTTTTAAATTAATTATATGATTTATATAATAAAGCTCTTGTCTTTTAATTTATTGCCTACTTTTGGGTGTTTTATAATAATGCCTCCTTTAAATTCTGTAGTTGAAATATATACAAAAAACTATGAATGTTTAAATTTTAATATATTTAAATAGGGTTTCCGCTTTTAAACAAGAAATACTAAAGGAATATAATATTAAAAATATATATTCTTCAGAATTTAATGCAAAATAAAGCCTCCAAAATTATCCATAATTTTTGGAAAATAAACCCTAATTCAAAACTTTCTACTGTATGTTATTTTCTTATTTTAAAACCTTTTTTTGCTTTCTACTTACTAAACATCCATTACCTCTTTTTTAAATTTTGCTTACCCTATCCTAAATTTATACACATAGTATGTTTGCTCTTAAATAGTTTTTCTAAGTGTATGTTAATATTTCCATAAAATTTGGTTTTATGTACGTTCAAGTACTTTTTTTTCTTTTTAAGTTTCTTTATATTATTTTTCTAATTTGTCACACATTCTCAGCATGCATAGCATCTATGTATTTGCCATTATAAACTTTTAGCCATAATGTAGGCTATAAAAACAATTTCATATTTTTTTTTTTGTTTGAGGGAAAGCAAAAATGTTATGATTAAAAACACTTGGGTTCCGTTTGGTAAATGTTTCAATGGTTGGCTGTAACGGGGATGGAAAATTAAAATTATTGAAAACAAGTAAAATATATAAATATATATCTAAAATTATTGAATACAGATTTTTGTGGAATTGGTAGAAGCATAAATTTTTTTAATGTGTAGAAAATCATATTCAAAATTTTAATTGTTGATGGTACTAAATAGCCATATTGCCGATGTTTTTGTTGTATTTTAAATTTATAAAATTCATCATGAAAATTTTCTCTACACTAAAATGTCCATTCCTGCCTAATGTTTTCATTAATAGAAGGGCGATTAGTGCAAGACAAATGTTTAGTAGCTGTAGCTTCAATAAAAACCATTTAAATTGAAAACGCAAGAAGTTATGGGTATAAATTTAAGCACAATTGTGGTTTCCATAATTTTTCATTAAATGTACTATGAGTATTTTTTTTTTTTGGTTTTTTAAATAAAATTTTTATTTATAATTGAAAGATTATCGTGGAGCTGAGAACTTATGATAGTGAAGAATTTAAATTAGTCTTTAATTAACAGTAAAAATTAAGTCGAAAATAACCAACCATACTTTATAAGATTAGGAACATCATAAATGAGCTTTCAAATTTTCGTTTTCTCTTTCAAAATTAGAAGTTATGAGGAAATTATTGAAATGTGTAAATCTATTACTAATGTGCTCTTTCTTCTGTTAATTGGTTTCTCGTATACATTTTTTAATATTTTGGTCGAATATTGAAAACAAAATGTTAAAGTTAAAAAAATCATTTTCTTAAACATTTCTAATTTGTGCCCCAAAAAGTATGCACCAATTTAAACATATAATAAAATACACACTTTGTCGTAATACATGGGAAAATAATACTGATAATTTTAGGGAAATGTTTAATAATTTCTCATAAGTTTTAAATAACTTTAAAGAGGGTATTTTTATTCTAAACATTAAAAATATACAACAAATTTGAAACTTTGATAAAGAAAAGAAGAATAGGTATAAAAATATTTAGTAAATCATTACTTATTTGGTCTTTGTTTAAAAGCTACATTCTTCTGCCTTACAAATCAATTTGAAAATCTAAAATTGACCTAAAATTTTAAGAACTACGAGGTCTTTAGTGCGGGGCCCATAAAAACATACACCTAAGTGTAGGACCAAAAATAATTTTTTTATATATAGAAATTAATGTTTATTGATTGAATATTTCAATTATAATAATTTCCAAAAGTTTTCCAATCAAAAACAAAAGAACAAAATATTACCCATTCCCCCCGTAGATCCGCGCCTGTGTTAGTTGTAAATAGTATGCTATCATTTATTTACTAAAAGACTTCCAAGAAGTAAGGAAAATTCTCTGCCAAATTCGTATCATTCTCCTACGGAAATTTTTCACTTTTGCGGCT
Source organism: Protophormia terraenovae (assembly GCA_951394005.1). Lineage (NCBI taxonomy): Eukaryota > Metazoa > Arthropoda > Insecta > Diptera > Calliphoridae > Protophormia > Protophormia terraenovae. The sequence goes on along the minus strand of OX596074.1, from coordinate 23,370,794 downwards.
ACCTTAGCGCTACCTAAACGGTGTTAAGAATCATTCCTAGGAAATTCATATGTCGCACAAAGTTGTTTATTGAGGTCTTAGGTACATATTTTTTAGTGTATTGTTTCCTTGAATTTTGAACGGTTTGCTACCTATTGACATGAACAGGGGAAAAAAAGTGAAATTTCGATTTTTTAAAGTTTTTTGCGGTTTTGATCTTGAAGATGACGATTTTTTGATTTTATATGTTAACAATTTTTGTTCTTTATGACAAGAGCTACAACTTTGCCTCAGACATGAACAGGGGAAAAAAGGTAAAATTTAGATTTTTTAAAGTTTTTTGCGATTTTGATCTTGAAGATGACGATTTTTTGATTTTATATGTTCACAATTTTTGTTCTTTATGACAAGAGCTACAACTTTGCCTCAGAGAGTAAATCAAAATTCCGAACGGTTTGCAAGATATGAGCCTGAGAAAATAATCACTTTTTGCAAAAATGACACCGAGGCCCCGAATCTTTAGGGGCCCATAAAAAAGTGCATGACTTTAGAAAAAACTGGGAGACACGGGTCTTTTTTATGTTGGTCTTTTATCACGTAGTGGTGTCCGTATATGGTTATATTTCCATGACTTAAAAAATAACACACAATGTAATTCTTGCTTTTAAATATTGTTTACAAAATAGTCAATATTATCACTGCTAAAATTTCAGGTTTTTCCGCCGTGAAATCCTTTTTTAATATTCAACAACTTCATTGCATTACCCAATATCAAAATAAATTGTATGGCCAACTTATTTCGACACTTGGAAAATCGGTTATTGCAACATTTGAAGTTATTGCAACATTGAAGCTCCTTAAAAACATGTAATTGTTTTTCAGGTGCTTCAATTGAAGTGGAAAAACTGCTTTAAGACTTAGTTCAAACATATCAGAAAAGGTATTGAATATCATGAATACCACTCTAAAAAAAATTACGTCCATTTAAAAAAAATATTGTTTGTTTTATAGGGTTTTCGCAAAATATAAAAGGCACCCCTCGTATAAGAATAAAACTTTGTGTCCGCCGTAACTACAGTTCATACGTTTCCCCCAATATCTCTTAAACAAAAGCATGTATGACAATGAAATTTTGTTCAACAATATTTGATGTAAATTCGAAAACCAAAAATGGTATTCCTGTTTTAGCAATCATTTTAAGTTAAAATGACACGAAAAATTGCATATATTCCTTATCAGTCATATCTAAGATTTTTCTAAATTGGATGACTTTTATAATTTACTGCGAAAATTTTTTTTCTATTTTATTAACATGATGGCTTACCCTAAAAATTATTAACGAATTCCCTCCAAATAATGACTTTTAATATAAGATCATGTCATCTTCGTCATGTTGTTTAATTTAATACAAAACTTTCAAGATAACTTTGTTAAACTACTCCTACCATTAGCCGAATAAGACTAATACATAGTTGGCTTGTATTTTACTTAAAACTAAAGAATAGACAAAAATTGAAAAACAAACACAAAATATGCAAAAAAAAAAAAATATATATCAAATTCAATTAATGATCCCATCCTTAGAAACATAAATATTGTGGCTAGTGGTACATTTGTAGTAAAAACTTCTATTGTTATTAAAACCACTGCACTAAAATGTATTTAACGCTAAGTTGGGAAAACAAAAATATGTATATCTATATAAAAGGGTGTGACAAGAAGAGTTAAAAAATATCTAACTAAAATGTATTTTATTTACTTGAATTTCCCTCAAATACTATATGTTATAAGATCTTGAAACCAATTAAATAGATACCCTGTTTTTAACAAAATTTAAAACTTTTTTTTTTTATCGAAACTAACACCAAAAAAATAATGCTGATATCGTAACTTTGTGTACATTTTTATTTTTTTGGAGATTTTTTTTGCTTCTACTATGTGGGTTGTATCCTTGTGTATTTGTAGCTTTATCTCTATGTCTGTGTATCTATAGTTCTATCCTTATAAATCGGTTTGTTCAAACGTTATGTGCTATAAGTATTGTGCTTTTTAAAGGAGTTTCTTTTATTTTGTTTTTTAACATTTACGTTAATTAAACAAAATTAAAAAGTTATCTGCCAAAATGTAAAGAAAATGAAACAAACAAAGAAAATACATAGAAGCACACAGAAATATATATTAATGTTGGTATGAGTTATAAATATTTACTAAGGACTGGGAAAAGTTAAAATAAAGTTGTTTCTTATTTTAAATATTTATGAAATTTGTAGAATTAATACAAAGAGCGACAAAATAAAATATGTTTTAGCACATACTGCCTCATATTTCTAGAAAGATATATTTGATTTGGTTGAATGTAACCAATTAAAATTAATAGAGTGTAAAGTTTTAGTAGCCCAGATTTAGTTTTATTTTGTATTCGTGGTTGTTGTTCAAAATTAGAAAAAAAAAACAAGACTTAAAATAAACTAACTTTTCAGATCTCATTAGACCTTATGCAGACTAATCCCTGCGGAAAATTTTTGGCAATTGAAGTAATGGACCGGTCCCTCAGTACCGGTTGTTTACCAATTGGTCACCTAACTCGTCACCAAAGTTCAAGTTGAGAACCAGTTGACACCAACACACTCACTTAATTTCAGTTGAGAGCCAATTTTTAACAGGCGTGTTAAGTACGTAATAAGCAAATAGCGCGAAATAACAATCTGTGGCTGAGTGGATAAACTTGAAGACAATAAAACATAAGAAATGTCAAAAGAACGTGGGTTTTCGAACGCCGCCATCGACATCAACGAAAAAATAAAAAAAAAATTTTTATATTTTAATAAAAATAAATTAAAAAATAATGAAAAAAACGAGAAAAAACCATTTCAATCCACATAATTTTTTATTTTTCTTTTTTTTTTTTCTTATATAACCTTACTTGTGTTAAATATTAACATAATACTAACATTTTTGTTGGATTTATCCAATTTTCGGGAGGGAGGTTTATATGGGAGCTATGGTCAATTATGTACCGATCTTCATGAAATTGGCAAACGGATTTGTGCTTATATAACTTATTAGTGCCAAGTTTCATTAAAACATTCCAATTTAAGGCATGTATGAGTGTTAAGACTCTATTCCGGGAGGACATTTGTATGGTGGTCAGGTGAAGTAATGGCCCGGCTTCCTTCTTGTGTTGAAAAAATCATATGTACCAAATTTCATCAAATTATATTTAAACTTGCCAGCCAGCCGACCAGATGAACGATCGGCCATCGAACGGTATACTTTAAGGTGGGGTTGCGAACATTTTTTCACTGCATTACAATTTCTGCACAAACTCGTGATACCCCAACCATCTAGGGTAGGTTATAAAAATTATTTTAATCGACTCTGAACATGTTCTATTGGACCAGTCCTGTGTCATGTCCTATGATCTATCCCAAAGTGTTAATTAGACACCTCCAATGACAACTCCATATAAAAGTGTCATGTTTCTCCCATATAAAGTTCCGGAACTGGAACCGGTCTCTAGAACCTTGCGCGTGACTATTATTGAACCAGTTTCCTTTCCTTTAGGGATTAGACTCTGGAAATGAATTCTAAACTTTCAACGGTTATATACTGGGTAGCAGAATTTTGATATCAAAATTTGTTGAAAGAAATTGATATCAAAATTTGTTGAATTTTAAAATTTTTTGGATAGGGTTTAAGCTTCCCTCAACGGAATAGAAACTTAACATATTTTGCGCTATATGCTATTTATGAGCAAACATTTTATTAGTGTTTAGCAGTTTTTTTAATCAGCTGTAAGTATTTTTAAAATATCTATTATTTTGATCGAATAGTAAACATGTAAATGAAGCTTGATGTCTGTCATTCCGTCTGAATGGTAAATAAAATTTGTGGATTTTTTTTCATCAGCTGTAAGTATTTTTAAAACTATCAATATCTTTTTCTTTATTTATATATTGATGGAGCAGTTAAAGAAATAATGTATTTTTGTAATCTAAAGAATTTTTGAGAGAATCCTGATGTTCGCCTTCCGTCCGACTGATAATTAAAATTTTTATAGAAATTTTTTTGATTTTTTGCATTTTTTTTAATCAGCTGGAAGTATTTTTCAAAATGTTTATACTGACTGAAAAGCAAAAAAATATATATTTGAAATTTTAAGATTTTTTTCATTTTCTTTGAGAGTATTCTGATATCCGTCCTTCTGTCCTACTGGTGATAAAAATTTGTAGCGAAAATTATGGATTTTTCATCAGCTGTAAGTATTTTTAAAAATATCAATATCTTCTTTTGTTTTTATGTCGATGGAAAGTATTTTTTTTTTTTTTTTTTTAATTTTAAGACTTTTTTGAGAGAATTTTGCTGTCCGTCCTTCCGTCCGACTGTTTGTTAATTTTTGCAAGCATAATTTTCAAAGAACTTTAAGCTAATAAAGAAATCTTCAAAATCGAATAAAGAACAACAAATTTCAACGCAATGAGGCCAAATATAAAATTGTTGTTAATAAATCTTTAATATTTAAACTACTGCTGGAATTGTAATTTGACTTAATCGAGAATTAAAAGTTAATTTAAGTTGATCTTTTTTCGTGCTTGATTCTCAAAATCTAATTTTTGGAAAGAAAATCAAATTGAAATGTATGAAAGACCTGTGGAGAATGATCTAACTATGCTTTATATAAAAAATCTTACCTGATTTTGGTACTTTTTTCACAAAATGCTTTTTTCTTTCACTGATATGTACATATGAATATTTTAACGTTAGATCCCAGCACAATTTAGAAATTCATTAAAGTTGTGAAATTCAGGGAGGGAATAAAAAGTACCAAAAAGGGGATAAAATCTTAAATTTAATTTTATTCAAATTAAATTATGCATTTTTTATTATTTTAAGCTTAAAGACATGAATTTGAGTACATGTAGTCCTAAGTGAGAGAGAATTCACAAGAGGGGAATTTGTGGTACTTTTTGAATTTTCTACAAAATTGAACATAGAAACATGAAAGTAAAGATACATTAGTATTCTATTTTGAGCCTTTGTAGATCCGCTCCTGAAATGTATGTAAAATCTTCCATCCAAGCTTAAATTTTGCTTCCCTGTGCTACGCTAATGTGGAATTTCATGGAATTTCAACCAGCCAGTTAGAAGTTACAGTTTTATTTCCAAAAATGTTCGATTCTGCCCCTCTATCTAATGTTTGATAAAGCAAAGAATATAATCTGCACTTTAGCTGCTATTTCTATGAGAGCTACTGAAGTTTTTTCGAAAAAAAAAAAAAAAAATAATAATTTCTATATACACTACAGATTTTATTTTCACAGAATTAAAGCTGAAAATATGCGCTATTTTTCAGAAAATGTTTAGTAGAAACATCTTGTAATATTTTAAGTCACATTCAATGAAATTTGAAAATTATAGTACTTATTTTAGGACAATTTTAAAAAAATAAAATCTACAAATAATTGAAGAAAAATGCACCAAAAAACATCAATTTTGTGGTTCTGTTTTAAAGTTTTACTTTAAAGGATCTTTAATTAAAAAAAAAATAAAAAATATTGAAAGTTGATGGAAATTTAATTTTTTTTAACAGCTCCGTACATGAAAACAGTACAACCTACTTTGATAATTTAAACTGATATTGACACATAATTTTGTCTATTTTTATTTTGTACTCAATTTTGCTACGAGTGCTAAACTTCCAAAATTCAATTAACACTTTTGAAAAATTTTACCCCAATGTGAGCCATAACATAGTGTGTGATTCAAAAAATTAAATGGAAATAATTCCTTATATCCCAACAGATTTCAAAGATTTTTATATAGGAGTCATATGAATATCTAATCTCTTTTAGTTTAAGATTTTTTAGATTTTTTCCCATTTTTTTTTTTTTTTTTTAAGGGGTTATATTCTTTTTCTGTTATACAAAAATTTTCTTAAGTAACATGTATAATATTTATATTTTTCTGAAAGGTAACTAAATAATAAATGTTTTGGAGGTAAACTAAATTTTAAAAAATTATTTTTGCAAGAACCAGGGTTTCCCAAATTTTACCTATTTTTCGAATAAATTTCGAATTTTCGCCTTAATTTCTCAAATCGCAAAGCTGTAATCAAAAAAAAGTTACACATTTTATAGAGCCAAATATGTTTTTAATTTTCGTGTAATAGAAATTTTTGCTCCTCAATATCAGTTGAAAAGATATAGCAAAAAAAAGTAAAAAATACAATTTTTGGAAATTTTCTAAAGTTTTTTAGGAATTGCGGGATTTTTGTCTACAAATCTAAAAAACTTAATAGTGCATAAAATTATTCATCAAAAAATCTACTTGGGTTTAAAATCTCATTCGTAAATATTCACTAACAAGCATTTTATTGCATAGTTAAAAATGAAAAATATGCACAAAATCACAAATCCAATATTTCCCAGTGTTTTTTGCAAAAAGTGTTCAACACATCTATATGGTCTAAACTAAAAACTTAAACTCGCCTATATCTCTACTATCACCATGTGAAATTTCATGGAAATCGAAACAGCAATTCCGAAATTCCATATTTATTTCCATTTAATTTTTTTAATCGCACTTTGTGCATCAGGACGAAACTATACGCTAACATCCGAAAAATTCTTAGGCTGACTTATATTTCGCCTTATTTTCCAAGACTACTATTTAATTTTAAAATTTCTCTTATTTTGAAATTTACTTTGTTATTGATTTAATTGTTCCCAGTCCTTCTGAAAACTTTTTAAAATAATTGTGTCTTCCTTTTCTTAAGAATAATAACCAATTTAAAGAACAAGTATAGAAATAAAGAAATAATTGAATAAAACAATCATAGTATTGTACAAGTATAATAAAAAAAAAAATAAAAAAATAAATTATATTAAGTTTTTCTTTTTTTCGGTATCTTTTTGCTGATGTTTGTTCTGCTTGGTTTTGCAAAAAAGTCAAATAACTAATGTTGTCTAAAGTGAAAATAAATACTTATTTTGGGTGAAGAAAAGAAAAATCTATAAAACAAATTGAACACTTTCAAATGACATATAAAAATATATTGAGAATATAGTATAAAGAATTTTGTGCAATCAATATTTATAAAGAAAATGAATGATGTTAGAAGACTATTTAGTACTTTTATGTTTGCCAAGAAAAATATGACAAACTAATAAATGTCAGTAATTTGTCTAATTGTAAGTGTTAACAAATTGTTATAATAGTTGAGTGTTGTTTTGTTTTACAGTGTTAAATTTTGGCTCGTTATTGTGTTTATTTTAAAAGGAAAAATTAATGATTGATTAAATATTTATATATAATATTGAAAATGATAAATTTTATCATAATTGATTAATTAAATAAAGCATAACCTTTAATCTTAATCTTAATAATATTTGGCGTAAAAATAAACAAAATTTTCCCAAAAAATATTTTAATAAAATTTTCTTCATTTAATTATTTTTTTTTTTTAATTAAAAATATTAAATAATATTTCTCCCCTTTCTTGTTAACCTAACCCCTTTCTCAAACCTTTGCATATTTATAGGCTTATGAATTTATTATAAATTTACTTTAATCTTAAAAGACATTTTACTCACAAAGAAGGTGTTAAAATATTTATCTTTGTTTCCTCTTTTTGTTATATATCTTGTGCTTTTTAAATCAATTTAAATATAATTGCCTGACTTCAGGCTATATATGCAACATCTAGACTATTGCATATTTATAGGCTGATAAAATTAAATATTTACTCAATTTCAGTTTTTTTTTTTCTTCTTACTTATTTTTGGCTTTTATGTCTTTATTCATATTAATCTTAAGCAATATGAACAAATATAGGTATGAATGAATGTGTGTATACTTTTATATGAACAACAAGTTTAACGTAAAAAAACAACAGCAACGACATTTGTTATATAATAGCAGCTGTGTGTGTGCATTTGTTTGCTTGTATACTATATAAAGGTAATTCACATAAAATCATACTAAAACCACCATAATAAACAGCCAATGTTCATTCATGCTCAAAGAGACTTTAGTTAAGCAAACATTGAGACTATAAAAACACGTGACAATGATCATAAAAAAATTCTTTATAGAGGCATTTAAAACTGTGGTTATAATAACAAATAATAAAATAAAGCCAAAGAGGTAGAGAAAACTAAAAATATGAACAGAAGCAGCAACAGGATGAACAAACATTGGCATTTAGTTACCATGATTTACTATAGGAAAAGCAACCCAATAAACTTTGTTATAGTTGGTAATAGTTTTGAATGATTTTACATGCAGAAACTCAAAATTTATTTTATTTTATTTTTTTATTTTATTTTATTTTATTTTATTTATTTTTATTTTATTTTATTTTATTTTATTTTATTTTATTTTATTTTATTTTATTTCATTTATTCCAATTCTATAATAACAAAAGCCTTCATGTGGCCAAAAATATATTACAATTGTAGCTTAAAGTACTTATTTACAAAATAACCCTATATTATAATTTATTTTTATACACATAACATAAAATATTTTTATAGTAAACGAATATACATAAACAATGAACAATTTGAAAACCAAACACAGAAAAAATTATTACCGTCTTTTTTACAATTAACTCAGTTGTTTAAATTTGCATCAAAATTTAATAAATATGTTCAAGAAAAAATAAAATAAAAAATAAATTTTGGTATGATTTGTTTTCCTATACACATTTTTAATTCATTCAATCATCTACTTGATTGATTTAATTAATTTATTAATTGGGAATTTTTTTCTGTTTTGTATTTTTTATAGTTATAAGTAATTGATATAATCATTTTGGTGAGAGGTGCAAATTTAAACAAGTTTATAATTGAATGAATTATTTTCATACATATTTGTTAATTGGTGACTTTTTTCTGTGAAGTCAATGATATTATTAAATAACTAAAGCTTAAGATCTTTAAGTAAATAGAACGGAATTCTATTTTAAATTTTACTAAAGTGGTCCGGGCCTTATAGTCTTAGTTCTTAGATACAGTCCGTCTAACATTTGGAATTTACTTAAAAATAGAATCAAATTAATTTGAATAAATAACATGAGAAACGTTATTTATTGTAATAATAATTAATCAAATAAAAGTATCTGTGTATATGAATTTCTGGAATATATGTCAACTGGGTTATATTTTAAAGTTTAATAAAACCTCAGTCATAACTAACAAAAGGAGTTTGTTGTAAAGTACTTTTTTGTTTTAGTTTTATGTATTTATATGAAAATTGTTGGACTTTATTTTACTTTTGTTATTACTTTTGTACTCTACATGCAATATATCTTAACAGTTATTCATTTATTTTCCAAAGATGAAGAAATGGATTTCTATTTCCGAGTTATTAAATTACAACTAAAGAGTAAAAGTCAATAAAATACATATTAATGAGCTAAAAGCCGGAAAAATATTTAAATTTATGTTAACAATTTTTCTTCTGTATCCTATCAGTTATTGATATCAAAAGCATGATCTTTAGACCAAATAAAGGATAATGTTATATTTGGCTTGGCCGAATCTATATATTCACCAATTGAAACTTTTTAAAATTATATAGGAGGTAAAGTGAGCGAATCACGTTCATTTTCATTGTCGAATTTACGTTGGTCCTTGAACTATTTGTACACAATTTCGTTGATGTTAAATATATCGGTATAAAGTATAAGCTGGAGTTATGCAGCACACTACGTTTTTATAGTATTTGGGTCCTAACTTTTGTTAAGTTTATAAAAACTATATGTATATATGTATATAGTTCTTATAAATCTCTATAAAAAAAAAATACGCTTACATATGAAGGTTATCTCTTTTAGTTTAAGGGAAATTAATTTTTATCAAATGTTTAGCTTCGTTTTTTTTTTAACATGTCGAGCTTAATATTGCCCCTAGAATTTTTCTAAAATATTTGCCAGATTTTCTACAAAATTCTAAATAATATTGCCGCAAGAATGATATAAAAATACAAATCCTTTAAAAAGCTATATTAAAGAGTGAGATCGAAAAAATCTTAACACACATTTTGCCGCATACCATAATTTCGGAATCAATATTCAAAATTTTTTTTGATCTAGTTATCATGGAAAAATACTTCAGTTATTATTTTTAATAACAACCATGTTAATTTGTCCATATTTTCATCAAAATAAGTGACGAAAAAAATGTACGTCATAAAAGTTATTAAAAAATTTCAAAAAATCCAAATAGGTCTTACAAATAATTGGCCACAGAATTAAATGTCGTCCGTAGAACCGTTTCTAATGTTATTAAACAGTATCAGGAGAATTTGACTATTGATGTGAAACCTAGTTCGGTAAGAAAAAAGGACAACATGATATTGGGAAGGCCAGAAAATTGAAGGCATATTGAAAGGAACTCCAAACACATCTGGTAGAAAATCAGCTCAGTTTTCTAAGTGCTTCGACTATTTGGTGCGAAAATTTAAAGCTAATAAGAAAGTTGATAACATATAAAGTTCAAAAAATTCCAAACTGGAATTCTGTAAAAAAAATTACAATAGGACTCGGAATTTAAAACCAAATTTCATAAAAAAATACTCAAGCTGTATAATTGACGAAGAAACGTAGGTGCTGGCAGAATCTTCGCAGCTTGTGTCTCAAAAATTTTTATTGCTAATACTCCGAGATAAGTTTAAGACCCAAAAGCAGCAAAAATTTCTTACAAAATTCATGGTATGACAAGCTTTTTGCAGTTGCAGTAAAACAGGAAAGTCATTTGATACATTCGGATCTATAAATACCAAAATATGCATGACTTCTTCTTTTCTTAAGAAAGCACAATGTTTCCACATATTTTTGTACCCATTTGGTATCATGTCACTATGGTAAAAAAGCTGTGGAGTGGTACCAAATCAATAACATAGTTTTAGTACCAAGAGAGGTCAATTTTCAAAATTGTCCATAGCTTAGACCAGTGGAGAGATATTGAGCTCTTGTGAAAAGTGAATTCAAGAGCTCAAAAAAGGTGTCCCAAAATACCGAAGATTTTAAAAGAAGTTGTGCACACTGAGCAACTATCAAATCTCCAAAGAAGGGATTTTCAAAAATGGTCCACAATTTTATAATTAGTGGTTAGAACCATAAAAATTATATATTTCTGCGATCTATGCTAAATAATCAAATGATTGAAAAAAAATAATGAAAACTCTAAGATCAACCGTTTCCAAGTTATTGAATATTATGTATGTTAAGAATTTTTCGATCTCACTCCTTAATCTAAAGTTGGAGCTTTAAAAAAATTTTAAATTTTTTGTTTTTTTTCCAAAGAGTTGGCAATATTTATTCACCAATAAAATTAGTTTTTTGTTCTGGAATTTATCATTTTTTTTTAGTATTTTCAAAAGAAATCTTAATGAAAATGCGTATAAAGTAAATCCGGAGGAGATTTTAATTTCTTCGAATTAATTTTAATTTCTTCAAAAAATTCTGTTATCAAATTACATTCCACTAACTTTTTTTTATAAATTATCAATCTCCATATTCTAACGTTATCTTGAATACCAAATACTTGTATAAAAGTATATACTTTTGCTTAAAACTTAATTTAAACTTGGCCTCCTCTAGCCAAAAATAAAGCATTTTTCATACATTTGTACGCAAATGAATGTGAAATACCTCTAACAGTTCTTTAGTTGCTAAATTACTTTCAAAAAAAGGGTTTTTGAACCACATTTAATTTTTTGCTAATTATATTTGAGAGGTAGGTTCATATAAATCCTATTTAAAAGGACAAAGAATAAAAAAAATAAAATACCAAACGACCAATTAGTCTGTGTACTTAAATTAAGGCTAATTTCAATATTCTAACGAAAAACTTCATTCAGACATAATGATTGGGAGAAATTTCATTCAAATCAAATATTTAACTTTATATTCGATAAAGGTTGAAAAATAATATGAAGATCTTACATTTACCAGAACATTTTTTGCTAATAATTTTGTAACAAATTATGAAAATTTTTAAACGTATGGAAGATGTAATAGTGGATAATATTTAGATCCTATTTACGTCATCTGATTGCTATATTGTGTTTTAGTTATGTTCCTCTGAAGGTTATATTTTTGACCTCTATACGCGTTCTATTAGAATTGCCAGCATTGGTTGAAGTTTTACGTATACATGTTATAACACAGTGCTTCAATGCCCCCATCAAAATACTTGACTGAATGTTATCGTAAGATTCATATTACGCAATTTTTTTTTTTTGGTAATTTTACAATATAAAATATGAAAATATGTAATGAATATTGTATTTTTAGCGATAGCTAATTTTGTTCAAAATAACTTAAAGAAAGTCGTGAACAAAAATATTAACCTGTTGAAAAGTTATTGATTTTTGATCACTCACACCCCTGAAAAAGTACATTGTGTAGCGTATGAGTTATTTAAAATTTACATAGAAGATAATTAATAATTAATCATACGCTGTAGTGTAAAACAACAAGAGAATTAGAAACAAATGAGTCAATCATATAATACTTTCCTCATTATTATTTTTATTTAACGGTTTATTTCCAGAACTACTTATTTTTTAAGGTTTGCTCCACATTGACCGCTTGTAGCGTTTCTCATTTAGCTACATATATCTTACTTGTTTATCCCAAGAAAAAAAAATCGCCTAAAATATAAAATAATATTTTTATAGGCAAAAAGTTTATTTAAGCATGAAAAATTATTATTTTTCTTAAAAGACACGTATTTTAGTTTTGAGACTTTTTATGACCAAACGTTTATTGTCTCTAGAGAAACTAGCGCAAAAACTGAACAATTTTAAAACATATTTTTTTTTATAGATCTTTACCTTTTTTATGATTTCTTTTATATGTCAGCAGTATTTATATTATCAGCAATGATAGTGGGCACTATTAAACAAAAATGTTAAGGAGTTTTGGTTTTTTTTTTTTTTTTTTTTCTGGCTAAAGATAGTAATATTTATAAAAATATAAATGTGATAAATGAAATCATCATAAAATTATGATAAAATCATAAAGGTTTCAGTGATTTTATTTAAATAAAAAATTAAAGTAATTAGGTAATAAAGAAGTTAAAACCTGCAGCATTAGTTTTAAAAATCTGTTATTACTTCATACCATTTAAATGAACTTAATTTTTTTTATGCATAATTGTATAATTACTTACTTTATTAGGCTTAATAAATACTTATTTAAAGTATTTCCTTTAAATTTCTTTATCACATACCTGCAATGAAATAAGAAATTGTAATACAAATTATTAGTAAATTTCTACATTATGCTGTTTTATATTTATAGGAAAAATTTAATTTTTAATTGAAAAAAAAGCACACACAATAAATGAACATAAATATCTTTTTAAGCAAATATTGTCCCTCTAAAATTCAACAAATTTAGTTATGTTTTAATTAAACCTTCATAAATGCACAATGCTATAGTTACACTAAATATACAATCATATAGTAAATTCAAAAACAATATTAAAACAATAAATTTTAGCTAAAAGTTAGCAAAATATTTTTTCTCCTAAAATGCATTCCAATAACATTAAGCTTACCCAGCAAAAAATACTTTCCTAAAACTAGAAATAAATTTGTATAGTTTTAAATAAATTTTTGTTCTTTTAAAATTACTTTTTTATTTTATATCATATTTTCTTTTTCTTATACATACTATTATTCTTAGTTTTAGTGATAGCGTATGAGTAATTTTTAATTACAATGGAAGATAATTAGGAATTAATCATACGCTACAATGTACAACAACACGAAAATTAAGGTACTGTCACACTAGGGAAACATTTGACTAAAACTCACAAATATTTATTTGCCGTAATGTGACCATAAAATATTTTTGTGTGGCAAACAAGCAATCAATTTTTATAGTTTTAAATATTGATATTTTAAAAAATTTCAAGTACAGTAGACGCTCACAAATTAGAACCGCTTTGTTTTTGAGGCAATTCTAATTTCTGAATTATTCTAATTTCTGGACGTTTATTTTTTCCGAATAAAAAATAAAAAATTGTGTAATTTTACTTCCAAAAACTAAAATAAATCACTTTTTAATTTTTCTTTAATTCAATTTTATTTGATAAAAACAAGAAAACAAAACGTAACAATTCAGTCCAATACATTAAATGTATTTTTATAAATTAAATTAAAAAACATAACAATTCAGTCCAAAAAAACTAAAATATTTTACATATGTATTTAAAAAAAAAAAAAATAAATAATAAAGTTAAAAGTTATTGGAGGGATAGACTGCACAATGGCCAAATTTACAACTAATCTTTGTTTGGCATATAATCAGTTATATTTGTTTGTATTTTTGGTTTCATCGAATTCGAAATATCAATACGGAAATCCAAAAAATTGTTTATGTGCTTAGTGGAAAACAATGCACTGTTATTGCACCATTTTATTAAATTATTTATTTAAAATTACTGAACCTAAATTCAATATTTGTTCTTAACTCTTTAATAAATATTCGGTGAAACCATTCGTGAAAAATCCGAGAAGTCATCCAAGCATTTTTTTAAAAGTTGTAATGCAGAGGATTATTGAAACTTTTAAAGCACATGAGGTTTTTTGCTTTTCCAATTACCAATGGAACTAATTTATGTGATCCATCAGAGTTTGCAGCAAATAGGACTGAAATTCTGTCTTTTTGATTTTTATGTCCAGGGGCGTTTTTTTCAAAAGCAGAGACATATATTCTCTCTGGTAGGCAACGAAAAAATAATCCGGTTTCATCGACATTATATATTTGTGATTCCATTAACCCCATCTCAGCGACCTTTGCACGATATCGATGAATAAAAGGAGTGACTGAAGCAACATCATTGGAAAGAATCTCGCCACAAATTTTAAAAAAATGGATACCGTGTCTTTTCTTAAATTTGGTAAACCATCCATCACTTGCACGGAATGCATTTTCGTCTTTATCGGGATATTCCTCTTTAAATATTTGTTTAGCTTTCTGTTTAAGTATGTGCCCAGTCAGTGTACACTTTTTTTCTCGTTGATTTAAAAACCACTCATACAAACAACTTTCCATTTTAGGATATTCAGCGCTGTGCAAAGATTTATTGCTTGCATCCTGATATGTGTTCGAAACACCATTTAATATTGCTGTTCTATGTGATTTGAAGATGTTGTCACATCTAGGGCTAACCGCTTCCCTTGAACTCCTTTGTCAAGCTTTTCTAATATTTTGACTTTAGTTTCCCATGATAAAGTGTTTTTTTTTACGTTTATTTGATATTTCTAATAATACACTTTCACTTTTTAATAGAGACTGCCAAAATATGTACACGCGTATCAAATTTCGCAAATAAACTAGCCACAAATATACATAAATGCGACAAAAAAAAACAACAAATAGGGAGTAAACATATATTATTTGGTGATTCCCCTTTTTAGTTTTACTATGTTCAAACAGAATAAAAATAAATTGGAAATTTCTTGTGTTCAAATAACAGAAAAAAAACGCTCGGAAATTATAATTTTAAATTCGAATTTCAGAGCGTTTAATGTATTGCATACACTGGTTCTAATTTCCGGACGTTCGAATTACTGAAAGCTCTAATTTGTGAGCGTCTACTGTATTCATAGTTGTAGTGATAGCGTATGAGTAAATTTAATTACAATAGAAGCTAATTAAGAACGCTACTATGTACAACATCACGAAAATTAAGGTACTGTCACACTAGGGAAACATTTGACTAAAACTCACAAATATTTATTTGCCGTAATGTGACCATAAAATATTTTTGTGTGGCAAACAAGCAATCAATTTTTATAGTTTTAAATATTGAAATTTTAAAAAATTTCAAGTACATACCTGCTAAATTTTTATTCGCTGGGTAATGTGTATAAGTGCATTAGTATTTACAATTTTCTAGCAAATAATTTAATTTCAATTATTATCGATATTTTCATTTTTTTATTTATGTTCTTTAGGAATTTTATGCCTTCACCGTGACTTTAGAATGCATTTGAGCAGAAAATTTGGCTACAAATTTATTTTGTTATTTATTTTTGTTTATATATTTCGAAATAAACTGTTAAAGTGCTATATGTACTCACAATTTATTAGCTAGACAATTGTTGTATATTTTATTTAAAATTTTAATTAAAAAATCTGAAATGGTTGTAGCAACTATACAGTATTTCATAAATAAAAACAATTTTGAATATATTTTAAAAGTTATTACAAAAGTTTAACCCTCCGCATTGTGAACAGAGGTACAACAATGAAATCTAGTATATGTGTAGACATTGATCGTATTTTTGGAATTTTTTTTTAAATTTAAAAAATTACACAATGTTCGAAAATTTGACTTATTTATTTAACATGATGGACAATCACTGAGTAAAACTAAGTCGATGGCTTTGAATTTAATGGTGTTAGCCATCTTCAAAAGTTGGTAGTAATTTTTGTAATATTTAATTTTAAATGGCTAAAACTTTTTTAAGAATTTAAGAATTAATAGGTTAATTTTAATAAAATAAACAACTAAGATCTATTGAAGTAAAGGATCATGAATTCTATTAAAGTAAAAGATAACAAACCAGCAAAGATGATTACTACAATTTCGTAAGCAAACTACCTAGTGTTACCTACGCGCAGAGAAAAAACATGGTTACAGCATGTTCACCACAACTATTCAATGATTATATAGCCGTTTTTCATTGATTTAAATATACTGTGTTTATGATAGCAACGTTTATGATTCTGTTTAATCATTTAATGATTACCCACAATCAAAATTTTAATATGTATTTAAATATGTTTATATGAAATCGTATTTATGAATAAATCCAATCATTTAGTCAATTCTACAACTATTTAATTAATTACATAACCATTCATTTCATTTTAAAAATTTGGTTAATTCTACAACCATTAAGCTATTAACTTTTAATGCCTTTTGAATACACATTTTTGTGTAGTCCAGTAGTTATAATTCTCATTTAGTTTATATATAAACAAATATAAATTAACAAGTTTTTTTTTTTTTTATTCAGTATGATGAATGTACCACATATTGTGGTACAAATGAATATAAATATGAAAACATGGGATCATATATATGATAAAATGGGATTATATATATGATGAAATTAGCTGATATATATGATAAAATGGAATTATATATATGATGAAATTAGTTTATATATATGACAACATGGGATTATTAAATGATAAAAACGTGATGAAATTGAAAGCAGTATTTAAGAAAAGGTTATAAAACTTACTAAAAGTTATTAATAAGGTTATGAATCTTACTAATAAATTATAAATTGGAATCATAATAATGATTACGTACAAATATACTTATTATAACCTGGAATCATATATTACAATCATAGTATGTTGCTCTTAGTTTATGGTCACAGGAACCATATTTTTTCTTTGCGTGTATGAATAACTTTTCAAACAAAAATATAAAAACATTATAAACCGGGTAGAGATTGATTTAATTAATGATTTATTATTATCTTTTTTTTTTAATAATCTGTGTTTCCATAGTGCTTTCCCAATAAAGATATTTTATATAAGAACTAGAAAATAATTATAACTTACTCTGGACCTAAACGCCCCATTCGAAATTTTGTATAAAAATTACTGCTAGAACTTTCTATGACTTTCACTGCAATACTCTTCTAGATATGAGAACATTAATATTTTCTTTGTGTATGGGCTATTTTCAATGACTTTATTAATGCAATATGATAAGCTTGATGTTTGCATAAAGTCGATGACGTTCTACATACACTGTTGGAAAAATAATAGGGACGACCCTTACTTTCGCAAACAGATACAAACAGTTTCTTTATATTAAGTTTTTTTTGAAGTCCCGCTATTTAACTGTTCCTAAAATAACGGAATTTCATTATTCTTTACTTTTTCTCTTTTGCGCTTTGATTTTATATTTATTTGCAAAAAAAAATCTGTGAAGTTAAATCAGTGAAGTTGTAATTTCAATTGGAAAAAATAATAGGGACGCACTACAAAAAATTACCATTAGTCAATAAAAATTATTATTTTTAACATAAACATATTAAAAATCCGTAAAGCAAAGTTTATATGATTAATTTAATCATATTGGTTTCGTGTTTATGATTTATGTCTTCGGTAAATAAATTTTAAAATGGGTCGTGGTGTTCATTGCACTGAATCTGAAAAAAATGTTGTTTTTCAATTAAATTCGGACGGGTTATCAATTGGAAAAATTGCACAGATAATGAAGTGTTCCAAAACCAAAGTATTCATTCGAAAAAAAGTCATGAAACTAGAGGTAGCGTAAAATGTCAGCGCGTTTTGACCAACGTTTAGTTCGACTTTCCAAAAATAACCCCTTTGTGTCATCAAGTAGCCTTAAACATTAATTGTGTGCTTCAGTGACAAGTCGAACAATAAGAAATAGGCTGCATGAAGTCGGATTAATGGGACGCAGTCCGAGAAAAGTATCACTGTTAAGCAAGAAAAACATACAAAAAAGGTTGGAATTTGCCAGGCGACTATGGTCAGATAAAACAAAAGTCAATTTATTTGGATCTGATGGAAAATCATTTGTACGTCGTCCTGCAAATGCTGAATTTGATCCAAAATATACCAAAAAAAAAGGTCAAACACGATGGTGGTTTTATAATGCTGTGGGGATGTTTTTCGGCCTTTGTAGTTGGTCCAATAGTTTGGTTTCAGGGAAAAATAAATACTGCTGACTATATTGACATTCTCCATAATAAAATGCTTCCATTTGCTGAGGATGAAATGCCACTAAAATCGGAATTCATGCAGGATAATGATCCCAAGCATTCCGCTAGAAGCGTCAAAACGTGGTTTCAGCAGAATTAGGTGAATGTAATGGAGTGACCGTCCCAATCACCGGACTTAAACCCCATTGAGCATCTCTGGGGAGTCCTCAAAAATAAAATTAGTAGCTTTAAATCAAAAAATAAACAAGAGTTGTGGGAAAAAATTCAAGAAACCTGGTATTCAATTCCGCCCGAGGTATGTGCGAAGGTTATAAAAATGAAAGAATCTTCAACCAAGTATTGAAAAAGTATTTGGAAATGATGGTAATGTTAAAAAAAAAAATATATATTTTTTCCAAAACATTAAGTGTCCCTATTATTTTTTTCCAGTCCTTTAAAAAAAAAAAAAAAAATATATATATATATATATATATATATATATATATATATATATATATATATATATATATATATATATATATATATATATATATATATATATATATATATATATATATATATATATATATATATATATATATATATATATATATATATATATATATATATATATATATATATATATATATATATATATATATATATATATATATATATATATATATATATATATATATATATATATATTTATATATATATATATATATATATATATTTTTTTTTTTTTTGGCAGAAATAGTTCCTCATTTTTGCTTTATAAGTTAAAATATTTGAAGTTATTTAATTTCATGTATATACTTTTTAATATTTATGGAATAGTAAATAAAAAAGTAAGAATATATTGAAAAATTAGAGTGTCCCTATTATTTTTTCCAACTGTATGTGCCATGCAAATCGCTTCAGATGCAACGTGATAAATTGAGATTTCTTTTTAAAGTAGGCGTAAAATGTGGATGTGACATATGAAAAAGTTCTATCACAGCTCATATTACTATCAATAAGATACACTGTCTCCGTAGCAAGTTTTATGTTTATAGCCTTGATAGTTTGGGTGTAATGATTTATCAAATGTAGACCTATATTCTTATCCTAAGAGGGTGTGGAATGGGCGTGTCGAACAACACATGCATAACACAAAAATATGTCCGAAATTCATACAAATAAAGTAATATTTTTCAGTATGGTGATTCTTTCCTTCCATTTGTAGTGGAAATGTTTACGACCTTATCTACTAAAAAAATATAAAATGTCAGACCAACCCAGCAGGCCACATGTCCATTAACGACACTTTCATCGATGATGTCGCCAAAATTTGTCGTCAGGAAAATGCATGTAGAGGACAAGTTTGACTAAAAGTCACCTATATTTTCATCTTACCCCATTTTCGGCGACTTCAATAACAAAATATAGTGAATTGTCGTACATATCTAATTCGGTGACAACATGAGTAAAATGTCCAGCGAGAATGTCGTGAGTTAAACAAAACACACGACATGCTGCATGACAATGTCATCAATAACTATCAGATAAATAAAAGCATTTATGAAATCATTAAAAGTAGAGAATGTTGTAGCTGAAGTGGTAAGTGCGCTTTACTATTCAATAAGGAAGAGAGAAATTGGTGGTATGGGTTCAAATCTCAGCAGAACCCAACTCCTTCCTAGCAGGCCACATGTCCATTAACGACACTTTCATCGAGGATGTCGTCTAAATTTATCGTCAAGAAAATGCATTTAGAGGACAAGTTTGAATAAGAGTCACCTATATTGTTATTTTACCTCATTTTCGGCGACTTCAATAACAAAATATACGGAATTGTCGTACATATCTAGTTCGGTGACAACACGACATACAGCATGTCGTATATACCTATAAGATAAATAAAAGCATTAATAAAACCATTAAAAAGTAGAGAGTGTCGTAGCTGAAGTGGTAAGTGCGCTTGACTATTCAATAAGGAAGAGAGAAATTTGTGGCATTTATTTTTCTTAAAATGGTTGACGAAAATATACATGACACTGTCGCTCAGGTTATCGTTGATGACTTAAGTGCCTTTTGTTCGAAAATGTCACCAATGTTTGTTCGGAAATGTCGTACATGTGTCATCGAAGACTGTGACAAATCATCAAGACATCGTCGATATTTTCTACAAGACATGACCTGCTGGGTTTTTTATTTATTTTTCTTAATATGTTTGACGACAATATGCATAACGCGTCGCTCAGGTTATCGCTGATGACTTAAGTGCCCTTTGTTCGAAAATGTCACCAATGTTTGTTCGGAGATGTCGTACATGTGTCATCGAAGACTGTGTCAAATCATCAAGACATCGTCAATATTTTCTACAAGACATGGCCTGCTGGGCCATGTCTTGCCAAATATGACACTGTACAATATATAGGGTTTTGTAACCAATATACTCTTTTGATCTCGACTTTGGAATTTAAGAATTTTATAAAAAAAATATATACAATTTTTTCAAAATTGACAAAGTTTGGCTTGACCGAAGCAATTCTGATTTTGCTTTAGACGCATTTACTTTAAAAATTTCTTTTTAAAACATTATAAAAATTCTTAGTACAGAAAAAAAAAAATCTTTTTTGGAAGTAAAAAAATATTCCTTTTTGAAAATTTTTAATTTTTTAAAGTTTCAAATTCAGTTTTTTATTGGTTAGCTATATTGATATGATTCGTGCAGCAATATTATGTAGAATTTTGCAGAAAACATAGTGATTATTTTCAAACAATTTTAGAACCCAAATTAAAAAACGGGGCTAAGAATGAGAGTAAAATTCACTTTGACCTAAAAATTTCTTAAACTAAAAGCGATATGCTACACATGTAAGCACGTGGCGGATTTTTTACAGAAATTACATACCCGAGGTGACTAAATTTGGAGGTCTGCCCTCTACCCCGGTGATCTGTTATGATTCTGTACTCCACCAAATTTACTATAAGATACGTCAGCTCTGACCATGTGAAATTTTAGTTAGATAACCCCAACTGTTCACTAGTTACATAATTGTAAAAAAATCGTTTTGGGACCACCGCACAGTGGGGTCAAACGCAAATTTTTTGGTAATAAATCTGTATCTCCTAAACTACTGGTTGGATTAAATTGAAATATATGAAAGAGTTTCAGAGGAGGACCTAAGCTTTGAGAAAAATCATCCTGTAGTCACCCTGTGATAACACAAGAAAATCTACAGGGTGTCAAAATTGACTACCTCGAGTATGTAAAAGATTAAAAAAATCGTAACTTATACAAATGAAGTCCGATTTTAAAGATTTTTATATTTTTGTAAAGTGCTTGGCAAGATAAAGAAAAAATAAGCTTACTCACCTAAGTTATCTCTTATAGTTAAAAAGATATTTGCACTTGAATTTTGAATTTTTGATTTTTTGGCTCGACTTTCTTTCGTTTTTCGGGAATAAGAGGTATATGAAGTAAAAATTTTTCAAAAATATCTTGTAATTTGCTATATATTTCAAAATATCTCAATGCGTCTAGACGTGAAAAATATTCAAAGTCAGCACTCTGAAGCTGGTATGAAAAATGGCTATTTTTTAACAAAAATATAGTACAATTCTTTCACTTTTTCCTCAAAGTTCCGTTTAAGAAAAAAATTCTTCTTTATATATTTCAAAAGACAAGTTTTCAAAAATGACTAATATAGAAATTTTGAACAGATTTAGGCTTGCACCCTACATTAGGCATTGGTCGAAAATGGTGAATTTTGGAAAAGGTTAAATTTTTTATCGATTAATATAAAAAATGTCACGCGAGCTTTTTTAAATTTTTTGATGATATTTCATAAAAAAAATAGATTTAGAACGATTTTACACTAAACTGCTTCCCGCCCGGCCAAAAACGAATGCAGGAGAGCAGATTTCATGAAAAAAGTAATTTTTTAAACGACTTTTACTAATTGCATGAAAAAGCAAATTCGCATGATATTTTCGCCATTATTTTTTAAGTAGTATATAAAATATATATTGATCTTTCACTCCTGCAAAAATCATTAAAAAAACTTTACAAATAAATTTTTGGCAATTATTCAAAAATAAACAATATTTAATAAATGTAACCGATTATTGCGAATATTATCTCGTTCAACAACCAAAACGTGCCAATACAATTGTTTGTTACGTATACGCACATATGGAAATATTGTAAATCAGTGAATTTGGTGAGATTTGACCTAAGTTGTCAGATTTGAGACCATGATATAATGCTTTTAAAACAATCTATATATACATATTATACATCAATGAATTGGTAAATAAGTCTATCTTTATATTCTTGTAATATTTTATTATGTTTTGGAAAATAAGCGGAGTTTTGCTTTACAAAACATTATTTTTTTGGTTTTTATAACTTTTTTATATTTTTTAATTTTGAAAAATTGCCAAAAATTTATTTGTTAAGCTTTTTTAATGTTTTTTACAGGAGAGAAAGATCGATATGTATTTTATATACCACATTAGAAATAAATGTGAAATTATTATGCTAATATGCTTTTTTATGCAGTTAAAAAAAGTCGTTTAAAAAATTGACTTTTTCATGAAATCTGCTCTCCTACATTCGTTTTTGGCCAGGCGAGAAGCAGTCTAGTGTAGAATCGTTCTAAATCTATTTTTTTATGAAATATCATCAAAAAATTAAAAAAGCTCGCGTGACATTTTTTTTATTTATCGATAAAAATTTAATTTTTTCCAAAATTCACCATTTTCGACCAATGCCTGATGTAGGGTGGAAGCCTAAATCAGTTCAAAATTTCTGTATTGACCATTTATGAAGTCCTATCTTCTGAAATGTATAAAGAAAAAAGTTTTTTCTTTAACGAAACTTTGAGAAAAGAATGAAAGAATTGTATTATATTTTTGCAAAAAATAGCAATTTTTCATACCAGTTTCAGAGTGCTGACTTTGAATATTTTTCACGTCTAGACGCATTGAGATAATCCAAAAATTCTTTCAGTGTAATATTTTGAAATATATAGCAAATTACAAGATATTTTTAAAAAATTTTTACTTCATATACCTCAGGACTTATTCCCGAAAAACGAAAGAAAGTCGAGCCAAAAAATAAAAAATTCAAAATTCAAGTGCAAATATCTTTTTAACTGTAAGAAATAACTTAGGTAAGTAAACTTATTTTTTCTTTATCTTGCCAAGCACTTTACAGAAATATAAAAATCTTTAAAATCGGACTTCATTTGTATAAGTTACGATTTTTTTTAACTTTTACATACTCGAGGTAGTCAATTTTGACACCCTGTAGATTTTCTTGTGTTATCACAGGGTGACTACAGGATGATTTTTCTCAAAGCTTAGGTCCTCCTCTGAAACTCTTTTATACATTTCAATTTAATCTAACCAGTATTTTAGGAGATACAGATTTATTACCAAAAAATTTGCGTTTGACCCCACTGTGCACCGTGAGCTATAAATATGGTTTTAGATGGAAAATCGGTTTCGCCTTGTGATCACTTATGAAACTTATGTTTAATATATATGTCTTTTAGCAACGTATTTCTGTTTGATATTAAGTACAGATCATATTAAAGTTAATGTGTTTGCTTTTGAAAAAATTTCTTTAAAAACTATTTAGTACCCAAATTATTGCTTCCACATAAATTTCTGCTGTTAAAAAGTTGATTTAAATCTACACAATTTATTTATTAGTCTATATAAAACTTGTGCTCTTAACGAAATGAAATAAATTTGTTTTTTTATTACATTTCAATTTCTTTTAACAGTTCAATAGCAATTTATTTTATTGGATTCTTTCTTTCTCAACAATTCACACTCTCAAACGTACAATAAGTACTAAATCATTTGTACATTTTTAGGCCTATTTTGCATTTGATGTTTTTTTCCTATTATATACTAAATGCCCCTTCATATAGACATATGCATCATATAAAATAAAATAACAAAAAACGCACGTCAAACAAATGAAAAATCAAATGTATTTTAGAGAAATAAAATACAATTTGTTGTACATTGAAATGCAATAAAATTTACTGCAAAAGTTTTTTTTTTCTAACATGCTTCAATGCCACAGTTTAGAAAAAAGTCTATTCAATTTATTTTTATATTTTATTTTAGTCTAAAATGCAATTTTTCAATTTTAACCTCAAATTTTATAGAAACTCAATTTTGATCTTTCAATCCTGTCCCCCTTGTAGAGCTTTAATGCAATTTAAACATTTTTAACGTCAATTGTACTTAAATTAAAAGAAGAGGAGAGAAAAAGTAAAGGCATTGAAAAGAGCAACAAAGGAGGGAGCAAAAATTGTAGTGTATGGAACAAATTTAAATGTACCTACATTTGTTCATATATATAAAAAAAAAAAAGGCTAAGATAGTTAAATAAATAAAAATTGGCTTAGGTTGAAATGAAATATACGAGGAGCGTTTTAAAATGTAGTTTAATACATATTATTTTGAAAAGTATGATAAGAAGTAAATCTCTATCAGGTATGGCAAAATAGATAGATAGTAAAAGGGGTATATTTTATAAAAACCTTCCCTCGTTTCATTCCTGCTACTTCTTTTCATTCATCCCTAAATACCCGCACTTAAACCCTTACAGTATCACAAATTGGTCATTGATATCTTTGTATGACCAATCCCCCACTCCTAGTTATTTTTGCTCCCCTCAAACAAACCAATCACAAAATTTTATAGTCCTGTTGTTTCATTTTGACTATATTGTGTTTTTTTTTTTTTTTTTTTTTTTTGGTACAAAATTTTTGTTTTATTTCTAACGTTTCAAATGTGTTTGAGTGTTTGTATTAGATTTGTTTAACAAAAAAATTCTTCTCACGTTTGTACAAGTACTTCGTTTTATTTTCATTTTAAGTTGTTTTGTTTTGTCCTGTGTATTCAAAAACAAAGTTCCTTTTATTGTTTTGGAGTCAGTTTCATTATTTCGGCTATATTTCTTTATTTTTTCCAATTTTTTTTCTTTGTAGAAAAAAATCCCTTAGCAATTTAAAAAATAACAGAACTTTTTATTAGCCTACTATTTTACAGCTGTTTTTGAATTGGCTTTAGTCTTTATAACTAGGAATTTTAGAGAGGGTTTTTCTTTCATGTGAACAAAATTTTTTTCTAACTTTAACATCAATTGCTGTTGTTTATAGCTCAAAAGTTGGGTATAGACATTGATTTTGATTATTTAAGAGTAATTGGTATATCATAAATAAACAAGAAAGACTACTGTTCATAGTTTAGCCGTAGTAGTTAATGGTACCTAAATTTAAAATCAAAATAAGTAGAAAAATGTTATTCTAACTCAAAGCTTTTTTACATATGTGTTATATGTTGAATTTTTTTTAAATTTTTTAAAAACTAAGTTAGAATCCTTTTTATGAAAGTTATAACTAAAACATCATCGATTATATATATGTATAATTTATTATCGATCGAAATAAATCATTTAAATTAAAGGAATCAATATTGAACTCGTTAAACTACATAAAAAGCTTTGAAAGCTTAAGAGAAAATTACTTAAAAGAAGTTCATGAAAAACCTTTATAAACCGAGTACTTTCTAATTCAATTTTTGCTAAAATAATCTAAAGCTTTTTTGCAGAATCAGTTCAGGACTTACTTAACCCATTTCCAACCACTGCACAGTGTCACATTTATCCAAATTAGAACGACAAAAATACGAAAATAAAAGCTTATTAATTGAAGTTTTTCTTTTCACATATATTAGTAAATATGTCATATATTATGCAAAAAATACTAAAAGTGTTGGAAAGTGTCTAAAGCGCGAATTATGGATTTTCAAAGTTGCAACTTTTAAAAACATTTTAATTTTGTTTTACAACTTTTGTAATGAAGTATGTTAACTTTAACTTCATATATCTCGGCAAATACTGCAGATATTTATATGATTTTTTTGGTATGTAATAGTAATTGTATCTAAACTATTCTATTGTAATTTCCTAGATTAAAACGTCAATACTGAAAATATTGTTTTTTATTTAAAAGAAATCATAATATTAAAAAATATATTTTTGGGAAATTCTATTTATAATGGACCGGAACTAAAAAGTTCCTACGAGCTCCAATTCAGAAATACGATTGCTATATAAAACAATATCTATAAAATTATATTTGAGAATTTTAGCTGCGACTTTTCGCGATCTTTTAAAATATTAGAATAAAATGTGCGGTACCTCATATTAGCAATTTTTTAAGAATTATTTAAACATTTTATGGTAATGGCTGAAAATTTGTTATTCAAGTGTTACACTAATATTGGTCTGATTAGATCTTGCCACGCCTACTTTCAAAACGTCTTGAATAACCTTTGAAAAGATAGCCAAGATATCAAGAAAATACGAAACTATTCAATTGTTGACAAATAATTTAGGTAGATAGAAACACCAAGCTCCCAAAAATTGGTGTTGCAAAAACGCATCAATGGTCAATTAGGGGTAGTGTGATTTAGCTACATTACGCAAGGTGGCGCACTGAAAATATGGAAATTTGTAAGGTAATGCAGTATGTTAAAATTATGCAAAATAATTAAGAAAAACATTATAGATGAACGAATATAGAATTTTTTGAAATAAGACTTCACGTGCAATAGAATTTTTTACTCCAGCCTTATAAAAGTTGTATTCTACATTATTTATGACTTATGTAGTAAAAAATAAGCTATTGTCAGCATATCAGAAGTGGTTATATTTTTTACAATCATTGAGAACAAATGTAAGAAAAATAATTTCCAAATGATCCACACTACCTGAATATGAAATGTATTTTGTGAAGGATGCTATTATATTGAATATGATCACAAAAATTCAAGAAGTTACCTAAAAAATGTAGAAAACTGATGAATGAAACCAATAAAATTATGCAATTTATTGCTAAATTTTTACAATTAGCTTAAAAAAGGATAATAAATTTTCTTCAAAGTACATAAAATTTGCTAAAGAAAAACATAATATTTGAAATTTTTATGATTACACATTATTATCTTTTATTCAAAGTATTAAAAAATGTTAAATACCAATGTAAATAGGAAAAATTTCATAACTTTCGAAACAACAGCCTTTTTCTATAAAAGGCTATGCTCCCTACTCAAAGTGATAGTTCATTTTGGGTTGTTACTTTTAAGATTAAATGGATATCAAAATATAAACAAAATAAAATCTCCAAGGATATTTAAGGTATAATAAAGTAAAAATCTGTGAATAGATAAATGAAAGCAAACAAATTTTTTTCTTAGTCATTTGAAAATTTTCAAATCCTGTTTCAATTGGAATGCATCATATTATGAGCCACTGCATTTGGTACATTACCAGGATTTATGATTTTACAAATTTGGGGATATTCTGCAAGAATAACAGAATCAATTTACGTAACATTTGTGTTTGAAGCACAACGTGGTTAGGCAGCCTGTACGAAGGACCAAAATGCTTTCCTGACCATTGTATTGAAATCCTAATCGAGATCATCCTCAAACTGATAATCGAAAGCATATTTTATTTAATATATAATCTATTTTAAATATTATATGAAATCAACGTTTATGATTCTGTTTAATCATTTAATGATTACTCACTATCAAAATTTTAATATGGTTCACTGAATTATATTATGTATTTAAATATGTTTATATGAAATCATATTTATAATAAATCCAATCATTTAGTCAACTCTACAATTAATTAATTTAATTTTACAACCATTCAGTCCATTTTACAAATTTGGTCAATTCTACAACCATTAAGCCATTAAATTTTAATGTCTTTTGAATACACAATTTTGTTTATCAGTCCAGTAGTTTGTTATTAATATTAATTCTCATTTAGTTTATATATGAACAAATATAAATTGACAAGGTTTGTTTGTATTCAGTATGATGAATGTACCACATATCGTGGTACAAATGAATATAATGAAATTGAAAAAAGATTCGGCTGTGCCGAATCTTTGATACCCTTCACCATATTACCATCTTACTATCTTATCGACATCATATTACCATATTACCGACAAATAATAAAATTTTCGCCTTAACGTATGCTTGCATATTTTCACATATTTAAATCTAAATTTTTTTCAAACTACGAAAATTTGAATATGAAAAAAAAAAAACAATCATAGCAGGCTTTGCTTTTAAAAAATAAACAACAATTCCATATATATTTATTTTTGTATGTACAAACTGACTGCATATACAAAGAACAACAACAACACTGTTATTCATTATATTACTTCTGTTGCTAACTAAACTACTTGTCTTATAGGCAAAAACGTCACTAATAGTCATTACAATGCTTAATATACATGTTTGTGTATGTATTTATGTATATTCCCAGCAGGCCATGTCTTGTAGAAAATATCGACGATGTCTTGATGATTTGTCACAGTCTTCGATGACACATGTACGACAGCTCCGAACAAACATTGGTGACATTTTCGAACAAAGGGCACTTAAGTCATCAACGATAACCTGAGCGACAGTGTCATGTATATTTTCGTCAACCATTTTAAGAAAAATAAATGAAAAAATAGTAGGGTTCCGCCGAGATTTGAACCCAGGCCACCAATTTCTCTCTTTCTTATTGAATAGTCAAGCGCACTTACCACTTCAGCTACGACACTCTCTATTTTTAATGGTTTTATTAATGCTTTTATTTATCTTATAGGTATATACGACATGCTGCATGACAATGTCATGTAGCATGTCGTGCATTTGGTCTAACTCACGACATTCTCGCTGTACATTTTACTCATGTTGTCACCGAACTAAATATTTACGACAAATTTTTATATTTTGTTATTGAAGTCGCCGAAAATGAGGTAAAATAACAATATAGGTGACTCTTATTCAAACTTGTCCTCTAAATGCATTTTCTTGACGACAAATTTAGACGACATCATCGATGAAAGTGTCGTTAATGGACATGTGGCCTGCTGGGTTCTTAACAGATATGTTTTAGTTTTAAAAAATAAACAACAACAATTCCATATCTATTTATTTTTGTACAGACTGCATATACAAAGAACAACAACAACACTGTTATTCATTATATGACTGCTGTTGATAACTAAACTACTTGTCTATACAAAAAAACAAAAAACGTCACTAATAGTCATTACAATGCTTAATATACATGTTTGTTGGTGTATTTATATTCTTAACAGATTTGTTTTTGGGCCATAACTCTGTTGATTATGAACGAATTTGGTTTATTAAAAAAAACGAAATTTTATAAAAACATTTATGACTGATCTATATAAAAATAAAAATCTGTAGCTTGAACAAGGGCTTCAAAAATAAAAAATTAGTTTTCCCCGATATCTCAGTTATTACTGAACCGATTTATTTCATTTTTTCAGAACAAAAATTCAGAAAATAATATCCGAGACCCCTTTAAAAATTCGAAGTCCCTGGTATATACAAAGGCTTCAGAAACTGAAAAACCGGTTCCAAAAACCGGTTTTTAAAGCATATCTCCGCCATTTATAAACCGATCCTGCTGATTCAAAAAACCGAAATTTTATAAAAATATTTGTGACCGATCTGTATAAAAATAAAAATCTATAGCTTAAACCAGGACTTCAAAAAATAAAAAATGCGTTTTGTCCGATATCTCAGTTATTATTGAACCGATTTATTTAATTTTTTCAGAACAAAAATTCAGAAAAAATGTCCGAGACTTCTTTGTAAAAACGAAGTCCCTAGTATATACAGAGGCTTCAGAAACTGGAAAACCGGTTCCAAAAACCGGTTTTTTTAACATGTCTCCGCATTGTATGAACCGATCTTGCTGAATTCCAATAGCAAAATTCTCGAAAGCATTTCCGATCGTTTGATATATATATTATATATGTCAGTTATCGGTGGGCTTCATAAACGCCATTTCAACCGATACACGGACGGACGGACGGACGGACGGACGGACGGTCGGACGGACGGACGGACATGGTCCTATCGTCATCACTTCTTACAAGGATCCCGAAAATGTCAACTTTTTTGCTCTCCGACGAAAATTGTGGGAATTACAAACGGAATGACAAACTTATATATACCCTTTACACCTTTGGTGAAGGGTATAAAAATGAAAACATGGGATTATCTATATATATAAAAGAGTAACGTGACTGACTGACTGATTCATCATCCCACAGCCCAAACGGCTGAAGCTAGAGAGACGAAATTTGGAACGTAGGTAGGTCTCCCACCATATAGATCCACTAAGACGGGATTTTTGGAAATTCGAATGTTTAGGGGGTAAAAAAGGGTAAAAACGGGTAAAATCGGTAACTTTATATCTCCCAAACTAATAAAGATACAAAAAAAGTTGAATAGTTATCGTTCTTCATTTAAAAAATAATTGGACAGGTGTCTGGTACTTTTTTGAAAATCGGCCGTTTAAGGGAGAAAACGGGTAAAAACTGTATTTTGGTACTTTTTTGGCACCATATGTATCTTTGAAACCAATCAACATACAGATAAAATTTATATCGTATTCATAACTTATCAAAAAATGAGAAATACAAATTCGGTACTTTTTAGAAATTCAAGCGTTTAAGGGGTAAAAATCGTACCTATTTTTGGTACTTTTTTCATAAAACCTTTTTTTATATTTATTGAAATATTCATATGAGTATTTTAATATGGGATATCACTACAATTTAGAAATTCATTGGAATACAATTTTTGATACTTCGATGGGTGAAAAAAAAGTACCAAAAAAGGGGTAAAGACGGGAAATTACATTTTATTCAAACGTAATAATGAATTTTCAATTACATTAAACATAGAAACATGAAATTAAGAAAATGTAGATAGGAATTCACAAGAGTGGAATTTGTGGTAATTAAAGATTCGTGGTCCTGTGGGTAAAAATTCAAGAAGATGGACTTTGTGGTACTTTTTTCTTTTTCTATTGGTACTTTTTTCATTTTCTGTAATATTTAACCTAGAAACATGAAAATAAATACGCATGGTCCGATGTTGTAAAGAATTCACAAGGGGGGACTTTGTGGTACTTTTTCGTTCTTCTAATGGTACTTTTTGAATTTTTTATAATTATGAACCTAGAAACATGAAATTAGAAATATGTGGTCCTTAGTTAATGAGAATCCATAAGAGGGGACGTTGTGGTACTTTTTTGCTATTTTAATGGTACTTTTTTGAATTTTCTATTATATTTAACCTAGAAATATGAAATTAAGGACATGAAGTGCTAAGTGAATGAGAATCCATAAGAGAGAACTTTGTGGTACTTTTTCGTTCTTCTAATGGTACTTTTTGAATTTTTTATAACATTTAACACAGAAATATAAAATTAAAGATGTTTGGTCCTAAATGAATGAGAATTCATTAGAGGGGACTTTGTGGTACTTTTTTTTTTTTTTTTTTCTTCTAATGGTACTTTTTGAATTTTCTATAATATTTAACCCAGAAACATGAAATTACAGATATGTGGTCTTAAATGAATAATAATCCATAAGAGAGGTTTTTGTGGTACTTTTTTGTTCTTCTAATTGTACTTTTTGAATTTTCTATAATTATAAACTTAGAAACATGAAATTAAGGATATGTGGTCCTAAATGAATGAGAATTCATTAGAGGGGACTTTGTGGTACTTTTTTGTACTTCTAATGGTACTTTTTGAATTTTATATAATATTTAAGGTAAAAACATGAAATTAAATATGCATGGTCCTATGTGAGAAAGAATTCCCAAGAGGGGTCTTTGTGGTACTTTTTTGTTCTTCCAATGGTACTTTTTTAATTTTCAGTAATATTTAACCTAGAAACATGAAATAAGGAAATGTGGTCCTAAATGAATGGGAATCCATAAGAAGGGACTTTGTGGTACTTTTTTGTTCTTCTGCAATTTTCATCCTTAGAAACATAAAATTGAAAATGTAAGGTCGTAAGTGAATCAAAAACCTTTAAATGGATTTTGTGGTCCTTTTTCTTTATTCTAATATATTTTTCGTAATTCTGATATTTATTTTTCATTATTCTAAGATTATAAGCCTGAAATTAAAGAGATATTGTTATTTATGGATGACATAACACCATTATTAAAAAATGTTCCCAAGGGAGTTAAGAATCTTAGTTTAAATTTATTATATAGTATAGTTTTTATAAAAAAATTTCCGCTGACGAAGTAGCGGGTTTACAGCTCGTATATATGATAAAATGGAATTATATATATGATAAAATGAAATTATATATATGATGAAATTAGTTTATATATATGATAACATGGAATTATTAAATGATAAAAACATGATGAAATTGAAAGCAATACTTAAGAAAAGGTTATAAAACTTACTAAAAATTATTAATAAGCTTATGAACATTACTAATAAATTATAAATTGGAATCATAATAATGACTACGTACTAATATACTTATTGTAACCTGGAGTCATATATTAAAATCATAGTATGTTGCTCTTAGTTTATGGTCACAGGAACCATATTTTTTCTTTGCGTGTGGAAACGGTTGATTAAAGAGTTTTGATTTTTTTGATTTAATTGATATTATATTACAGATCACAAAAGAAAAAAAAAAAAAAAAGTTGTGGACCCTTTTTGGTAACCCTTCCATTAGAGATTTGATAGTTGTTTAAGTAAATTTTTTTGGAACAGTTTGCCCATTTCCTCTTAAAATCTCTTAAAATCTTTTTACAAGAGCCCAATATCTCTCTACTGGTCTTAGCACCGGTCAATTTAGATCACTCTTGGAAGAAAAATAATGATATTGTTTTGGTACCCCTCAGTAGTGACATGACTCCAAATCGAGCCAAAAATATGGGGACATATTGTGTCCCCATATGAATGAAAGAAGCTTTTTTGGTAAAAATTTTGTGATGTGTTTTTTGGTATTTATAGAGCCCACTGTAAGAAGTGACTTGAGTCTTTAACCGCAAACGCATAAAGCATTCCATGACAGGAATTTTTTAGGAAATTTTGTTTGCTCTTGAATATTATCTTCAACATTTCCTCGAGTATTAGCAACATAAAAATTTTGACCCGGAAGCTGCGAAAAATCTACCAATACATACGTTTTGTCACCACAGTGGTCCCAAATTAAATTTTTATACTCTACACTGCCATAGGTGATTGGGGTATTATGATGTTTGTAACGCACAGAAAAAAATATCGTACCCCCACCTTAAAGTACACCGTTCGACTCAGAATTGCTTTCTGAGTCGATTTAACGATATCCGTCCGTCAGTCCGTCTGGTTGTGTGCCCATGTAAACCAAAAAATAATTATTTTGACACAAGGGCAAAGCCTATTGAAATTGTTTATGATCGGTCCATTATTTCACCTAGCCCCCATACAAATGTTCTCCCGGAATAGGGGTTTAACGATCATAAATGTCTTAAATATAACAATATTTCAATGAAACTCGGTACAAAGGAGTTTTGTATAAGTGTTTTTGTGTCGAATTTCATCAAGATATAAAGCACCTCTTCTGAAAATCCCTTTAACGTTCTTAAATCTCATACGAATAATAATATCAATTAATATTCGACACAATTAAGTTTTATATAAGTTGAAACAACATTGCCAAAATTTATGAGAATCGGTCTATAATTTACCATAGCTCCCATATAAACCCACTTCCGAGAATCGACTTAAAGGGCATAAAAAATAAAAATGCGTGCCATTAGTAGTGTATGCTGAAATTTAAGCCTGAAAGAACATATTGAGTATATATGAAACTGTCTTAGAAAAATAATATATGTACGATATGTACGACATAAAACATGTACTCTGTAGTGTTGGAATTAAAATAGAACAATCAATAACTGTGAAAAGGTTTGATAAAATTAAACATTTTTTTTTTTTGGGCTTTGAAATAAAATGACACAAGACTCCTTCGAAAAATTCAGTCGAACTATACCCTCGTCTAGAGAATAAGGATTCCTGAATTCAGCATCCTGAGTTTTATATGGTAGTCCACCAGGTTACCAAGTTAAATGTTTGCTTAATTCCGCTTGTATGTAACAAAAAACAAAAAAATCTCAAAAACTGTAAAAGTACAGTTATACTACACCAAACTCTCTGTCAATGCAAAAGTGAAACGTAAAACTCTCGAAGGCAAAATAATTACAACGAAACGATAGTTGTTTCCCAACCCAGAGTTGTTTTACGACTTGATGAAACCGCTGAAATTATTCTATGTGCTCTAATTATAAAGAACTATAATTATTACATGGATGAAGTTGAATTAATGAATACTTCAACGAATCTTCTTTATAAAATTCTAATGAAAAGTCGAAGTTGGACAAATAATATCTTTTGGACATGACAGTTGATAATTAGTTTTGGATTTGGATTTTATGTTAGAAATACGTACATTATTATCCTGTAGTGTACAATATCCTCTTCAAAAAGAATTGGTAGAAAAATCTTCATTTTTCAATACGGTGGATTTCTTAATCTATATATATAAAAGAGTAACGTTACTGACTGACTGACTGAATGACTGACTGATTCATCATCCCACATCCCAAACGGCTGAAGCTAGAGAGACGAAATTCGGAACGTAGGTAGGTCTCCCTCCATATAGATCCACTAAGACGGGATTTTTGGAAATTCGAATGTTTAGAGGGTAAAAAAGGGTAAAAACGGGTAAAATCGGTAACCTTATAACTCGCAAACTAATGATGATACAAGAAAAGTTGAATAGTTATCGTTATTCATTTAAAAAACAATTGGACAGGTGTCTGGTACTTTTTTCAAGATCGTCCGTTTTAGGGCGAAAACGGGTAGAAACAGTATTTTGGTACTTTTTTGGCACCATATGTATTTTTGAAACCAATCAACATACAGATAAAATTCATATCGTATTCATAACATATCAAAAAATGAGAAATATAAATTTGGTACTTTTTAGAAATTCAAACGTTTAAGGGGTAAAAATCGTACCTATTTTTGGTACTTTTTTCATAAAACATTTTTTTATATTGATTGAAATATTCATGAATATTTTAATATGGGATACCACTACAATTTAGAAATTTATTGGAATAAAATTTTTGATACTTCGATAGGTGAAAAAAAAGTACCAAAAAAAGGGGTAAAGGCGGAAAATTACATTTTATTCAAACTTAATAATGAATTTTCAAATACATTAAACATAGAAACATGAAATTAAGAAAATGTAGATAAGAGTTCACAAGAGTGGAATTTGTGGTACTTAAAGATACATGTCCTGTGGGTCAAGAGAATGGACTTTGTGGTACTCTTTCGTTCTTCTAATGTTTGAATTTTCTATAATTATGAACCTAGAAACATGAAATTAGGGATATGTGGTCCTTAGTTAATGGGATTCCATAAGAGGGGACGTTGTGGTACTTTTTTGTTATTTTAATGGTACTTTTTGAATTTTCTATAATATTTAAGGACATGAAGTGCTAAGTGAATGAGAATCCATAAGAGAGAACTTTGTGTCACTT
Source organism: Protophormia terraenovae (assembly GCA_951394005.1). Taxonomy (NCBI): domain Eukaryota; kingdom Metazoa; phylum Arthropoda; class Insecta; order Diptera; family Calliphoridae; genus Protophormia; species Protophormia terraenovae. The sequence goes on along the minus strand of OX596074.1, from coordinate 23,334,602 downwards.
TTTCGTTCTTCTAATGCTACTTTTTAAATTTTCTATAATATTTAACATAGAAACATAAAATTAAAGATATTTGGTCCTAAATGAATGAGAATTCATTAGAGGGGACTTTGTGGTATTTTTTTGTTCTTCTAATGGTACTTTTTGAATTTTCTATAATATTTAACCCAGAAACATGAAATTAAAGATATGAGATCTTAAATGAGTAAGAATCCATAAGAGAGGTTTTTGTGGTACTTTTTCGTTCTTCTAATGGTACCTTTTGAATTTTTTATAATTATGAACCTAGAAACATGAAATTGGGGATATGTGGTCCTTAGTTAATGAGAATCCATAAGAGGGAACGTTGTGGTATTTTTTTGTTCTTCTAATGGTACTTTTTTAATTTTAGAAACATGAAATAAGGATATGTGGTCCTAAATGAATGGGAATCCATATGTTGTTCCTATGGTATTTTTTTAATTTTCTATAGTTATGAACCTGGAAACATGAAATGTGGTGCTCAGTGAATAAGAATCTATAAGAGGGGACTTTGTGGTACTTTTTTGTACTTCTAATGGTACTTTTTGAAGTTTCGATATTTATGAACTTTTATCGTTCTTCTAATTTAACTTCTTGAATGTTCTACAATTTTCATCTGATATTTATTTTTCATTATTCTAAGATTAGAAACCTGAAATTAAAAAGATATTGTTATTTATGGATGACATAACACCATTATTAAAAATGTTCCCAAGGGAGTTAAGAATCTTAGTCTAAATTTATTATACAGTATGGTTTTCATAAAAAAGTTCCGCTAACGAAGTAGCGGGTTTACAGCTCGTGAATAATAAACAAGATTGAGTATCATTTGCAGTCTCCAAGTGGATAATTTTTTTTATTTTTCATTGAAAAATTCAACCAGTCGAAAGCAAAATAGCAAGTGATCGATTTTGACGTTTTCGTTCATATCGTTCGATATACAGAAAACCAACTTTGAATGAAAACACTTACGTTTTCGTTCGACTCATTGTTCACATAGAAGTGTGTTAGAGAAATCCAAATCAGTTTTCGTTCACTTAGAAAAAATCATAAAAATCATTGACCTTGGGCATTAAGAGTTAACTAATATTATAAAAAGTATCCTCAAGATTATTAGGAAAGCATATTGTTCGTTTATTATTAAGGATTAAAAAGTTATAGACTTATAAGCACAAAATGACTAAAATTAACCACTGTACAAGGTTGTATGTTTTTTTTTTTTTTTTTTTAACTTAAATTCCAAACGAAATTTATATAAATGAAGCTAGTATTTACTTTGAAATTCTATAAGCTTTAAATAAAATTATTACAAATCCTTGCCCTTGATCTCTTGTTTCTAGAATTTTTAAACCATTTTTCCTTTAAGAATTAATGGAGAATTTAAACCTTTGATATGTATTTAACATTTGTATAAATAAATACCATCATTCATCACATAACATCTTTTTTCAAAACCTAATTTCATAAAAAAAATATATTATACATTTTTAATTTCTTTGACTCATTAATAGCTAAATAAAAAACACCGTACAAAAGAATTAAATGCATAATTGCAAACAAAATGAATGCACACATACAACAAAAAAAAAAGAGAAAAAGATTGCAAAATTGTTTGCTCAACTTGTTGCATTCATTATAAACGTTAAACATCAAGTCATTAAATAAACAGAAAAAAATCTACAACAAACATGAATGAATGGCATGAAAAAAAAAAAAATTACTCAATGAATGAATAAAAATATGCATATAATTTGTATGCCATATGTACACAAAATTATATATACACTAATACATAAACACAATCTGCTATTTACACACACATATATTTAAATATGTTTTTTTATTTAAACTCATTCAAATATAAGTAAGTATATAAAAATTTGTAATGTCTTGTTATTATATGAACAATTTGTTTAACATGTCTAAGTTTTATATACACAATTTACACTAACACATTCATATATATATACACATATACATGTTTACATATACTAACATTCATTCATTTAAAATGCCCAGTGTATACTTAGCTTAAGAAAGAGTGAAAGGAGTAGAGTATAAACAAATTCTATAGCAATAAATCTTTATGTATAAAAACTTGTGTATTTAAGCCTATATGTATAAGTGAGTGCAGTTTAAGTGCATGTTTGTGTATATATGTTTTTTCTTTACTCTTTGTAAGTGTGTTTTGTTTATCTTTACTTCTTATATTTCTTTTTTTTTTTCTCAGTTGATATAATTTTTTTCTTTTACTCTTATTATTTTTAGTTTAGCGTTCATTAAGGTTGATAATTTGCTGGCAAATGTAAAAATGTAGAAAGAGTAGAGAAATGATAAAGAAATAAAGCAAAGAAACATGTAAAGCTGAAAAGCTTTACTGTCAGTTTTATGCCTACTTTAACTTTGGCACACTAATTTGTAGCGACTAAAAAAATATGTAGTTAAACAAATACAGTTATGGCCACAATATGAGCAGAGTTTAATTGAAGATTATTTTTTAAAAGGTCATATATTTTAATTAAGGAGTGAGATCGAAAAATTCTTAACACACATTTTGCCTCATAACTTTTTTCGGAATCAATATTCAAAATTTTTTTTGATCTAGTTATCATGGAAAAATACTTCAGCTATTATTTTTAATAACAACCATGTTAATTTGTTCTTATTTTAATAAAAATAAGTGACGAAAATGATTTACGTCCTACAAGTTATTAAAAAATTTCAAAAACTCCAAATAGGTCTTACAAATAATTGGACACAGAATTAAATGTCGTCCGTAAAACCGTTTCTAATGTTATTAAACAGTATCAGAAGAATTTGACTATTGATGAGAAACCTAGTTCGGTAAGAAAAAAGGACCACACGATATTGGGAAGGCCAGAAAATTGAAGGCATATTGAAAGGAATTACAAACACATCTGGTAAAAAATCAGCTCAGTTTTCTCAGTACTTCGACTATTTGGTGCGAAAATTTAAAGCTAATAGGAAAGTTGATAACATATAAAGTTCAAAAAATTCCAAACTGAAATTCTGCAAAAAAAATTACAAGCCAAAAATAGGACTCGGAATTTAAAACCAAATTTCAAACAAAAATACTCAAGCTGTATAATTGACGAAGAAACGTAGGTGCTGGCAGAAACTTTGCAGCTTGTGTCTCAAAAATTGTATTGCTAATGCTCGAAGCAATGTTGTAGATAAGTTTAAGACTCAAAAGCAGCAAAAATTTCTTACGAAATTCATGGTATGACAAGCTTTTTGCAGTTGCGGCAAAAAAGGGAAGTCATTTGATACATTCGGATCTATAAATACCAAAATATGCATAAAGGAATATTTGCAAAAAAGAGAGATATTGAGCTCTTGTGAAAAGTGAATTCAAGAGCACAAAAAAGGTATCCCAAAATACCGAAGATTTTAAAAGAAGATGTGCACACTGTTCCAAAAAAGTGACTGAAGCAACTATCAAATCTCCAAAGAAAGAGTTTTCAAAAATGGTCCACAATTTTATAATTAGTAGTTAGAAATATAAAAATTATATATTTCTGTGATCTGTGCTAAATTACCAAATGATTAAAAAAATAATGAAAACTCTAAGATCAACCGTTTCCAAGTTATTGAATATTATGTATGTTAAGAATTTTTCGATCTCACTCCTTACGTACTAATTTTCTCTCTTTATACAACATACATATTAAAATAATATATATAAAGCAAACAAGTTAACTCTTTAATATTTTTAGGAGTAATAAAAGCTATAAGCCGCAATAGTGCACCAACTTTTGCGTGCGTAGTTTTTAGTTAAGAAAAAATATTTTTAAACATTTTTTGTTCTACATAATAACTATAAAGAAATTTTTAATTATTTTATCCATAAAAACAAAAATATCGAACTGTTTTCCCATGATGTGCTTAACTCACTTCCGACTGCTGTTGTGTTTTCGCATCAGTAACTTTAACATCGCCTAATTAACTAATTGTGCAGTTAATACTATTTTTTTTTTTTTTTTTACAGTTATTATATTAATATGTTGTCTTAAAGTTAAGAAAAAAAAAATCTAATTATTTATGAATAGGCTATCCAAAATTAGATGTTAAAGACACGCGTATCGCCTAAAACGTTAGTGTTGCGAAAACGCATCAATGGACACTTCGGCTATATGTTTTAAATCTGCTTTCCGAAAAACTGATTTCATGTTATAGGTGTATTCTAAAGGTAAATAGCTTTAAGTTTGAGCTAAACAATTTTTAAAATGTTGTTCAGTAAAATTTCTCGGGTCCAAAAATTGTACGATTTCTGAAATTTTTGGAATGAATAATATCTAGGCGTTCAAATCTTTTTGATTTTTATCACAATTACAAAAACAAATTTCGTAATTTCGAAATAGGTTAATAAACATGTGTGGAGCAATTTTTTTTTTCGAAAATTTTAGATTAAAAGCTCAAAATTCAAAATTTTTTTTAATTTTTTTAATTTACTATAACCGTTATTTTTAGTGGCTAGTAGTGTACTGAAATGCCTTTCAAAAAACAGCATTTGTGTGGTCTTCCTAAACAAATTTCTTAATGGGAAACTGTAGCGTATATTTGTTATAAATAAACAATATTACTCATATGCAAAGACATATGGAACCTATGCTAGAGTAGCATACATATAGGCGGTTTTTGGAACATGTTTGAACTAAAATTGTCTTCAGCTTTTATTTTTGTATTTTTGTCCTTAAAATTTTGATAAATGTGACACTGTGTGCTGTAGAACCTTTGTGAATTATCTGTGAAAAACTTGAACAAGTGATTTTTAGTGACTCTGGGCTATTAAGATAGTTTTGTAACATCCTGGCTATATGGTGGTTGCATCGAAGATTCCAAGTCAAGTGCAGTATATTTTTGGCGGTTCATTAGAGATATGTGTGGCTAGGCATAGCCATGATGGAACACATTACTTTTTCTGTTGACTTATTCTTTTTGCTCTTAATTGATTGCTACAGAATTAATCGTTTCGCTTAGTTGTAGTAGCTCATAATAAATAATTCCGTTCCAATCAGACAAAATACTCGAAATAATCTTGGTGGACTTCAAACCAGGATTTAAAGTTGTTTTTAAGGGTCGCCAGTCTTTGATCATGATTTTTATTGTTTTTTTATTTTTTTATTTAATATTCTCACGATTTTATAGCTCATAACGATTCGCTTCAACAATGGTTCGACTTTATTGCTTTTCATGTGATGGTAATTTGGACAATCAAGTTTCTTTGCTGAAGTCATGTGGCACCTAAACATCGAGCTTATCTAGTACTATTGTGAGTTATATGTAGTCCATTTCCTTTAAGTACAATCCAAAACGCTATGCTCCCTCTTTTCACACAACTGTTTGGCAGCTAAATAGCTTCTTGGCTTAAATTTATACTCCAGTGTTTAAGCGAAAAATACACAAAACAATTTGCTAAAGCCTTAAAGGCGCTTTAATGGCTGTAAAAAAAAACTGTTAAAAATGTCTCCCTTGCATATCTTTAAAATGCATTTCTGTCCAAATCACCAGCCAAAACCAAAATAAAAATTCTTTAAAGAATTTAATACGAACACTTCGGTTGTTTAAGCCTACAACTGTGTGGTATAAGGAAAAAACAAAAAAGAACTGCTACTATTTAGTATGCAATTCATTGAGGCAGGCAAAGGACGCATACACTACAATTCTATACACAGATATTTGTGGTCTTATAAATATTTAAATGTTTGTTTTAAGCCATTATCGTATTGCTGTTATGTGGTTAGAGAACATGTTTTAAAACAACTGGAATGTTTCATTGGGGTAAGGTTTATTTAACATTTTATTTAAAGTAGTTAGCTTTATAGAAAATGCAACATGTGGTCAGTTATGAAAGCTTTAAGGATGTTGCAAATTATGACCAAAAGACTGAAGATAATAGTTAAAACAAATAGTTATGGAAGTAACAAAATTAAAACAGCAATAAAAAGTCAATAAAATTTAATAACAATAGTTGGCAAGTGTATTAGTTTTTTAATAAGTATTTTAAATTAGCTTTAAACTATTATTTGTTTAAGTTAATATAACAAAGCTACAAGAGACAAATGTTTACAGCTGAAATAATAAAATTAAAATAAACTTTTAATTTAAGATAAAAGAAAAATATGAATATTTATTAGTTTTTGATACAAACCTCTCGTGTTTTGATTTAAAATACTTAGTTCTTTTGTTTTATAAATTTAATAAGAAATCCATTTACATTTCTTCAAAGGAAATACTACCATAAACTTCTTTAATGCTAATTTATTTCCTCAGATACCCTTTTAAGACATTCTTTGTAAGTTATTAGCTATTTGTAGCCCTCAACTATTTTCTAATCTAATTATTTTACTTAATATTTTCTGGTATTAAAGTTTCATTTTCATCTATCCATTGCTATACTGACATCTAAATAACACTAATAATTTAATTTTAGTTTCTCGGCATTACATTTGGTTAAATCCCCAACATTGTTTAAATCTATCTTTCTATCAATCTTTCGATGTATGTATGTGCGTATGTCTCTCATGCCAAAATTAAGACACTTTAAAGTTGGTATGTCAAAAGAAATTAAAGGCAACAACAAGTCAATTTGCTCTTTCTACTTGGAATAGAATTCAGTAGGGAATATGAGAATACCATTGAATTTGTTAAATGATTAGAAGATAGGAGGGTTGAAAGGAAAGTGCATAAAAAGAATTGACAATAAAACTGATTCCAGCAAAGACATTTTTATATATATTTTTTTAATTAGAATTATACAGTTTCCTAGTAGGGAACTCACTGCAATGATAGTGAAAACGCTTAAAAACCTTTAGCTAAAATTACTTAACTAAAACGGTCCCATTTGGTGCCGGCAAACACTCAGAAGTCAAAAAATCTATAAAAAGTTTTTTTTTTTTCCTCTTTCTTTGGATTTAATTTGGGACTATAAATACAATTTTGGCAATTTTTTATCTTAAACGCATTCACGCGCACAGATCTGTGTTCAAGTAGAGCCAAGGAATATTGGCACTAAATTTTTTTTCTAAATTTTTTTGAACCCCAAAAGTTAACGAGTTTGAAGAATTTTCCAGGCGTCCATTTGTAACAATTGCACAGGTCAACAAAATCGTAAAAAAAAATTATATCTGGAATAATTCTGCATAATTATTATTCCTTAGGCTTTGTATTGTGTAGAAAGTCAAATGACAATTTTCCATTACGTCACATTTTTAACCCATTGACGACCAAAGAAAATTTGTTTCCTTGAGAAGTTTTTAGGTAATAGGAAAGGAAATAAGACATGTGGCTACAAAAATGTAGTACTAGTTAAGGGTCTAACTTGTCACACATAGTCCCTAGAACTCGTTAAAGTTGTAAAGATCAAGAATTTTACAATTAGCCCTCACAAAACCATGGACAATTAGGGATAAGAAGTGGGTGTATAGGAGAAATTTGTATTTGATATAACTAATACAAGACCGCAAATTTCAAAAATGGTAAAATTTTTAAAATCGCATTGGCAGAAAATGCGTAGACACCAAAAGTTAAAAAAAAAAAAAAATAAAAATCTAAGTTTAAATAACAAAGCTAACAAAAAGTTAGGAAAAAATTATATCTTGAATAATTTTGTTTAATTCTTACTTCTTAAACTAAATATAGTGAAAAAAGTAACATGAAACATTTCCATCACATCACACTTTTAACCCATTGATGACCAAATGAAATATGTACCTCTAAGAAATTTTTAGGTTATATAATTTTTCTGGGTAAATTATGGAACCGTATTTTATAGAGAAGGAACAATAAAACAAACGTGTAGAATATGCCATGTCTCTATCATGCCATCCATAGCATCTAAAAGTCTTTAAATTTGCTGAAAAAATGTGAAAAATATGCGAAGAACAATGGGAGCTTTTGCACCAAAATGCTGTTACTAAGAGATTATATCAACGCATATGGAATCCTACTGTGGTGATAGACTTTTACAGCTTCTTAATATGAGAAAAAAAATATAAATAAGTAGTACATTCGTAAATCCTAATTAAAGAAAAAATATACATAAATTATTCAATGAAGTTTAAAATAAAAACATTATATATGTTTTTTAAAATTGTGACGTCATGGAAATGACTTATTTAACTTTCTACATTATATTTAGTATAAGGAGTTAAAATTAGGCCAAATTATTCGCAATATATTTTTCTTTATAATTTTTTGTTAACTCTGTTATTTAAATTTGGATTTTTATTTTTTCGTACTTTTGATGAATACACATTTTTTGTTAGTGTGATTTTAAACATTTTACCATTTTTAATATCTATCTAGGAGCTATGTATGATAAGTAAGAGACTTAACTAGTACTACATTTTTATAGCCCCATGTTTTGGCTATACCTATTACTGGTAAAATTTTATAACCTAAAAACTCATCATGAAACCATATTTTCTTTGCTCCTCAATGGGTTAAAAATGTGAAGTGATGGAAGAAGACCGAAATATTCCTGGTGATTGGGATGACTATACCTACAATTTTTCAAGATACTTTTTTACTGTTGACTAGTGTAATTAATTAAAATGTTATGAGGATTTACTTTAAAGTATTACAACAATTAACATTTAAATAATTAAATAAGGAAACTACTAATATCTCAGTATTAAGGAAAAGTTATCTAGAAAACCTTGTACACACTTTAACATTATGAGAAAATTTAAAATCAACCACTAATTATCACTCTTTAGGTAAAAGGAGTCTTAGGGATTGTTTAGCAAATTTCTTATTATTTCATATGTGGACGTTTTGCATTTTTAATATCTGGGGTGTAGATTATGAATTATTTTCTAAGGTTTATTTTGTATTATCCGCAGTTTTCTCGTGTTGTTGCAGCTTTATGAAACCAGACTTAGCAATCATAGGTCAAAATTAACCGAATGTACATTTTGTAAATAAGAATCTTGTTTTTTACATTAAGTTTAGATCTTCTATTGAGTAAGGGGTAAAGTGCACGACCACATTTAATAGCTTGTTCACAAATATATTGTATTTGTTTTTCAAGTGAAAGTTTCTTATCTAAAATAATTCCAAGATATTTGATGCTATCTTGCAGTGCGATGAAAACTCACCTAGAATATAAATGTTTTGTAGGAATACATTTCTGCGACCTATATAAGAAAATATATTAGCTTGTGGTTTGCTAACATTTACTTTTATCTTCCATCTATCAAAGTATTTGTGGGTGAATTTAAAACCATCTTCCATCTTTTTGATTATTGTGTTAGACACTCCTCAGCAGATAAAAGCACTATCGTCTGCATAAAAAGCTACTTGCTGATTTCTGCGAACAGTAATATCAGAAATATAAATAGAGTAAAAAGTAGGCGATAACACCGACCTTTGCGGCAGACCCGTAGGTATGTGTCTATCACTATATAGCATTTTATCAATAGATACAACTTATTTACCTTTTACTTATTACCTTTTGTAGATGAGTTGGATAATTGAAGGTAATAACTTTGAAAATAAAAATAACACCAGTGCTTTTACGATTTCTTTTGTTTGTTTCAAGAAAGTTAACGACTTTTTTATTTGATGTACAGTAGAGTACTCTTTGCGGAATCCAAACTGTTGAGGGTTAATATTATTATTTTGATTAGAAAAGTCTAAGATTCTCTTATTTATTATTTTCTCAAATACTTTATTCAATAGGCTTAGAATGCTGATTGGTCAATAGCTGGACGGCAATTTAGCATCCTTCTCTGGCTTAGGAATTAGAATAACCTTAGCCTTCTTAAAAATTTTTGGGAAATATCCTTCTATAAAACATGAATTGAATAGTTTACTTAAAATTTTAAAAAAGTAATTGGGCATATTTTTAAGAATAATGCTATTAGTGGCTTCTAATCCAGGGGCTTTATTATTTTTCAATAAAAGTACAAACTTCATCTAAATTGGTGAATTCCACGTTTGATCTGTCAAGAATTTCATCAATAAGATTATGTATGATTCTTGAGACAGTTGTGTCCATAGGCGAAGAATTATTTAAAGTAATGATGTGTGAATCATCAAATACGTCTGCTATTGAATTTGCCTTTTCAGTGCCAGAAATTTTGTTTCTCTTAAGAGCTTGTGTTATTTGTTGATATCTAAATAGAATGACGCATGATTCTTTCGAATTCATTTGGAGACAAACTGAGCCTATCAAATTTGAAAAATAAAAAAAACTGATGAGGCAAAAAGTGGTAAAGAAATTTTGTTCCAAATAATTCTCTTAAACTAGAAAATTTATCTTACATATGTTAGCATAGAAATTTATGTTTATCTTATTTAAGGTATTGCCAATTGAGAGCTACGACTTTTCCTATTATTCGGACAATTTATGACTTCCATTAGAATTGGCAATGACTGATAATGCAAATTTTCCTTTTAACCATTTTTCAAATAGATTTAATTATAGCTCGACTTTTCCTATTATTCGGACAATTTATGACTTCCATTAGAATTGGCAATGACTGATAATGCAAATTTTCCTTTTAACCATTTTTCAAATAGATTTAATTATAGCTCATAATACATTAAAACTTCTGATATCTTAAAATACAATAGCTTTACCTTATTTGAACTTTGAAAATTGTTGCTTGCTCTACTATCAATGATTCTGCAAATACATTTTGCTATTGAAAGGAGTGTTGATGCTCATAATGTTCCACCGATGGATTTCTTTTAAATAGATTAAAAATATTTTCAAGTTTCATTACTGATATGAAAAATTTGTATAGCCCTCGTTTAAGAAAGAAGTTAAAGCAAAGTCAATACAAGTTTTAGGAAAGTTTATACCTTCAAATAAGTTATAAATACATGCCTCTGAAACTTTTCAACATACAAAAGATTGTGTTTAAAAATTTGCAATGTTTTTTTCTCCGAAACAAATTGAATTTTACAATTTATTTCAATCTATTTTCGGCTGCTAAAAATTGACTTTTAGATAATTTTGCTTAACACGTAACTAGATTGATAATGATGTTGCCCAGCTATGAGTTATAAAGCATAATGTTAATTTTTATAGCTTATGTATACACATAAGTACAAAAGTATATGTATGTAAATGTGTATACATTTTGTTATAGTGTATGTATGATGAGTACGTTTTGTTTTATTGAGTATAAAAGTGGTAGTGAAATTACATGTTTGTGGCTTTTAGCTCTGTTAAAGGCACGTCAACAATGTTATAATTGTAACAACTTCTATGAGTAGATATGTATGTGTACGTATCTGTTTAAATATATCTATTTTGTATGTGAGTACAAATGTATGGATAGGATACAAATAAAATTATGTATGTGTGTGTGTGAGTGTTTAAATGTATTTGAATGTGTTGCCACATGCTGTTTGTGCCTGTTGAAATATATGGTTGATCTCTGTGGTTTTATGAGGTTGGTTTTGGTTTTCATGTTGCTGTCGTTATTATTGCTATTGCTGTTGCTTGTTGTTATAATTGTTGTTTTTACCATTGCTTTGAAAATGATGATAATAATGATATTGCTGCCAGTTTTGTATAACTGTTAGTTGTATAGTGCCTGCATATCAATGCAACAATTATTATGGGAAAACAAAGAGGCCTACTTTTTTTTTAAAAAACACAATTGTTGCATGCTTTTTTTTTGTCTGTATAGCTGATACACGTTTTGTTTTGTATTTTTTTTTCAATCTTTTTTGTTTGAGGTTCTATAGACCCAATACCAGTCTCCACAATTTCCACTACTTAACTACAATTTCTTTTATTATGTATTCGGTTATTGTGGATTGTACTTGTAGTATAGTTTTCAGTTAAGTATTGAGTTGAGTGCCAAGTTTTTAAATACATACAGTGGAAATTCAAATATTTCTACTTCCTTAAATAAATTTTTAATTAAAAAGTTTAAATAAAAAAAAAATTTAAAAAAATTATATTTCAATTCCTTAAACTAACTTAAAAAATGTCTTACTTACTCCGTTTTAAAAGAATTATTTACCTATATTTCCACTTCACTGTTTATCTCCCTTTACATTTTTCCTATATCTCTGTGGTTTTCAGTTCTATTTAATATTATCTTTATATTTATTTGGCATATCATTAGAGACACTTGCTTAAAAACTTTCCAGCAAAAATAAATTTGCTACAATAATTTTGTTGTTGGCTTTGTTATCACAAACGATTTTAAAATTGTCTATTAAGTTTTGTTCTGTTTTAATTATAATTTGGCTACAGAACAAAAAAAAAACGAACAATTTGAAATGCCAATTTACAACGACAGGGATAATTTGAACTAAAGTTAAAAGCATTTTTATCAAAAATTTAAAACAAATTGTTTTATTGTTCACAATATGCATTTAAAAGGTAATTTGCAAATTTACCAAATATTTAGAAAAAAAAAAGGAAATAATGTCAATACTTTTTATCTTTTAATATTAATGAGTGCAAATATGTGCAAGAAATTCGTTAATGAACTAAATGTCTCAAGTGTTTCTTATTATTGGAGGATAGAACAAATTTAATAAGTGAATTACATGTGAATTACATGTGAATATATTAAAGTTTATTTTAAATAAATTGAAAGCTATTTATAACATATATAAAGAAAAATTAAAAATTTGTTTAAAAAAATATAGAAATAAATAAATTTATCTTTAAAAAAAGCAGTAATAATAAAATCAATTTATTATATTTATTAATATTATCATTTTCATGATTGGAGCAAAATCAATTAAAAAAATTAATTAAAAAAAAAAGCAATTTCGTAATTGAAGTTAATTTTTAGTTTTTTCTGTGTACCCCAGGTAAAAAACGGTAGCTTTTTAATTTAGCAAAAAACAAAATAAAATACCAAAAGTAAAAAAAAAAATACCTGTACAATTAAACTATGATCCCTAACTCCCTTGGAAACAGTTATAATATTAATGTTCTGTCGGCATTAAGAACAATAAACTTTTTAAATATTTTAGTTACCAGTTTCTTACATCTTTAACGTACGAAGGTTCAAAACTACCAAATCATTTCTATTATTATGATTTAGTAGAGAAGAATGTGCTAATAGCACTAGTGGATTCTCAACACAGAACCACATATTTTTAATTTCATGTTTAAAAGTTAATTATTATTACAATAAATTCAAAAAGTTATATTTTAATAATGAAATGTATTCTCTTATGGATTCTCATTCATCATACATCCTTAAATTCATGATTTTAGCTTAAATATTATAAAAAATTTAAAAAGTACCAAAAAACAAAAAGTACTAAAAAGTTTCTCCCTTTTTAATTTCATGATTTTATGTTCAATATTATGGAAAATTCTAAAAGTACCATTAGCAGATTAAAAAAATACCAAAAAGTCCCCCTTTTTAATTTCATGATTTTATATTAAATATTATAGAAAGTTCTAAAAAAAACCATTAGAAGAACCAAAAAGTATCTAAAAGTCCTCCCTATTGAATTCTTACCCGCATACATATATCTTTAATTTCATGTTTTTAGGTTCAATATTGTAGAAAAGTCAAAAAGTACCATTAGAAGAATGAGAGTACCACAAATCCACTGCTATGAACTTTAATTTAATTAGTATCATATACCTTTAATTTCATGTTTCTAGATAGATAATATAATAGATAATTCAAAACGTACCATTAGAAGAACAAAAAGAGTACCACAAAGTGCCCCTCTGGTGAATTCTCACTCACTTAGGAATACATGTTCTTAAATTCATGTTTCTAGCTTTAATATAATAAAAATGCATTATTTAATTTGAATAAAATTTAATTTTCTGATTTTATCCCTTTTTTGGTACTTTTTATTCCCCTTGGATGTAACAGAGATTGTATTCTAATGAATTTCTAAATTGTTCTTGGATATAATGTTAAAATATTCATATGTATGTGTCAGTAAAAAGAAAAACATATTTTGTAAAAAAAAAGTACAAACAAACTTCATAAACGTTCGTATTTCCAAAAAGAACCAAACTTGTATTCGCCAATTTTCGATAAAGTACTAATTTGATTTTATTTTATGTCTATGCTTTCTAGATTAAAATATAGATTGGTTGCCAAAAAAATACAAAATTTCACTTTTTACCCGTTTTCTACCTAAAAGAGTCGAATTTAAAAAAGGACCAGACACCTATTCGGTTATTTTTTAAATGAATAACTATAACTATTCAGCTTTCTTGTATCTCTACTAGTTTAGGAGATATAAGGTTACCGATTTTAACCTTTTTTACTTCCTTAATATTTGAATTTCCAAAATTCCCATCTTAGTGTACCTATGCGGTTGAAGACCAATCTACAGTCTATTTTTATACCCACACGCAAAGAAAAAATATGGTTCCTGTGACCATAAACATACTATGATTGTAATATATGATTCCAGGTTACAATAAGTATATTTGTACGTAATCATTATTATGAGTCCAATTTATAATTTATTAGTAAGGTTCATAACCTTATTAATAACTTTTAGTAAGTTTTATAACCTTTTCTTAAGTATTGCTTTCAATTTTATCATTTAAGGCTCCATTACTCTACCTTAAATGTAAATGTAGCGAATCAGCTAACACGTTTTGCTTATGAGAGTTATGTGTGTATGTGTACTAAAAAACGTAAATGTTACGTAGCAACCTAATCAAATTAGGTCGCTTTACGTTTTTACGTGACAGCTGTAACAACAGTGTTGACAGCTTTTTATTTCAATATACAAAATCTGTGTAATAAATCGCTGTAATAGGTTTATAAATTGGACAATTATTTTTGCTGTTTTCTTCACTAAAAATTGTTGAAATAATTTAAATAAAACGTAGAGTCGAATATTTAATTTAAAGTTCAAAATTTTTATCATAAAAGCACAAATTTCGTTTTGTATACAAATCGCTGAAATACAAACCAATAAATTTAGCGATTTTCAATTTGAATTTGATCCACTGGAAATATGTGTAATTGGCATCACCGATGTTCATGTGTACAAAAGAAGAACAAAGTATTGGCTACATTTACGTTTTTAGAGTAATCATCCACTTACGTTTCCTTTTACATTTACATTTACGGTAGAGTAATGGAGCCTTTAATAATTCCATGTTATCATATATATAAACTATTTCCATCATATATATAAAATAATTTCATCATATATATAATCCCATGTTATCATATATATGATTGATATGTGGTACATTCATCATACTGAATAAAAACAAAACTTGTCAATTTATATTTGTTCATATATAAACTAAATGAGAATTATAACTACTGGACTGATACACAAAAATGTGTATTCAAAAGACATTAAAAGTTAATGGCTTAATGGTTGTAGAATTAACCAAATTTGTAGAATGAAATGAATGGTTATGTAATTAACTTAATTGTTGTAGAATTGACTAAATGATTGAATTTATTCATAAATATGATTTCATATAAACATATTTAAATACATATTATACATATTATAAAATTTTGATTGCTGGTAATCATTAAATTATTAAACAGAATCATAAACGTTGCTATCATGAACACAGTATATTTAAATCAATGAAAAACGGCTATATACTGTAACCATGTTTTTTCTCTGCGTGCACCATCAAAAAGATGGAGGGTATATCGATTTCGTCATTTCATGTCGAAAAAATCATTTAAGACCCCATCAAGTATATATTTTCTGGGTCCTGGTTAGATTCTGAGCCGATCTAGCTATGTCCGTCCGTCCTTCCGTCTGTCCGTCTGTTGAAAGCAGGATAGGGCTCGAACGAGACAACGTAGGGGGAAGAAATTTGTCACAAATATTCACCTTATATAAGGATTGTTTGGTATTGAAAATTGGTTAAAAAACAAAAAATTATATGCTAGAAACAGAAACACAGGGTGTCCGGTGTAGCTTCATTTCATACTTTTCTTCTGATATCTTTTAAACAAAAGCATATACGACAATGAAATTTTGTACAAATAGTTCCAGAGTCAATATAAGATTGAAAACAAGAAATGGGCGTGGTCCGTCCACCTCCCATATAAGGTGAAACGTCAACGAAATTTTGTCTAGGTCCAATGTAAACTCGCAAACAAAAAATGGGCGTCGTCCGCCCACCTCCCATATAACGTAAAATTTGAAAAAGTTGATGGTTGGTATATAGATTCGGCCGAGCCGAATATAACATTCACGCTTGTTCAATTTTCCAGATTTAACCATTTGGGCTGTGCGGTGATGAATCACCAAGTAAGTCAGTCAATCATTCATTAACTTTACTCTTTTATTTATATATATATATATATATATATATATATATATATATATATATATATATATATATATATATATATATATATATATATATATATATATATATATATATATATATATATATATATATATATATATATATATATATATATATATATATATATATATATATATAATCTATATATATGAATTGCGTAAAGAGGTGCTGTATAAACGCTGCTCATCTAAATGCCATATTTCATCTTTTACAGATTTCGAGCATACACTTTATTTTTTTATACATATCAACATAAATATATTAATATTTTCTTTTATTTTCAGTACCTTTAAATAATAAAGCATAAAGTTTAAATATTGAAGATAAAATGATACAAAATTTTTAAATTAATTTGAATGCAACTAAATAGTGTTTGAATTTAAAGTACAAAATATACAGATTTAAGATTAACAATAAATTACTTCTTTATTTTTCTTGTTTTATGTAATATTAAGTAAGTTTGAGTTCTTGAATTAAACATTTTTTACTCTTTATTATAAAATAAAAAATGCAATAAAATATATTTCTAAAAATCATAATTTATTACAATATATTTAATGTTAAACACTTTAAATCACATTAAGCTCATTTAAAATAAAATATATATTGAACTCCTCCCCCTTATGAAAAATATTTAAATTTACATAAAAATTTATAAACTCTCATATATTTTACTTATTTATTTACAATTTTAAACACTGACTTCTACAAATATTAATAAAGTAACAAAAAAACAAGAAAATAAATTCAAATCATCAGAGGGTGGCATATGGCAATAATTTATGATTTATGAATAGACCATTTAACTTTTGAACATAAAGAGCAATTACAAGCAAAGATAAATTATATGAAAAAAATTTTACAATATAAATACAGAAAAAAAAAAAAAAAAAAACATTAATACATGTTTTTGTTTATGTAAAAATATTTAAAATTTACAAAAGAAATATTTATGAATAAAATTTTGTTTGCACATATTTAAAATTAATGGCAGAGTATTTTTTGAAATCAATAATAAACATGACAATTTCAACATTTATTTGTGGAAAAAGAGCAGAGAAATAATGATGAATTATTTGATAGAAAAAATATAATGAAGAGGAGTGATTCCATATCAAAACGGACAAAAAGCAGACATTTTCGGATTTGATATCTCCGATTTCAATGAAATACACTACAGATATTAAGTATTGCAAATGTTGCCCAAATCACAATTTTTCTGAGTAAAAAATCCTCCTGGTGCAAAAATATGATGTATCAAAAATCAAAACTCATTGCTCATAACTTCTAAAATATACATTGTACAATTATTATTTTTATTTCATTTAATAGAAAAATATATTGACTTTAAAACGACATATCAAAAATACATTTATATACTTCGAAAGTTCAAAGGTCAAAATCGATAATATAAAGATTAAAGTTTAATATCTCAAAAAACGCTATTTTAAAATTCTTAGAATATACATATATTGATAATGAAACCCTTCTCTATATTTGTGCCAAATTTCAAGTTGGAGCCTCTATTGGTTTAGGAGTTATGAAGTAAAATACAGAAAAAAATACTTTTTTTGTATGTAAAATTTAAAATATTTACAAAAATTATTTTGAAATAATTTTTTTTTTTTTTATGAGCACATAGGGTATGTGCACCTAAGTTCGGCATGTACCAGTAGTCGGCATTTTTTAATTTAAACATAAATAAATAAGAAAAGCGATTGGCAAATATTACCATAATATCAATTTTACATTGTTAACATATTCTTATTTTTAGTTCTAATGATTAAATTATGCTAAGATGAGTATTTTGGTAGCATTTTCCTCAATCAGTAGCAACATGTTTTGGATAGCTTTTTTTTTAGAAAAAAATTAGTGTATAGACCAATTTTAAAAAGTCAATTATTCATAATAATTTACTTTATATTTTATAAAAAATGTATCCTGAGAGTAGATATTTATTCAAATAATGTTTTGAATGTGTACATCGTAGTGAAAAATTATTGCATTTCATATTTTAGTGGTTGCCGACTTTAGGAACAAAAATTTTTCATATATTCCTATAGTCGGCATAGACTGCCGACTACTGGCGAATTAGATATTTGACATGAATTCTAAAGTAGGCATCAGCTTCTAGTTTTTATTTCATTAAAAAATAGACCAAGAGATCTCGAAATAGCATGCTATTTTGGGGTATGTAAAGTTTTTTGACAATATTTATATCAAAGCTCATGGTTTTCATTTAATTCTAATGCCATAAGTACTACAAAAGTATGCCGTTGCAAAAATAGCTGCTGAATATTGAAAAATACTTAAATTATATAAGTTTTCATACAAACGAATGAAATTTACAAGTCTTGTATATTTGCAAAAATGCTTCACATTTTATTTCTCCAGAATGATTTCAAACATTTGTAATTTTTAACTTGTTATGAAAAAATATTAATCATTTCTGTCTTCTAGAGAACTTTCTAATACATACATCATGAAAAATATTTGCAAATCTGTGACAAACTTAGATCGACATAAAAGTATTGTAAACAAATTTTTCGTCCGAAATCCTAAAAAATTCTCTTGAAACCCGAAATCGTTTCCTTTGATGCTCAAATTATCTATATTGGTGACTTTTTAAAGTCATTTAGTCATAGATATAGATCCAAATAATTACTGATATCAATATTAAAGACCTATGTAATTTGGTTTGTCCTTTATAACTTTAAATATTGGTCTTGTACAACGGAATGCTGTACCTATGTAATTTAAATATATTTATTTTCTTTCATAACATGTTTGAGTAAACAGAAGTATTATGAAAAATTAAATTTATCCCCATTTTATAGAATAATTGACATAAAAAAACGATTTCCAGTGCAGTGACTTTTTATTTCATTAATAAAAAATGTCATGCCGACTATTGAATCATGATATGCCGAATACTGGGAAATACATGCCGACTACATGTTAATTCGAAGTTTTTTATAAAATATATTAATTGGGGATATTTAGCAATATTTTTTTTAGCAAAAATCTTGGTAAATCTGACACAACGCCCTTTACTGAGGTGTAATATCTATTCGTACTTCAAAAACTACGTTCGCATTTGTAAGCTGACAACTTTAAAGTAAGAAAAAAAGTTAAACTGCCGACTACCGGTACACTTACCCTATTTAAAAAAAATAAAATATTAAATACAAGATTTGAATTCAGTTTATATTTTGTTACATAACTTCTGTACTAAATGAGTGTCCAACATGAAATTTTGCACAAGTATGAAGAAGAGTTGTATTAATATTATGTAATTTTTTTTTTTTTGGTATTTTAAAGATATCTTTTTCGGAGATATAATGGTTTATTTTTTGTAAGTCTTATTTTGACCTTTAAACTTTCAATCTAAAATAATTCACTATATATAATTTTTAAGGTAATGTCCTTATTTTTAAAATTACCCCAAAAAAAAACAAATTATTTTCTATAGCTTAGGAGTTATTAATAATTGGATTTTATTTTTGTGCATAACTCCTAAACTAAATAAGGCTCTAACTTGAAAAATTATATCCATATGGTGAAAAGTTATGTCAACAAATACCGGTTTTTGAGATATAATAGTTTAAATTTTTTTATCTCCAATTTTGACCTTTGAACTTTTGATGTAAAAAACTTTGTATATATCGTTATGAAGGTAATATATTTGTCTTTAATATGCAGCAACAACTAGAGATCTAGTTGTAAAGTTTTTAACATTTTTTTCGTTTTTTCCGGACCGAAAAAAATCATGGGTCTGAAATTTCATGTTTTCGGAAACTCTTCCAATGGTCAATGCTTGTAATGAATTTCATTGAAATCGAAGATGTCAAATCCGATTGCTGTTCGTTTTGACGTGGAATCACTCAGAGATGTTATTAAGAGAAATATTTTTTGTATCATAGTAATTGTGGAATATTTTTAATTAACAATTCGTTTGAATTTTTATACAAATTTCATTGAATATTATGGTTTATTATACATTTTGACTTATTTTGGCAAATTTTTCTTGAATTTGGCTAATTTATGAACATAAGCATTTTAGCAGCTACCAGTGAAATATACTTCCTCCCAGATCTAAATATTATTCATACAAGAGTTTGAAAAGAAAAACAGTTTTAAAGGCAATTTACAAAATTTTATTCTAAGAAAAAAAACATTGATAAATTGTGTAGGTCATTTGGAATGGAATACTTAATTATTTCCACTAAAAAACACATTTTTCAACACTGCATTGCATATTTTACATTGAACTTTAAACTTTAATTGAATATGCCAATTATATGCAAAAAAAAATATATATATAGCATTTTTTTCTCATTTCCCCCAAATGAACTTTGCTCTATAACTGCAGTATTTTGACTTAAAAATAAAAACTTTCTTTTCTCCTTCTTTTATTATAAGAGCAACAATAAAAGGAACATCACAGCATTATAATACACTTATTATTGCTTTAATAACTTAACAAATGCTGTGGAAGAAAAAAGTAAAAAATAAATTTTCTTAACAAAAATATAAACGCGACAAAAAGTAAATTCTTTTTTAAGAAAATTTATTTTTATATAATTTTTTTTTTTTAAATATATGTAAATATATATAGGTATCTCTTTACTCTTATATTGTTGTTTTTATATTATTTATTTTCATAAAGGCTGTGGTTGTATCTGTTATTTTTATTAAATCTTACAAAAGGAAACAGATAAGACTGTTCAAGACGGCTACCAAGTGCTGCTCTTAAGAATGCTAAAGCGGTAAAGTGCACTTCAATACAGGTAAAAAAAAAAGGAGAAAATATGATATAAATAAAAAGAAAATGTGTATAATCTTTTACACAGACTAACAATACAGAGAAAAAAGTTTAAAATAGTAGGAATAAAGGAATGTGGTACAAAGACGGGTATATAATGAATAAATTTACTTTTTGTTCAATTTTAAACACAATAAACTGAAAGTAATGAATTAAAAGACTCTTAAGGTTGACGTATCAACTACTGAACTTAATTTTTCATATTAAATGTATTATTAATAAAAAATTAAATAAAACTGCAATTGAAAAAGTAATGAAAATCTGCGATAACTTTTATTCTTCACCAAAAATTTATTTTTTATACTAAGAACAAAGATTGGTTTTTTATTTGTTTTTTTAGTCTCCAACTAAGAAAAAAAGGAGCACCTTTTTAAATATTCTATCAAATAAGATTTTAACGAAAATCTGTAAGCTCAAGTTTTCCATATAAAGAACAAACATTGGCTTTGTAACAAATTGTTTAATTACACTATGCAACAAATTGAGGTTCATCATTCCGATTACAATTGATAGCTCTTGAGGTGTGTAATAAACCCTCCAAAGGATTTTTCACTTGTTTTATGACCACTTAAACTTTTCTATTTTTGCACCAAAGTACTTTCAGATAAATATGAAAAATATTATAAATATAGTTCGAAACTAAAATATTTTTACATAAATGTTTAGAGCACTTAAATGGCAATATTTCATTAGAACTTTCTATTAATTTATCTCTAATAATAAGGAGTCATTTCTAGTCCTTTTAAACAAAATTAAACAAAAGTCCATTAAAACTTGAGTTTAATGGGTTAATATGTTCTACAGATATTTTCTACATCGAATTTTACTAGGGGTGTCCAAAGATAAAAAATTCATCCGACTTATCATATGTTGTTAAAAAAGAAAATTATAAATTTTTCCCACATTTCGTACATAAACTCCTTAAACTAGGCAATGAAATATATCATAAAATTAAAATTTTTGTACAAATCGTAAACAAAATTAATAATGATTTCATAAATTTAATTTATTTGGACGAACGCTTCATCGTATGAACTTTGGACCTTCGGTGGCCCCTAGTGAAATTCGACGTAGAAAATTTCTGTAGAATATTTTAAGCCATTAAACTCAAGTTTTAATGGACTTTTGTTTAATTTTGTTTAAAAGGACTAGAAATGAACCCTTATTATTAGAGATATATTAATAGAAAGTTCTAATGAAATATTGCCATTAAGGTGCTCTAAACATTTATGTAAAAATATTTTAGTTTCGAACTATATATTATTATTTTCTATTTATCTGAAACTAATTTTGTGCAAAAATAGAAAAGTTTAAGTTTTTTTGAAGTCCCGCTATTTAACTGTTCCTAAAATAACGGAATTTCATTATTCTTTACTTTTTCTCTTTTGCGCTTTTATTTTATATTTATTTGCAAAAAAATCAGTGAATTTGTAATTTCAATTGGAAAAAATAATAGGGACGCATTACAAAAAATTAACATTAATCAATAAAAATTATTATTTTTAACATAAACTTATTAAAAATCCGTAAAGCAAAGTTTATGTGATTAATTTAATCATATTGGTTTCGTATTTATGATTTATGTCTTCGCTAAATAAATTTGAAAATGGTTGGTGCTGTTCATTGTACTGAATCTGAAACAAATTTTATTCTTAAATTAAATTCGGACGGGTTATCAATTAAAAAAATTGCACAGATAATGAAGTGTTCCAAAACTAAAGTATTCAATGCCATTCATTCGAAAAAAAAGTCATGAAACTAGAGGTAGAAAGCGTAAAACGTCAGCGCGTTTTGACCAACGTTTAGTTCGACTTTCCAAAAATAACCCCCTAATGTCATCAAGTAGCCTTAAAAATGAATTGTGTGCTTCAGTGACAAGTCGAACAATAAGAAATAGGCTACAGGAAGTCGGATTAATGGGACGCAGTCCGAGAAAAGTATCACTGTTGAGCCAGGCGACACCTGTGTCGTAAAAACTGGAACAACGTACTATGATCAGACGAAACAAAAGTCAATTTATTTGGATCTGACGGAAAATCATTTGTACGTCGTCCTGCAAATGCTGAATTTGATCCAAAATATACCAAAAAACCGCAAACACGGTGGTGGTTTTATAATGCTATGGAGATGTTTTTCGGCCTCTGGAGTTGGTCCAATAGTTTGGATTCAGGGAAAAATGAATGCTGCTGACTATATAGACATTCTCCAGAATAAAATGCTTCCATTTCCTGAGGATGAAATGCCACTAAAATGGGAATTCATGCAGGATAATGATTTCAAGCATTCCGCTAGAAGAGTCAAAACGTGGTTTCAGCAGAATGAGGTACCTGTAATGGAGTGGCCGTCCCAATCACCGGACTTAAACCCCATTGACCATCTCTAGAGAGTCCTCAAAAACAAAATTTGTAGCTTTAAATCAAAAAATAAACAAGAGTTGTGGGAAAAAGTTCAAGAAACCTGGTACTCAATTCCGCCCGAGGTATGTGCGAATCTTGTGGGATCTATGAATCGCCGTTGTCAGGAGGTTATACAAATGAAAGCAGCTTCAACCAAGTATTAAAAAAAAATAAATATTTTTTCCAAAACATTAAGTGTCTCTATTATTTTTTCCAGGCCTTTTAAAAAAAATATATATTTTTTGGCAGAACTAGTTCCTTATTTTTGCTTTATAAGTTAAAATATTTGAAGTTATTTAATTTTATGTATATACATACTTTTAATATTTATGGAATAGTAAATAAAAAAGTAAGAATATATTGAAAAATTAGAGTGCCGCTATTATTTTTTCCAACATTGTCAATAATGAATAATATTTTGAATTCTTGCCGCAGTATTTTCACTAGTTTGTGAATAAAATCATAACTTATGCATTGATTTTATTAAAAAATATCTTGTTTTATTTGCAACAAATTTACCCTTATGAATGAGGAATAAAAATTTTAATTTTTGACACTTTAGATTTTTTATAATTAAAAAAAAAAAAAAAAATGTTTCTTGAAATTTTGCATAAAATTTAATTTTTTCTTAAAAGATGGTCTAAATATCTCCACAACTAGAGTCAATTATAAAAAAGTGGGTTAGAGGCTTAGTACTTATTAGTACCGTGTATCCGAATTGACTGAGAAACCCCGTGCCGCAGGAATTTTTTTCTCATTTTGTAACATTTGATATAGAAATTTTTAAATTAAAGCATTCTTTTAGATTTTTGTTTTAAATTTTAGGCATAACATACAATTCCTACATCTTGTCTTACATTATAATATATTTTCATCTAAAATAATTTGATTACCGTAAGATACCACAACTTCAAATTTAAACTTAAATAAGGCTAAAATAATTTCAAACTAATTATTCGACGTAGACAATTTCTGTAAAACATTAAATCCATTAAACTCAAGTGTTTATCGAATTTTATGGCATTTTTGTTTAACGGACTAAAAATTACCCCTTATTATTAGAGATAAATGAATAGCGAGTTCTAATGAAATATTGCCATTTAAATGCTCTGAATATTTATGTTAAAATATTTGAGCTTCGAACTATATTTATATTATTTAATAGAACAGCTTAAAAGGTCATAAAACAAAAATTTTTTCCACCAGCGAAAAATCCTTTGGAGGGTTTATTACACATATCAAGAGCTATCAATTGCAGATGGAATGATTCCTCTCCCACGCGATGTTCTCTAATTTGTCGCAAAGTGTAATTAAAAAAATTATAACAATAAATTTTATTTATTTACTTTCTTAACATTACTGTGTAATTTGCAAATGAGTATCTTCACTAATTTGTGAATTTAATCATAATTTGTACATTGATTTGAATGAAATGTATTTTTCTTTATTTGCAACAAATTTATCTTTATGAAGAAAAAATAAAAATTTGCATTGTTACCATTTTAGGATTTTTATGATTTTTTTTTACAAAAAAGGACATTTTTGGAAATTTTGTCCGAAATATACGTTTTTTAAAACTCAAAATCTTCAAAACTGATGAACGTATTAAAAAATAATATAATTATAACTTGAATAATGATATTTCGTAAGAACCAGAATTAATTAAAAAAAGTGATTTATAGGTTTAGTACTTCGTAATAGTATGTATCCGAATTGACTGACATGTCCCGTGTCGTACAAAAAAAAAAAAAAATTATTATTGTCAAACTGTGTTATGTTTATGTACTTTTTTTCAGCTTTAAAAAACTAATTGTTTATTGTAATATACGCTTCAGCTCATTACTTTATTACAATACAATTAACCTTTAAATTCCTTCAAATTTCGTATAATTTTTTCTGTATGTGACTTTAACTAACACTTAAGCTCTTAAAACTGCAAACGTTACTAATACAAACTTATAAATACTTGAGACTGAGTATGTGCTGCTGCAATAATGAAACTTAAACTTTGTTTATTTAATTTTTTTCATTTCTGCTTTCACACAATTATTTCCGCCTGGTTTAATTAAATTATCCACAATTTCTACTGTTACTTTTGGTTGCCGCAGTTGAAGTAGTTACTGTTGTTTCATTACATTAGCTGTATGAACTTTTGTTTTTATTAGTTTCATTTAAAAACGTGCAAGATTTTTTTTTTAATCGCTCCCTATTTTTACGAATGGATTTTTTTTTTTGTTGCCACATGCCTTTAACACTTAAACATGTTTTATGTGAACATTGAACTTTTTTGTTTGTTTATTTTCTTGTTTTTATTTTTAAGTGTTGCATACACCAAGTGCATCGTTTCAATTATGACTACTTTTTTCTTCATTTTTGTTGTTTGCTGTTGCAATATGTGTTTATGTTGGTAACTATAATTTTTTTCTGAGTGTTTGTTGTTCGAAAGTAAAAATAATAGCGTCTGGTTACTGATTGCCGAGATGTGAGTGTGAAAAGCAAAAACAATTGAATTAATATATAAAAGTTGCTTGGGGTTGTTGTAGCGCAAGGATATAATGACATTAAAGAGATGCTGAGTGTTCACAATAGAGTTTTAAATATTGTTACATAAGAAGTGGTTAGTCAAAAAATAAAAACTTTATAAAAAAGAGGTCCCCATAAAACAAGGATCACAAAAAAATATTTAAGTTCTCATTAGAATAAAAAAGAATAATTCAAGTTGAACATTTTCTGTTAATGACTTTCATTAAACTCGCAAAATGGAAAACATTTATAAATAAAAGCAACATAATTAAAATACAAACAAAAAATATATAAACCTCAAAGACATTAAAGCTGACCTAAAATTTAAAAAATAAATATATCAAAAAGTGTTCAAATTAACAAGGTAATAGACATCCTTATAAAAAGGAAATAAAGAAATCAATAAAAAATTGATTTGTTTTAACCATTTACAAAAATGAAGCCTATGATAATGGCCACAGTTAAAATATATTAAAATTAAAATTTAATAAAAATTTCAATACCGATAAAGGAGCTAAAACAATTGTCAATTAAACTAACAAATTTAATTCTATAATTAAAATCACCATATAATTGTATTTCCAACATATATTCCTTAATCCTTGCATTCCCTTTTAAATACTTAAATAAAAAACGAAACTAGTTTTCCCCTTTGCTAGCACTTTTCGCAAAAACCCATTTAACAATTAATTTTGACAACATCAGCAGTATTAAATTCATACAAAACTGCGCCAACAGAAAATGCAGAGAAAAAACTTTGCAGTTTTTTTCATTTTTGTCTATAAAGTTTTAAGCTTTAAATGGTATTTACACATTTAAATGAAAATCACATACAATTTAACAGCCAAATATCTAAGTGGACTACAAAAATAAAAAGGGAAAATAAATGCAAGGAAGAGTTTGGGTAAGGAATAAGGCAAACATCAAAATTAACCAACAGTGATGTTCATTAATCAATGTCAACATCATCACCATGAAAGCTATTATAACTGTGGCTTGAAATACTAAGAGAGGAAGGAGCTTGAAGGAAAAAAATTATTAAAAAGATAAACAGAAGAACGTTGCCACAGACTTTAAGTGGCATTGAACTAAAAATTAAATGAAAGTGAACTAGAACTGAACTGGATCTGAACTAGAACTGAACTAGAACTAAACTAGAACTGAACTAGAACTGAACTAGAACTGAACTAGAACTGAACTAGAACTGAACTAGAACTGAACTAGAACTGAACTAGAACTGAACTAGAACTGAACTAGAACTGAACTACAACTGAACTAGAACTGAACTAGAACTGAAGTAGAACTGAACTAGAACTGAACTAGAACTGAACTAGAACTGAACTAGAACTGAACTAGAACTGAACTAGAACTGAACTAGAACTGAACTAGAACTGAACTAGAACTGAACTAGAACTGAACTAGAACTGAACTAGAACTGAACTAGAACTGAACTAGAACTGAACTAGAACTGAACTAGAACTGAACTAGAACTGAACTAGAACTGAACTAGAACTGAACTAGAACTGAACTAGAACTGAACTAGAACTGAACTAGAACTGAACTAGAACTGAACTAGAACTGAACTAGAACTGAACTAGAACTGAACTAGAACTGAACTAGAACTGAACTAGAACTGAACTAGAACTGAACTAGAAATGAACTAGAAATGAACTAAAACTGAACTAGAACTGAACTAGAACTGAACTAGAACTGAACTAGAACTAAACTAGAACTGAACTAGAACTAAACTAGAACTGAACTAGAACTGAACTAGAACTGAACTAGAACTGAACTAGAACTGAACTAGAACTGAACTAGAACTGAACTAGAACTGAACTAGAACTGAACTAGAACTGAACTAGAACTGAACTAGAACTGAACTAGAACTGAACTAGAACTGAACTAGAACTGAACTAGAACTGAACTAGAATTGAACTAGAACTGAACTAGAACTGAACTAGAACTGAACTAGAACTGAACTAGAACTGAACTAGAACTGAACTAGAACTGAACTAGAACTGAACTAGAACTGAACTAGAACTGAACTAGAACTGAACTAGAACTGAACTAGAACTGAACTAGAACTGAACTAGAACTGAACTAGAACTGAACTAGAACTGAACTAGAACTGAACTAGAACTGAACTAGAACTGAACTAGAACTGAACTAGAACTGAACTAGAACTGAACTAGAACTGAACTAGAACTGAACTAGAACTGAACTAGAACTGAACTAGAACTGAACTAGAACTGAACTAGAACTGAACTAGAACTGAACTAGAACTGAACTAGAACTGAACTAGAACTGAACTAGAACTGAACTAGAACTGAACTAGAACTGAACTAGAACTGAACTAGAACTGAACTAGAACTGAACTAGAACTGAACTAGAACTGAACTAGAACTGAACTAGAACTGAACTAGAACTGAACTAGAACTGAACTAGAACTGAACTAGAACTGAACTAGAACTGAACTAGAACTGAACTAGAACTGAACTAGAACTGAACTAGAACTGAACTGGAACTGAACTAGAACTGAACTAGAACTGAACTAGAACTGAACTAGAACTGAACTAGAACTGAACTAGAACTGAACTAGAACTGAACTAGAACTGAACTAGAACTGAACTAGAACTGAACTAGAACTTAACTAGAACTGAACTAGAACTGAACTAGAACTGAACTAGAACTGAACTAGAACTGAACTAGAACTGAACTAGAACTGAACTAGAACTGAACTAGAACTGAACTAGAACTGAACTAGAACTGAACTAGAACTGAATTAGAACTGAACTAGAACTGAACTAGAACTGAACTAGAACTGAACTAGAACTGAACTAGAACTAGAACTGAACTAGAACTGAATTAGAACTGAACTAGAACTGAATTAGAACTGAACTAGAACTGAACTAGAACTAGAGCTGAACTAGAACTGAACTAGAACTGAACTGGAACTGAACTAGAACTGAATTCGAACTGAACTAGAACTAAACTAGAACTGAATTAAAACTGAACTAGAACTGAACTAGAACTGAACTAGAACTGAACTAGAACTGAACTAGAACTGAACTAGAACTGAACTAGAACTGAACTAGAACTGAACTAGAACTGAACTAGAACTGAACTGAACTAGAACTGAACTAGAACTGAACTAGAACTGAACTAGAACTGAACTAGAACTGAACTAGAACTGAACTAGAACTGAACTAGAACTGAACTAGAACTGAACTAGAACTGAACTAGAACTGAACTAGAACTGAACTAGAACTGAACTAGAACTGAACTAGAACTGAACTAGAACTGAACTAGAACTGAACTAGAACTGAACTAGAATTGAACTAGAACTGAACTAGAACTGAACTAGAACTGAACTAGAACTGAACTAGAACTGAACTAGAACTGAACTAGAACTGAACTAGAACTGAACTAGAACTGAACTAGAACTGAACTAGAACTGAACTAGAACTGAACTAGAACTGAACTAGAACTGAATTAGAACTGAACTAGAACTGAACTAGAACTGAACTAGAACTGAACTAGAACTGAACTAGAACTGAACTAGAACTGAACTAGAACTGAACTAGAACTGAACTAGAACTGAACTAGAACTGAACTAGAACTGAACTAGAACTGAACTAGAACTGAACTAGAACTGAACTAGAACTGAACTAGAACTGAACTAGAACTGAACTAGAACTGAACTAGAACTGAACTGGAACTGAACTAGAACTGAACTAGAACTGAACTAGAACTGAACTAGAACTGAACTAGAACTGAACTAGAACTGAACTAGAACTGAACTAGAACTGAACTAGAACTTAACTAGAACTTAACTAGAACTGAACTAGAACTGAACTAGAACTGAACTAGAACTGAACTAGAACTGAACTAGAACTGAACTAGAACTGAACTAGAACTGAACTAGAACTGAACTAGAACTGAATTAGAACTGAACTAGAACTGAACTAGAACTGAACTAGAACTGAACTAGAACTGAACTAGAACTAGAACTGAACTAGAACTGAATTAGAACTGAACTAGAACTGAATTAGAACTGAACTAGAACTGAACTAGAACTAGAGCTGAACTAGAACTGAACTAGAACTGAACTGGAACTGAACTAGAACTGAATTCGAACTGAACTAGAACTAAACTAGAACTGAATTAAAACTGAAGTAAGAGGTGAAATGGAAAAAGATTTCAGCTAGAATTTGAATTAATATATTTATTTTTTTAGTTTTGCTGTATTTTATTTTTGTTTATTTTACTTAATTTGAAATATTTCATTGAATCCTTAGCCTTTTGTTTCAATATTCAGTGGTTATTTGGTTTATTTTTAAAATTTTTTAATTGTGAGTGACTTCTTTTATAAATTGTTGGTTATTTTCATATTATATTTACTTTCTTTTTTAGAATTTTTACGTGGGTGTAAATCAAAACGGAAGACTAAAAATAAAATATTATAAATGGGTGTTAAATGAAAGAATTCTTCTTTATCATTTAAGTTTCATTTTCATTTTAAAAACAATAATCATTGTAAGTTATTTTTATGCAGAAATATACATAAGTAATGAAAAAAGCTACTTAAAGTATTACAAAAATAATGTAATTTTTGAGGCTGCTATATAAAAAAATGAAGTGGTTTTTATTTACAAGAGGTTTTTCTTACCACAAAATAGTTTCTCTTTATTAGAGATATTTTCAAACATACCTGCAAGAAAAAGAGAGAAAAATAATAGTCAGTTTTGTTTTTTAGCTTTTTTAATAAAACTATTTTTAATTGCAAATATTTTTGACTCTCATTAGGTTTTTTTTTTAACATTTGAGTAATTTTAACTATTTTGCCATTTTTAATAGAATTTCTTCATTTCTTTCTTATTGATGTAATTTGTTACTAGTGGCAATTATTCAATTTTCTTTTGTTATTTTCAATAGCATCAGCAACAGCTGTTTTTTGCTATAATTTAATTCATTATTCAAATATCTTTTACCTTTAGCAAATACGTACTAAAAAACAATTGATTTTTCAAAGCAATTTATAATTAAATTTCATTTTAGTTTTTATATCAGTAGCAACTTTTGGAGGGTTTAATTTTAAATATAAAATTACTTTTATTCCTCTAATAAATTTACTCTCAAAGGTCACATTATATTATTTATGTTGATCAATAAATATTCCTAAAACCCAAATGTTACATTAATTTATTTTTTGAGCTAAAATCATAGAAAATTAATTTTAGAAAAAATTTAGCTTATTTTATTTTTTGAAATAGATTTGTTTAGATTTATTATGTTAAATATGTGTTTAGAAAAAATTAAATATAACTCGAGGGAAAACAAAGCCTACATATGCATAAATTTAAATAAATACTTAATTTCTATTATGATTTTGTGTTGTTGTTGTATAATAATTTGGATTTATATACAATACAAAATGAATTTAGTTATTTAAATTATATTTTATGTAATTTTAAATTTCTAAAGCAATGAAGATTATATATGAATTTTGAAACTCTGTTTAACAGTCTAATCTTTTAATAATACGGTATGTTGAATAAATGGTTATATCACTTATACGCCTTAGTATTTCTCTATTATGTAAATAGTGGGAATTATGTAACACATAAGTATATTGTTGACTTTACTGAAAGATGTATATTTGGTTATACAATGAAAAGCTGGTTGCCAAATCTAAAGCAAAAAGATTAAGATTTTGGGAGTTTGACATAATATTATATAAGACTTAAACTTTCTATTATGCTTGTCTATGTTATAACTAGAAATTATCAGGAATTAATACCAATTATATTAGAATTAAAATAGTTAAGTTTTCTTATATAAAAGAAGTTTTACAATGTCCATCATTCTGTCCATCAGCTTTATAATTTTTTAAATTTGTTCATAAACTTTGAAAAATATTCCCTCACGTTTTTCTTTAAACAATCGTATCTAATCTTATTCCCCACCTGTATTATGTAACAAAGAAGATATATTTCTATCATTTTTAAATTTCCTCAAGCACCAAATTTTATTTTTATACAAAATTTTTTCTATTTCTAAATATTTTTTTGTTTTACACTTGACTAAACAACTACTAGTGTCTGGTTTCAATTTTTATTGTTATTGTTGTGCTCGTACAAGACATTAAAATAAATTTTACACAAAATTTTCATTCATAACAATTTCATAACAAAAAACCAAATACACACACTAAGAGACTCTTACAGACAGACCCATACTCACACAAACACATAACAGGAAAAGGATAGTAGAACAGAACAAAAAAAAAAAAAAAAAAAAAAAAAAAAACACTCAACACACAAACTGAACTGAATATCAACAATTTTTACTCATGGCCCAAGGGTAATATCACATGTGTCAAGTGTAATGTATGAATATGAAAATAAAAAAATAAATATATAAAAGAAATACTTTATATATGTACGACTAACATGCAAGTTTCTTATATAATGCATGCATGTATATGTCTGTTTTTTTTTTTTTTTTTTTTTTTTTTTTTTCAAACAGTAATGTTTGAAATTTGTTTTACTAGTATTTGTAAATGTTATAAAATTTTTTTTCTTATTCATTCCTTACCAAATATTTTTCCATTCATTGAAATATTTTTTCTAGCCACAACGTTTTTTTCTATTTCTTTCCACAGACGAATCTGTTTAAAGTGTATTCTAATTTGTTCTCTAAATATGTTTATGGTTTTACAGATTTTTCTTCTTCATTTATAAACCAGCACAGACATAGTTGTTGGCTTTTTGTTTATTTATCTTTTCATACATGTTTGATAGCGTTTGCTTTTGAGCCAAATTTGTTTTATATATCTTTACTGGCTTTTATTTATATCAAATGGTTAAGAAGTCAGTTAGATTTGTTTTAATGAGTCACTTAACATCCTTTTTACAAAAAAAAAAATAAAATATATATATATTTAGATATTTTTTATGAAGCTGTCTGGCTAAATTTTGTATAAATAGATAACATTGTTAAAAATTTATTTCCAGTAAGATAAAATGTAAAAATAAGCAGCAAGAGTATCATGTCAGGCCTAAATTTAAATGTTTTATTATCTAAAAAAAAAAAAAAAAAAAAAAAAAAAAAAAAAAAAAAAAAAAAAAAAAAATCATGTTCCGTCCTACCTTAGCTTAGGTTAGGTTCATCAGGTTGCCGCCCTGAGCTTACGGCTCAGATGGATCTTAGTTGGTCCCTTTGTGTTACCTCCGGCGTTAGTGTCAGTACTACCCCAATTATGATGATGGGCCTTTTCATCGACTTCGGTGATAATGGAAGTCTTTATAGCTACCTTTACCATGTCGTGGACCAATTTATGGGGTAGAGAGCCCACGTAGTCATGCGCCATATAGCAGGAAATTAGTCATACAACTTTGTCTCCTGTCTCACAGGCTGCAGTTACCATATCTGTATCACTGTGCAGTTTGTATACAAGAGCTTGTAGTCTTTTGCGCCGAGTCCAAAAAGTCTGCCGTTATGGGTCCACAGTTTCTGTATCAGCGCGACATCCTCGCCTCGCTCAGCGGGACGAAAGAGTAATGTAGCGGATGCTGCCTTGGAGTGGTGAAGATTAATTTGTAGTACCTTCACTATTCGAATCATACACGACCGTGACGTCGCCGTCTTCTGAGTCGGGACCCAGAAGCACGTCTTCGTACTCCACTACTTCCAGTCGACCAATAAGTTCCCCAATCTTTTCAGGATCAGATTTAGGAGCTTCTGTGATAACCGAAGGTGTGGTGTCGTCGGCTGATACTGAAGATGCATAATCTCCTGGCGGGTGCTCTAGCTTAACACTAGGGGCAACAGTGTCGGGCTTGTCATCACCCCGATAGATGCGCAGCCTAATACTAACAAAACCATAGTATGGCGCCAAGGATTCCTGATTCAGGACCACCGTTACCTTTCTTTTTGCGCCTTCCTCACTCATGACCACCTTCCAGCCATGAGTGGAGAGATCAGGATTACCCATCTGTATATACGCCAAGTTGAATGACTGCGATTGATGTCGGTCTGCGAAATATTTCACTTACTGGAACCACATCTAGTCTCGCACCAGGCCACAATTCCCCTAGGGACGCTATAGCTAGCTGCAGAAGGAAAGCAGAACTTTCCTAGTGCATGCCAATGATTTGATGTAGCTTAGAAACTAGCCAGCAACATCGTTTTGGGAAGATGTACAAAGATTCACCAGTGGGTTTCTTGCAACCTCAGTGAAAGATCTATTAACAACAGGGAGTATTTTGCCTCGGACGTTTAATCTCCGGCTGTTGTCTAAGGAGGGGGGTTGTTTCCCCTCCCGATCGCTACCATTTAGGCGCTCTAGTAGCAGCAGAATTGCACACATCTGCACTAGATGAGGTGACATCTTCTTGTTTCACAAGAAGTGCCCTGGCCCATATAATTGAGGATTTTTTCTCAGATGTCAGTCCTTCCTCAAGGTTGGAACTCAGTTTATCGACTATACGCAAGTCCTGGGTCAGTTCTATTTCATTACTACTTAAGCTTCAGCATATCTTTAATAAAATTCCAGTTCAGTTATACTTCAACTCTACATATGGTTTAGCTCAGTTCCAATTATACGTCGGTTTGGTTCCCGTTCAGTTCTAGTTCAGTTCTAGTTCAGTTCTAGTTCAGTTCTAGTTCAGTTCTAGTTCAGTTCTAGTTCAGTTCTAGTTCAGTTCTAGTTCAGTTCTAGTTCAGTTCTAGTTCAGTTCTAGTTCAGTTCTAGTTCAGTTCTAGTTCAGTTCTAGTTCAGTTCTAGTTCAGTTCTAGTTCAGTTCTAGTTCAGTTCTAGTTCAGTTCTAGTTCAGTTCTAGTTCAGTTCTAGTTCAGTTCTAGTTCAGTTCTAGTTCAGTTCTAGTTCAGTTCTAGTTCAGTTCTAGTTCAGTTCTAGTTCAGTTCTAGTTCAGTTCTAGTTCAGTTCTAGTTCAGTTCTAGTTCAGTTCTAGTTCAGTTCTAGTTCAGTTCTAGTTCAGTTCTAGTTCAGTTCTAGTTCAGTTCTAGTTCAGTTCTAGTTCAGTTCTAGTTCAGTTCTAGTTCAGTTCTAGTTCAGTTCTAGTTCAGTTCTAGTTCAGTTCTAGTTCAGTTCTAGTTCAGTTCTAGTTCAGTTCTAGTTCAGTTCTAGTTCAGTTCTAGTTCAGTTCTAGTTCAGTTCTAGTTCAGTTCTAGTTCAGTTCTAGTTCAGTTCTAGTTCAGTTCTAGTTCTAGTTTAGTTCTAGTTTAGTTCTAGTTCAGTTTTAGTTCAGTTCTAGTTCAGTTCTAGTTCAGTTCTAGTTCAGTTCTAGTTCAGTTCTAGTTCAGTTCTAGTTCAGTTCTAGTTCAGTTCTAGTTCAGTTCTAGTTCAGTTCTAGTCAGTTCTAGTTCAGTTCTAGTTCAGTTCTAGTTCAGTTCTAGTTCAGTTATAAAAAAAAAAAAAGTTCTGGTTCAGTTCTAGTTCAGTTCTAGTTCAGTTCTAGTTCAGTTCTAGTTCAACGTTACTTCCTGATCTTTTAAAAGAGTTTTTACTAATACAAAAGTATTTAGACACGCCATTATTTTGTCAATCACTTCACCTCACTTTGAAAAATTTTCCATAAAAATGTTTCTAAAAACAAAAACTAAATGTTTTACAAAATTAGGCCCTTAATTTTCAAAAATAAAATTTTTTTTTCAAGTTTGAATTCTTGTTGTCAGGTGTTAGTTCTACAATCTGTACATAATATTTGACACAATTTTATTTATGTTTGTTTTTAATATGTGCTCCAGCTGCCATGATGTGATATTCATAAATCTGTTTGATTTAAATTTATAGGATCCCTTAACTTAATAACTTATGCCAATCAACGCTCTTGTTTTGTTGAGATTTTATATTTTTTTAAGGCAAAATTTATTTATATTTTTATAACCCCATAAATTGTATTAAACCACAATTTTAATTTCCGCGTTTATAAATACTAGTTTTTTGTTTTCTATATTTTAATTCTAATTAAAACAAGCATATGATGAAATTTATATTCAAAACACCCATAAACACATCCGACACTTGGTGGGAAATTAAAAAATAAATATACAAAATAAATTTATGCGCTTCAATGTAAGTTATTAGTGTCACATAAAATAAATTCATTCCCTAAATGTAACTAGAGGAGGAAACTAGAAAAAATATGTGAAATGTATTTAGAATTTAAACATATTATAATGAAAATGAAATTAAATGAAAATATGCTAGAAAAACGAAAAGAAAAAAAATAATAATTTTATTAATATAAATTAAAAAAACAACATGGTGCATGCAAAAGAATTTGCATAATTTTGCATAAATCTTATAAATAAAAATTATAATCATATGGAAGCAAAGAGATTAGAAAGAAGGTTTTTTAGAAAAGAATGAAATACTAGAAAACCCTATATGTTTACACAAGGTTGCTCTTTACTTTTAGAGAAAGTAATTGGTTTTGAATTAAGCCATCACTTGCTGTGCAAGCTGTTAATTTTTGGTCATGTCAATGTTGTCTTGATTATATTAAAATCTCATTAAAATTCTAATCAAAAATAAATAATTTATAAAATTAAGTTCCTTAAGCTAAAACATATAATTGTAATATAAATAAAGTACATTTTTAAAATTAACTAAACTAAAAAATATGAATGTTATTAACACGTATACGTACTGATGTTTCTTTCTTCAAGCTAAGTTTTTACTTAATATAAATTTTAAATAATAAAACTAAATAAACATTAATATTATTTATTTTAATATTAACTATAAAGTGTATATTTAAATATAAGCAAATAAAATAAATTACATTTGAAAACTGCTTCTGGAAATATTGTTTTAAATTTATGCTTCTAGCCTTTACTAAAGACATGCTTTTTCAATGTCTTTTGGAGTAGAAAATTATCCTGGTACAATTATTTATTTAAA
The DNA here is from genome assembly GCA_951394005.1 of Protophormia terraenovae. Taxonomy (NCBI): domain Eukaryota; kingdom Metazoa; phylum Arthropoda; class Insecta; order Diptera; family Calliphoridae; genus Protophormia; species Protophormia terraenovae. The sequence goes on along the minus strand of OX596074.1, from coordinate 23,297,622 downwards.
TTATATGTTCTTAAACATCATGTTTAAATTTACATTTAAATTTATTACTGTTCTATTTAGTTTATCCATAAGTTTTCATTTATGGTTATATTTACTTTACAACAAATATAATATTACTTGTATATTTGTTGATTTAAAATACATACATGTGTTAATATTTAATTAGATATTTTTGTGTTTAAATAAATTTGCCAAATGTAAAACATATATATATATATATATATATTGTAATTAATGAAATATGACCAAAATATTAAATTGAGTATGTTCATTCATGTGGGTATTTTGTGCAATCTATTTAACTCAAATATTTTTTGTTTGTAAAATTCAAAAGGATGGCTAAATAATGCATAAGAAGAAATGCTTAGTAAGGAAATCGAAAGTGAAAGATTTCTTAATAAATCATGCATATAAAGGTATATTAAGCAAAATCAAAACTAAATTTGTCATTATTATTTACAATATAGATTTAAACATCATGAGGTTTAAGTGCGATAGAATATTTAAGTAACTTTCATAAGAAAAGCAATACTAAAAACAATATTTTTGTCAATAAATTTTAAATACTTTACATACATATGTATAACTACTTTAAAATAAAACAACAATGACACACTTATATTTCAGTTAGCAACTATATACAAAAGCCCTATTATGCAAGTCTAACGAGTATTTTCTTGATGTTATCATTCAATTTCTGTAACTGTCACACACTTTATGTCTTAAACACCCATACAGAAATATTCACAGACATATATTTTTATAACAATCAACATGTCCGGTAAACGCCCTTTAACAAAATATTCTTACAATTATATGACTAAACAATATTATAGCAACATCAATAACAAACTCAACAATTTGCTGTAACAATAGCTATAGCCAAAGGCAACTAAACAATTTAGTCTATATTTCTTACTTGATAGTATAATGGTGTAAGTTGATGGCCATGAATAAATATCTGTATCTTCAACATTATTAGATATTTATTATTTTTCATATTCCATTACAAAGACAATGTGGAAAATGTGATATTTAGGCCTATCACTTGAATATAGTTCCAATTCATTTATAATTCAGTACTAGATCAGTTTTAGTTTAGTTCTAGTTCAGTTCTAGTTCAGTTCTAGTTCAGTTCTAGTTCAGTTCTAGTTCAGTTCTAGTTCAGTTCTAGTTCAGTTCTAGTTCAGTTCTAGTTTAGTTCTAGTTCAGTTCTAGTTCAGTTCTAGTTCAGTTCTAGTTCAGTTCTAGTTCAGTTCTAGTTCAGTTCTAGTTCAGTTCTAGTTCAGTTCTAGTTCAGTTCTAGTTCAGTTCTAGTTCAGTTCTAGTTCAGTTCTAGTTCAGTTCTAGTTCAGTTCTAGTTCAGTTCTAGTTCAGTTCTAGTTCAGTTCTAGTTCAGTTCTAGTTCAGTTCTAGTTCAGTTCTAGTCCAGTTCTAGTTCAGTTCTATTTCAGTTCTAGTTCAAATCTACTTTAAATCTAGTTCATTTCCAATTCAGTAAATATGTAAGTAGAAAATGAATATGAATTTGAAAATGAAAAAAAAAAAAAAAAAATCTAGTTCAATTCTAGTTTAGTTCAGTTGTGGTTCAGTTCAAGTTCAGTTTCAGTTAATTTCTATTTTAGTCCTTCTTTATTATTGTTCCTACGAATTTTTGCTGCCACTTTCAAAAGTAATATTTCGTCCCTGCGCTGACTAAATTACCTATGTAATTTTTAATAACTTTTCAGGAGAGCTGAAAAACTGTTTAGTTTTGCAGTTTCTTCGTTACTTCACTAAATTTTTACAAATTTTCTTCGTTTATGAATAGGCTTAGTAACACAAATTATATGTTTTATGAAAAAGAATGAAATTTTTGCCGCGTTTTGGGAAAATTACCGAAAACTTTACATAAGTGATTTTGTGGAGCAATTTTTTGTTAAGATATGATTGTGCTTTTCTTTTTGCAGGTTCTTAAGTTCATTTAAATATAAGTTTGAACTATGGAATGCGGTATTATTAGTAATACCTTGGTCAAATTTCAACTTCTTAAGATAATTGGAACATGCTATTAAACGGTAATTTGTTGATGATCCCAGAAAAATCTTCAAAAAATTAAAAAAGAAAATTCACCAATATTAATGTTATATGTATCAAACGATAGCTAAAGAAAAATGAATGAACCCGTATTTTATGATTTTCAGAGAAAAGATTTTAAATAAGATAAAATTAACGATTTACTAAAAATTCCTGAACTCAATAAAGTGCCTCGATTTGTGCGAAGACAAAAAATGTTGCAAGTGTACCCTCCTAAAATTAAAGATTTATATGTCTTAAACTAATTCCCAAAATATTAGGAATCAATTATTTCACTTTCGTGAGCTGGACCAATTTTAAAGTACCTCCAAAAATATTATTTTCGATCAACACTATACACAACTTTTAATTTTTGATTAAAAGAAATCCAACATATAATAGGTATCGCTCAGATGACATTGACAGTACGGTCTCCCGAGCTTTTTCCTATTCTGATTATTAAAAAAAAAATAATAAACTTTATAATAATCTGAAACTGAAAGACAGACAGACGGACAGATATCATAAAAGCTTTAGTTGACATAAGTCTGCGTCAGTTAATTTTGGTGTAACTAGTCTTGGGATGTACACTTTCAGGCGGCATATCATAAGTATACAATATTAAACATTTTATGTTTATATTTTAATATTACCATTTTCTCTAAGAATATTAATGATATTAACTTGTATGAAAAATTATGTACATAGGTAATTTTGTTGGAGCATTTTATATATGGTTTTACATAGGTAATTTGGAAATCCTAAACTAGTAGAGATATCGACAAATGCTTTGGTGGTCATATGTATAATTAGTAGAGGATCTAAATGCAGCAATAAAAAAAATTTCCAAAATTTTTACATAGGTAATTCAGTAAGCGCAGGGACGATTTATATTCTACCGCATACTTTAAATCTTCAAATTGTATATTTTTTTCCTTACACCTTTAAAAAAATCTTATATTTTCATTACCTTTATTTTTTTAAACAATACTTATCCTTAAATATGATTTAACTTTTACATATATTTCCTTTATTATGCACTTAGGTATGTTAACCTTGTTATATTAACATTTGCATTGAAATTATTCGTAATGCCACAAAAACTAAAAAAAACTGAAAAAAGTATGTTAAGATTAAGAGTAACTAAAAAGAAAGAAATACTTGATATAAACGTGAGAGTGTTTTATTTTATATACGTGCATTATTTGCCACATAGCCACTTCCTCCAGCTACGAAAAACATTTTACCCGGTAAGGCGAAAAAAAAAAAAGAAAACATACTTAGACATTAAGCTTAAAGATACTGCTCTTTCTTGCTTTCTAGCTTCAAGTTCTTTAGCGTCTTATTATCTCTTTTTAAGTTTACACTTGTAGCTGCAACGTTATATGATTATCCACGTTGCATATTATTTATAACATTAGATTACGTGCACCGTGTAATTTGTGCTTTAGGTAATACAAACATTAAGTATTGTTGTTGTCAAGCTGTTTTGTAATAAAAATGTTGCATGCAACATGTGCTAATATTCAAGGTATTGTTTTTTATTTATCCTTGCTCTATCTAAGCTTAATATAAAGGGTAATTTTTGAAAGAAAGCACATAAAAAAGTACGAAAAATATTACTTAAGTATGTGATATGATAATCAATGATATACAATTTTATAAAATTTAAGGTTAAGTGTTAGTGGCACGTCGAAATACTCGTGGATGCATTACACTTAAATTGTGAAAATATTTCAACTAAAAGTAAGTTCAGGGCCAATGTGATATTTAGGCATATTTAGGGAAATTATTTATAATATAAAATTTACAATAACCGCGTAATATTAAGTTTCTGGAAGTAGAACTGAACTAGAACTGGACTAGAACTGAACTAGAACTGAACTAGAACTGAACTAGAACTGAACTAGAACTGAACTAGAACTAGAACTGAACTAGAACTGAACTAGAACTGAACTAGAACTGAACTAGAACTAGAACTGAACTAGAACTGAACTAGAACTAGAACTGAACTAGAACTGAACTAGAACTAGAACTGAACTAGAACTGAACTAGAACTGAACTAGAACTAGAACTGAACTAGAACTGAACTAGAACTAGAACTGAACTAGAACTGAACTAGAACTAGAACTGAACTAGAACTGAACTAGAACTGAATTAGAACTGAACTAGAACTGAACTAGAACTGAACTAGAACTGAACTAGAACTGAACTAGAACTGAACTAGAACTGAACTAGAACTGAACTAGAACTGAACTAGAACTGAACTAGAACTGAACTAGAACTGAACTAGAACTGAACTAGAACTGAACTAGAACTGAACTAGAACTGAACTAGAACTGAACTAGAACTGAACTAGAACTGAACTAGAACTGAACTAGAACTGAACTAGAACTGAACTAGAACTGAACTAGAACTGAACTAGAACTGAACTAGAACTTTTTTTTTTTTTTTTTTTTTTTTTTTTTTTTCATAATCAAATTCTTAAATATTTAAGTTTAACAATATTATAAAAATTTCAATATCAACAAGATTATATTTTTAATTCTACCCGCTAAGCCTTTTGGCTTGACAGCAGGATAATAATAAAGATAGTTAATAATTTATTTATTTGAGAGTTCATTGCGAACTGATTAAAAAGTTTTTAATGAGTTTTTTTCTTTTGTACTCATTTTTTGTACTCATAATGTTTACAGGGAGTTTGTTCAGTATTGCCGGTAAAGTGACGGATAGTGTGTTTTTTCCATATTCGTTGGAGAATCGCTCGATCTTGAATCGCTTTTGTGCTCTGCGTCGTGTGTTATAGGCATGATCTATTTCTTTCAAGAAGTTATTGCTGGTGAAGAAATCATTTGCAATGGTGGCGGAAAAAATGCTTTTTATATTTAATATTTTCAGCTCTTTCGCGATGTTGATGTTGTTTAGGTTTCTTGCGTTGTGTTGCTGGTTGGAAATAAAGTTGTTTGTCATCGTGTTGTTTTGTAATGTGTTGGTGTTTGATGTGTTGTTTTGGTGGTTGTGATAGGTGAGAGTGTTGTAGATGTGACGTAAATTTGTTGAAATATTTACATTTGTTGGGTTGTATGTGATTGTGTTTGTTGAATTGTTTGTAGTTGTGTTTGTTGGGTTTTGTATAATTGCATTTGTTGTATTGTGTGTAGTTGAGTTTGTTGAATAACGGTAATTTTTCCAAAGTAGCTTCAGAATTTGATTTTGTGACTTTTGCAACGCGTTACAGTACGTGGCACCTCCCCAGGCAGCAATTCCATGTCTGATATAAGATTCAGCTAGTGAAAAGTATGCCTGTCTTAGTACACTGTACGTTGCACAATTGCTCAGGTGGTACAACATGTATGATGATTTTCGAAGCTTCATTATTACGTCATCCACTTGAGTTTTCCACTTAAAATTAGAATCGACATAGACACCCAAGTATTTATAAGTTTTTACCATTTCGATATTGGTGGTACATGTTTCATTATGATTATTAGCATTTAATTCTTTTTGATGAAGACATTCTTGGTTATGAAATTTTATTTCAATTTGTTAGTCTGCCAGATGCCTTGGTTTAATGTGCATTATTTTCGTTTTTGTGGCGTTGATTATTAAACCATTGTCGTGACACCATTTAGTTGCTATATCTAGCTGTTTTTGCATCATTTGAGTATCCGAATTTATATTTTTGTTTGCCACAACGATTGCATTTTATTTACTATATTATCTATATTTTCATTTTTAAAGTTTTTTATTATTACATCATCAATGTTATTTGTTTTTTTCCCAATTATTTCATTGATAATTTGCCATGTTGCGCGTATGTCGCTTCTATGTTCGATAAATTTTTTACGATAATAATTATTTTTTGCATAGATTATTTGTTTATTCAAATGATTTCTAAATTTTTTATATTCTGTTTCGAAGTATTTGTTATTTTTATTGTTTTTCCATTTTTTATAAAGTTTATCACGTATGTCACATTGTTTTATTAGCTCTTCATTAATCCATGGATTTGATGATCGTTTTTTATATGTTGCTTTTATTTTATATGAACTTTTATAAATTTCACTAAATTTTTCATTTATTTTATTATAAATTTCATTCACATCATTGTTTGTGTTAATTATATCATTCCACTTTACTTCATTTATTTTTTTATTTACTAAAAAATTATTTAATTGTGGCCCCTGAGTGTTTTGGTTTTCCCTTTCCTGATTTGTTACTTGTTTATCCATACAACAGAAAAGAGAATAGTGATCTGATATTGTTGTTGTAATTACACATGAATATGACTGAGTATTTAAATTGTTGTTTTTTATAAACTGAACTAGAACTGAACTAGAACTGAACTAGAACTGAACTAGAACTGAACTAGAACTGAACTAGAACTGAACTAGAACTGAACTAGAACTGAACTAGAACTGAACTAGAACTGAACTAGAACTGAACTAGAACTGAACTAGAACTGAACTAGAACTGAACTAGAACTGAACTAGAACTGAACTAGAACTGAACTAGAACTGAACTAGAACTGAACTAGAACTGAACTAGAACTGAACTAGAACTGAACTAGAACTGAACTAGAACTGAACTAGAACTGAACTAGAACTGAACTAGAACTGAACTAGTACTGAACTAGAACTGAACTAGAACTGAACTAGAACTGAACTAGAACTGAACTAGAACTGAACTAGAACTGAACTAGAACTGAACTAGAACTGAACTAGAACTGAACTAGAACTGAACTAGAACTGAACTAGAACTGAACTAGAACTGAACTAGAACTGAGCAAGAACTAAACTAGAACTGAACTAGAACTGAACTTGAACTGAACTGAACTACAACTGAACTACAACTGATCTGAACTGAACTAGAACTGAACTAGAACTGAACTAGAACTGAACTAGAACTGAACTAGAACTGAACTAGAACTGAACTAGAACTGAACTAGAACTGAACTAGATTTAAACTAGAACTGAACTAGAAGTTTTTTTTTTATTTATTCATTTATTTTATGTGTTAAAATAATTAGAACTGAGCTAGAATTGAACTTGAATTGAATGAGTATTGAGCGTTTGTTTATGTAAATATTTTCTTCGTCATATTTTTATCGTGACATTATTTCCATTATATTTTGTTTTAAGTTCGTAATGTTTTGAATTACTCTATTCGTAGTATGCTGCAGTTTTAAAAGCACTAAGTAAAACGTTTTAACTTTAAAAATTGTTTATTAAAAGTGGCAAAGTTTTAGCACTTTTTTCATTTATCGGAAATACGTTATAAAAAGTAAATAAGCATAAAGTTTAGTATATAAAAGAATATCTCTACCACCTGCTGTTTTAGTTACTGCACTTTACAAATCCTTTGAATTAGTTTGCGCAAATAAAATAAATGGGAGAAGCGTAAAAAATGTCATAGTTTTAAGTGGATGTTAATGATTGTAGGGTACTTTTTCGTAGAATAAAATTTAATGGAGGAAATTCAATGCAATAAGAAGATCTTTTAGTGCTAAAGGAAATATTTTATTTGAAATAATAATAATATTTTGCTTCAGTAGTCTCAAAAGTAAGATTTGGCAATGTTTTTAATTTTGTGAGGTAACTTATTATTATAATTTTTGAATTTAGTTATAGTTTTGTTTTCCATATATGATGAGTTTAGATTTATTAAGAAAGATAAATTTTTTCATAATCTTGAATTATCTTTAAATTTTATAATATTTCTAAATAAAGCAACATTTTTAACATTATTAAGATTTATTTACTTTAAAATCCTATTAATTTTATACCTAAAAATTTAATAAATAAATTATTAAGGGCTTTTCCCCCTGAGACAATATTTGTATCCTTTTATCCCTTTCATAATTGTGGTTTTATTTAGTATTTGTTATATTTTATGATGTCTAAACAAATTTATGCATGTTCACCAAAAAGTCTCATCAAAGAAAGGATTTTGCGTTTTTTTTTTTTTTTTTGCAATATTTATTTATTATTTACTAAAACGCTTGGTATAGAAAACAAGTGAAAAGGAATTTTCATTTCAAACGTCTGTACAAAACAAATTGTTTACATCACCATAAAAAAGAAGAAAAAAATGGTACAAAGACAAAACTTGTTGTCTATTTCATGTTTTATTTTTATATATATTTTTTTTTTAATTTTCGTTTATATTTTGTGATTTTTTTTTTTTTTTTTTTTTTTTTTTTTTTTTTTTGTGCGCCAAGTATACCACTTACCCTTAACCTAAACCAAAGAGAAGAAGAAAAAAATACAGTCAAGCAAAGAAGAAGCTTTTAGGTTTTTTTATATTTTTCATTCTCTATATATTTGGTTTAAATCCTAGAAATCCTTTCCACAACACACTCATCAACAAAGGCAACCATGGATGGCGGTTACAGCCACATGTACATTTGTATGTATTTCTATGTATATAGACGTTTATGTTTAAAAACAAACACAAAAAATCTAAATACAAATACTTATACGCTTTTACATACTTAACAGCACATTTATTCCTTTATATACATGTTTATAAACATACATACATTTATGTATGTAGCAAAAGATTTATACAAATAAAAAAAAAAAAAAGAGAAAATATCTAATCGAGTAGAGGTAAAAGAGAAAGTTTTTTTGGTTTTATGTTGTCTATATAAATTGTTGTTGCTTGGTGTTTTAACTGATTTTATTTTCCAGGCTTTGAGTGTTGTTTTTTTTTAATGCTTTAGTTACTGTTGTATGTGTGTGTGTTCGTATATACATTTGTATATATATATGTATATAACGGTGAGTTTAAATTTGATTCTATTTATTCAGTGTGTTGCTGGTGTTGTGCTTTATTTTATGTATTTTTTTTTTTATCCACGAAAGGCAACCTTGACACATTTACTACAATTCTGTAACCATTTTTTTTATAAATATGTATAAGTATGTATGTATATGTATATACATTTTCATGTATATGCATCCCTATATTTTATACGCACAGCAATAATGTAAAAGCATTTATATACAACTCTTTCTTTTTTTTAATGTGGCATGCCTCATCTCTTTAACAAAGTTTCGACATTTAAATGTAGAAAAAAATGTGTGGGATATTATTTTATGCATTCAGTTGAACTTCCTTGGAATTGTACAATTAACTTTGAACTTTTTTTTTATTATAAATTTGTTGCTTTATTTTCAGAGCTCATTTTCCTTTAAATGTTATGGTATTTTTTTACGAAGAGGAAGGGTTTGAGAGTTTGTTTGTATATAGGAAATTTGTGGTATTGAAAAAAGTATCTTTAAAAAATGTGTCATGAAAAGAAAGAACATTTAAATCCCTAGAAATCAGTAGAAATTTCTACAATTTGGAAATAAATTGTAAGAGCTTTGCGTTTTCTTTTTTCTCGTCTATTGTTTAACACTTGGGTGCCCGTAAGCCACTTAGCAGTGAGCTAGTCTTTCGTACTGTGGGTTGAGTGTTCGATCTATCTGTTTAACTACCTTTACATTACTGTGCTCTTTCTTACATAAAAAGTTTTCATCTGCGAACTTCAAATTCAAACTTGCCCTGCCTTCACAACTATTTTCGGTAACTCTGATTGTATTTAAAATCTTATTATTATTCTCCTTCCACCCTGGAAATTACTTATACGACATTACACATATAAACATGTAAAAGCGAGAGGAAAAATACATACATACATACATACACATAAATAAAAAATTTAATGAGTATAATTTTCTCTACATAAGAGTAACAACTATAAAGGATATCACCTAGTATATGAATGAAAGTATTTAATTGCAAATGTATGCACATGTATATAAGTATTTTGTGTGCAAATATTTGTAGTATTTAATATTCATCATTATCGTTTTTGTAACCTTTTCTTAATTTTCTTTTGTTTCCTTTTCTTTTTTACTTTTGTTTACAAAATTTATTCATTCATTACAATACAAAGCCGGTGGTAGATTTTAACGTATACATATACAACTGCATACATAAGTAAAAACGTTTTCATTTCAATAGTAGGTGTTTGTTACCCATGTTCTTATATTTTTTTTTTTTATTTTTTTTTTATTTTTTTTTTTTTTTTTTTTTTCGTTTCCTGTTACTTTTCCCTACCATTCTTTTATATTTCATTTCACTTTTCTTTTGTTATTGTACCTTTATTTGTTATGAAATAATTAAAGGAAGCTGTTGTTAATTTAATTCCTTAATATAGTTTCACTTAAAGAGTTTCTTTCTTGTATTTCGTTAAAGAATGAACCCTTTTCTTTAGTATGGCAACAACATGATAATTTTCACCATTAATGTCATGTTTCTTAGTGGAATATATTTTACCAAGACAATAATCGTGTGACAGCTGTTATAAATGTTGAATGGGCAAGAAGAAATACTAAAAATTATTTCAACTTTGTTAAAATTCTTATGGAAAAAATAAAATTTTAACTAAGGGAGTGTGAAGATACTTAAGAGTAATTGAAATTTGTAAAAGATTTTGCAATGTGTTTAGACATACAAATAAACAAGTAGCTAAATATTTGTGCTTTGTTTTATTCTTAGTTAATTTTCTTATTCAACGAAAAAATTACTGAAAAGCGGATCTCAGTTTTAGTTTATTACACATGTATACAAATTTTTGAACTTCAGGAACCAAAAATGGCTTCAAAAGTAATTTTATTTTCTTAAACTCATCATAAAAAAGATGGGGGGTATATTCGTTTTGTCATTTCGTGTGTAAAATGTCAAAAAAAAAAAAAAAAAATCATTTAAGATCCCATATATGTGGTCTTGGGTCCTGGTTAGATTCTGAATCGATATAGATATATCAGTCCGTCTGTCTGTCTGTTAAAAGAAATTTGGCTTAAATATTTAACATATATATTATTCAATAACTTAAAAATGGTTGATCTTAGAGTTTTCATTCTTTTTTTTTATTTAATTGATAATTTATTACAGATCACAGAAAAATATAACTTTTATAATTCTAACTAATACCTATGATCCCTTCCGTTAGAGACTTGATAGTTGCTTCAGTTACTTTTTTGGAACAGTGTGCACATCTTTTAAAATCTTCGGTATTTTGTAACACCTTTTTTGTGCTCTTCAATTCGCTTTTCACAGGAGCTCAATATCACTCCACTGGTCTAAGCTATGGACAATTTAGGAAATTGACCTCTCTTGGTACAAAAACTATATTATTGTTTTGGTACCACTCCAGAGCTTTCTTACCGTAGTGACATGATACCAAATGTGTCCAAAAATATGTGGACACGTTGTGCTCTCTTACGAAAGGAAGAGGTCTTTTTTGCAAATATTCCTTTATGCATATTTTTGTATTTATAGATCCGAATGTTTTGTCGCAACTGCAAAAAACTTGTTATACCAGGAATTTTGTAAGACATTCTTTAACATTGCCTCGAGCATTAGCAATATACAAATTTTGACTCATAAGCTGCGAAAATTCTGCAAGCACATACGTTTCTTCGTCAATTATACAACTTGAGTATTTTTGTATAAAATTTGGTTTTAATTTCCGTGTCCTATTCTTGACTTCTGAATTTGTTTGCAGCATTTTTGTTTGGAAATTTTAATCAACTCTGCATTAGCTTTAATTTTTCGCACTAAATAGTCGAAGCACTGAGCTAACTGGGCTGCTTTTCTTCCAGATGTGTTTGGAGTTCCTTTAAATATGCTTTCAATTTTCCGGCCTTTCCAATATCATGTGGACCTTTTTTTCTTTCCGAATGAGGTTTCCTATTAATGGTCAAATTTTACTGATACTGTTTAATAGCATTAGAAACAGGTTGACGTCAGAAATTTAATTCTGTTGCCAATTAAGTATTTGTAGGACCTATTTAGATTTTTTTTGAAATTTTTTAATATTTTGTAGCACGTACATCTTTTTCGTCTCTTAATTTGATGAAAATCATTACAAATCGACATGGTTGTTATTATAAATATTTTCATGACAACTAGATCAAAAAAAAAAAAAAATAATAAAAATTTAATATTGATTCCAAAAAAGTTATGAGGCAAAACGTGTATTAAGATTTTTTCGATCGTACTCCTGAATAGAAACAATATTTTAAAAATAATTAATTAATTTCTATCATGTGTTGTAATTTTTTTGACAAAAAATTAAAAATTGTGTATACTGTTGATCGAAAACCATATATTTGGAGGTATTTTAAAAATGGTCCAGCTTACGTAAATGAAGTAATTGAACTGAAATATTTTTGGAATTAGCTTAAAACATATCAGTCTTTAATTTTATGGTGGTACAAATCAAAGCCCTTTACTGTACAATAGGGAACTGATTTTTCGAAAGGCAAATGATGGTTGGAAAAGTTAAAATGCTTGCGAAGTTGCCATAGGTTTCATGCCGATTTAGATTTTTATCGTGCTTTTCAAGAGGCACTATGACTATGAGCATGCTGTACAATAGGAAACTGATTCTTCGAAAGGCAAACGATGCACATTGGGGTAAAAGGGGTCGACAATGGCGCTTAATTCAGGAAAAGGTGATATCAATATTTATTTTTTTATTGATTATTAGCAAAAAAAATTAATTTTAGAATTTTAAGATTTTTTTAACAGAACGGTAAAGTCTGTCCGTCCGTCTATACATTAGAGTTAAATGGGTTGAAAATTATGCATAATTCAAGAATAGGTGACATCAACACTTTAATGATCACATTGAATTTTTATATTTATTAGTAAGTAAAAAAATGCATTCTTTAATTATAAGATGTTTTTTTATCTGAATGGTAATGTCCGTCCATCTATACATTTGGGTTAAATGGGACGAAAATGACGCTTAATTCAGGAAAAGATGATATCTAAATTTTGATAATCACGTTAAATTTTTACTATTTATTAGTTAGTAAAACAAAACATTTTTAGAATTCTAAATTTTTTTTGGCAGCAAGGCAATGTCCGTCCATTCGTCTATACATTTGTGTTAAATGAGTCGAAAATGCCACTTAGTTCAGAAAAAGGTGATATCAAAATTTAAATACCTTCAATTGGTTTTCATATTAATCAAAAAGTAGAATTTAACAATTTTTTTGAAAGAATTCTAATGTCCGTCCGTATGTTTGTTAATTTTTGCAAACTTTCCTATTCAAAATCATTTAACTTTTGACTCAATAAAGATAAGGACTCATAGGTTCCATAGGTAATTTTGCTTTTTAACCAACTTCCTAAAATATAATAAAATCGGTTGAAAATATTTAAATATATATGGAAAAATTTTAATTAAAATATTGTAAAATTTAGATTTTTGAAATTTCAAATGTATATAACTCGAAAAATATATAAGATAAGTAATATTTGCAAGCATGTTTTCTATCAAGCATGTTTTATCAAGAACTTTAGGGTAATATAAAAATCGGGTAAGGAACGAAAATTTGCTAAACATTTTCCATGACACTAGTACCCTATTTTAAACCCCAATAGCTCCGCTCCTGATGCGTATATAGGATCATGCTTCTAAACTCGAAAAGCTACTACCTTCTGGTAAGCCTGTGTGAAATTACATGCAAATCCAACTAGCTAATTAGAAGCTACAGATTTATTTAGATTCTTCCTTATAGTTTGTTTGATGAAGCAAAAAAAAATGTCTGCAATTAAGCTGTTTTTTTGTATGAAATCTACTAGAGTTTTTTCTAAAAAAAAAATATTTTCTCAAATCGGGCTACCATAATATTAAAGTGGACAATATATACTATTTTTCGGAAAATTTTCAGAACAAACATCCTGTAACATTTTAAGTTGCATTCCATGAAAGGTGAAAATTAGTGTATTTTAGGAAATTTTTCAAAAAAATAACAAAAATATTAATTCAAAATATAATTTACAAATACTTGAAGAAAAGTACACTTACATATCTGGACTTGATGGTTTTATTTTAAAATTTTACTTTAGAAGAATTTTTATTTTAAATAAGTTCACTGAAATCTGATGAATTTTTCAAAAGTGTAAAAAAATTCTCAATTTTGACAGCTCCTTGTAACAAAACAACATAATCTATCTTAAAGATTTTAATTGATATTGATACATAATTTTGTCTATTTTTATTTGGTACCCAAGTTTATTACAAAATTTTAAATTTTAAAATTCAATTAAGCGCCACTTTTGACACATTTTACCCCAACGTGCGATGGTTGGAAAAGTTAAAATACTTGCAAAGTTGCTATAGGTCACGTGCCGATTTAGATGTTTATGCTGTATCTCGAGAAATAAATTCTCTCTATTGGTGGCTCTGTTTGGGGACAATAGCATTAACAATGCATAACAAATTTCATATCCAGCTCTATTGGAGAGAGGGAAACGTTTCCTATTAAAACATTTTTTACAAATTTTGTAGAAAATTGAATTTTTTCTCAAAATATGGACTTTGTATCTCCATAACTGTTGACCGTATTAAAAAGTTATATAAAAATGACTTGAAGATAGTTTTAATTGGAATTTTTTGATATTCTCTTGAACAAAATAAGACAAGTCGTTTTTGAGTTATGCTTCCTTAATTTTACAAATCGCGATTTATTGCGAGAACTAGAGTCAATTCAAAAAAAGTGGATTAGAGGCTTAGTAATTATTAATACCCTGTATTCGCATTGACTGAGAAACCCCGTGCCACAGAATCAGTGTTTCCCTGTGTAATTAATAAATCAAAAAAAGAAAAAAGTTAAATTCTAGTTAAGCTCTCGTTCAATATTTTAGTTTTGAAATATAAAAATTTATTACTGAATTAAAAAGAAGGTCAAAATTATAATTGCAAATACTTAGTTTGTTTTCTTTTTTATCATGTAATGTGAAATTTGTTCTTCATAATAAAGACTCCCCTACTTTACGTACCTTTACACAATATTTTCTTTAAAGCTTAAAATACATAAATTATACTCTCATATTTTCTTTTTGATTCTTCTTTTTTACCAACATAACAAACAAAAGCAAAAACACAATTAAGTCTGCCAAGTGTTGGCTGGCGGTTTTTTTCGCCACATTTTTAGCCTAAAAGCCAAAAATACTCAACGTTGTGTTGTAACTGTTAATGTAAAAAATATTTATATGTGTATGTATGTACGGCAATTGTTTGCATAAAAACCTAGACCAAAAAAAGAGGAAAAAATTTGCATTAATACTCTAGTGAATGTAGGGTAGTGCACGAGTAATATTTACACAAAATACGCGGTAATTGTTGTAGCTGTTGCTGTATAAAATATTTTAAAATTTTGTAAATGTGTAACACAAACACATGCATATTATACACGTTTATGTATGTATATTTGCTACATAAGTAAGAGTGTTGAAATATTTGAATGCCAGGGTTATTGTTACAAAATAATTTTGTATATATGTTGGGCCTTCCTCTGTATTGCAAATTCTTTTTGTTTGTTATTGCTTTTGTGTGTGCGTGTGTATATGTGTTTGAATGTTTTGTTGGTAATGCATTCCTTTTTTAACCACTAGCAATTTCATTGTCCTGTGTGTATAATTTTCAATGTTGTTACTTGTTGTTGCAACAAAAGAATTGGTTACACATACACAAGCCAGGAATTTCGCTTCACTAAAAAGAATGTTGAATAAGAACTTTATATTCCAAAAAATGAAGCAAAAAAAAAAAAAAAAAAAAACATTGTTGCACTATTGTAATTTTCTGCGAAATGAGGAAAAAATGCAAATTTAACAAAAATGCAAATGTGTTTTATTTTTTTATTTTGATTAAAAAGAAAATTTTATAAGATTTTTTAAAGGAGAAAGGTTCATACATATATGTAAATGACATATTATTTAATTATTATTTTTTTGTTGGCAGCTCACCTGCTGTTTAAATGTCTTACCAATGATCTCTGACTTTGCCAGATATTTAATTAAATATCAATTGAACAAACGCTTTAAAATTTTCGCCCCCTGACAATTCAATGCTGCAGACAACAATTCGCTTTGTTCAGCTGATATACGACCGAGTGAGAGATAATTCAAAAGTAAATATTTTTTCTATAAAGATACATGCACAACTTAAGAAGATGTTTGTTTTTTCTTACTTTTCCTTTTTGCCCCCAAAAAAAAAAAAAAATCACTGCCTGTAAACACCAACGCCAACAAACAAGGCGTATAAATTTAATTTCTGTGTGTTTATTTTGTTATTATTTTTTCACTTAAAATCCAGACCATAAAAACAACCTTTGCAAGCTGTTAGTTTTATGGTATTATGTGCAGTTATTCTACTCGTTTTTTCTAGTTATGTCTCAATAATTTATGAACCATATTATTTCTCATTCAAGCATGAAATTAAGACACAACAAATTTGTACGATTGTGTTCATAGTATATTTTGTAACTGAGCTAAAAAACGTTATCCTAAAAACGCAAACAATAAAGTAAAAGAGTGGCAGAAAAAAACTAATAAAGCAACAATTACAAAAAGAGAAGAAAAAAACAGCAGTGACATTTCAATAACAGCAAACAAAAACCGGAAAATGCCACAAAAAAGATGAAGCAGAAACTGAAATGTAATTGACAGCAGTCAAAACAAAAATAAAACAACAGTGACGAAAACAAAAATAACAAAACTATTGCAATAATAATGGTGCACAAAAACACACAAAATCAAATCAAAAAAGATTTTAAATTCCTTAACCGTTTGGCCGCCAGAACTGAACTAAAACTGAAGCAGAACTGAACTAGAAATGAACTAGAACTGAACTGTAACTGATGGCGAATTGATCCAAAAATGATCCAGAACTGAATTAGAGCTGAACTAGAACTGAACTAGAACTGAACTAGAACTGAACTAGAACTGAACTAGAACTGAACTAGAACTGAACTAGAACTGAACTAGAACTGAACTAGAACTGAACTAGAACTGAAACAGATCTGAACTAGAATTTTTTTTTTTTTTTTTTTTTTTTTTTTTTTTTTTTTTTTTTTTTTATTATTTATTGAAATGTTTTGAAAAGTACAGGTTAAAATTTAAAACAATATATGTTTGTAGAAAGATAATAAATAAATTAAACTAAATGATGTATGTTGAGATGTCCTCATCAAAAGTGTGTAGGGCTGAAGAATTCATCCTTCGTTGTGAAATGGCTTAACACTGGATTTAGACTTCTTCGTAGGCAGTACGTAGTGGTTGGCTTCATTTTTTTTCTTTTATTTTATATATATTTGTTTAGTTTTTATTTCTTTCAATGATTTTTTTTATTCATTTATATTTTTTTTATTTATTTTTAAGACAATTTTTTTTATAATTCAATTCCGCGAAGCTATTTAGCTTGTCTGCGGGAAAAAGACCAAAAAAAAAAAAAAAATTTATCTTTGTGATCAGTTTTAATTATAGTTCATTGCAAACTTATTAGGTATTTTTTTATTTCTTTAAGCTTTTTATAAGGATTTTTAATATTTAAAATATTAGTTGGTATTTTATTTAAAACCGTAGGTAAAGCGATGGACAATGTATTACGACCGTATTCATTCGAAAAACGTTCTATTTTGTATCTTCCATGCGATTTTATCCTTGTGTTATGATCGTGATCGATTTGCCGTAAAAATCTGGTATCACCAAATTCTTTTATGATCGTTGTATTATATATATTTTTTATGTCTAGTACATTTAAGTTTTTGGCCAGATTGTTTGTGTTATATATGTTGGTGGGATTTAGTGGGCTGCTATAGTTATCTCCGATGTGGTGTTGATATTTTTTCCATAGGATTTTTAACAAGCTATTTTGTGTTTTTTGAAGTGTGCTTTTATACTTGACATTTCCCCATGCTGTTATACCATGTCTTATGTACGATTCAGCTAAGGAAAAGTACACTTGACGCAATACGCTATATGTGGCGCAGTTACTTAGGTGGTACATAATATATGATGTTTTTCTCAGTTTCTTTTGAAGATTTTCTATATGATTTTTCCATTTAAATTTGTTGTCTATGATTATTCCTAAATATTTATAGGAGTTTACCGTTTCTAAAATAGTTGAACATAAGTCATTAGTATTATTACTATTCTTAATACTCTTATGTAGACATTCTGTGTTATGGAATTTTATTTTTACGTTGTATTCTGGAATATGCGGTGGTTTAATGTGCATGACTTTAGTCTTATTAGCATTGATAATAAGGCCATTATCGTGGCACCATTTTGCTGCAATGTCTAATTGTTCCTGCATTTTATTTTGTGCATTTATTATGTTGTAATCAGAAACTATTATGGCTGTGTCATCGGCATATGCAAAAGTTTTACATTCCTTTAAACATTTCATCATATCATTTGCATATATTATGTACAGTATTGGTCCAAGTTTAGAGCCTTGTGGGACTCCGCAAACATACGACTGTTTTTCACTTAATTTGCTGTTTATTTTTACACAGTAGTTTCTGCCTTCTAAATAGCTTTTAAGCCACTTTAACATGTTACCTCTAATGCCACTTCTTTCGAGTATTTCTAACAATTTAGTGTGGGAAAGAGTGTCGAAAGCTTTGCTAAAGTCGATATAGAGGACTATTACATGCATATGTTTACTTAAACATTCATTAATATATGTTGAGAAGTTTCCTAAAAGTTGGTTTATATTTTTTCCTTTTTGGAAACCAAACTGATTTTTGTTAATAATGTTATATTTTTTGAGGAAGCTTGTGAGTCTTCTAACTATTACTTCTTCAAGAATTTTGTCCATTAGAACTGAACTAGAACTGAACTAGAACTGAACTAGAACTGAACTAGAACTGAACTAGAACTGAACTAGAACTGAACTAGAACTGAACTAGAACTGAACTAGAACTGAACTAGAACTGAACTAGAACTGAACTAGAACCGAACTAGAACTGAACTAGAACTGAACTAGAACTGAACTAGAACTGAACTAGAACTGAACTAGAACTGAACTAGAACTGAACTAGAACTGAACTAGAACTGAACTAGAACTGAACTAGAACTGAACTAGAACTGAACTAGAACTGAACTAGAACTGAACTAGAACTGAACTAGAACTGAACTAGAACTGAACTAGAACTGAACTAGAACTGAACTAGAACTGAACTAGAACTGAACTAGAACTGAACTAGAACTGAACTAGAACTGAACTAGAACTGAACTAGAACTGAACTAGAACTGAATTAGAACTGAACTAGAACTGAACTAGAACTGAACTAGAACTGAACTACAACTGAACTAGAACTGAACTAGAACTGAACTAGAACTGAACTATTATTGGTGAAAAGAGCTGCGGAAGTTGTTTTTTTAACCCATGGTTGTCATTGGTAGGATGTTCTTCTTTTAAACATCTTGTTCATTTCTTTTGAAGTACTTCCCTTAAAACTATTTTTATCAAATTTTTTAACAAAAATTTTGCTTTAGCTTTATTAAAAGATAATAAAAATGATTTAAAATTTGTAAAATTTTAATTTTTATAGAAATTATTAACCTTTTTGGAAGTGATTATTAAGAACTTCCTAAGAAGTTCAAAATATTCACTTTGTTTCGCTTTTGAAGTGGTGTAAATATTCTTTTTTGGAAGCTCTTGATCTTTTATTTTATTTTTTTTGCTGGGTATGAATGAGTAATTTTCTGGGTACTTCTTGGGTTAATTTTCATTCTTCAAATAATAACAAAAACGTGAAAGGATTTAATGTTTATAAGGAATTCAATATGTTGTTGTATTTTCCATTTTTTTTTTTTTTTTTTTTTTTTTTTTTTGTAAATTTAGCATCATTGCTATAAAAATAACAAGAGCAAAGCGTAAATACTACTTAAGATTTTTATACAACGTACATGTGTGTAATGAAAACTAACCGAATGGTGTCGTGCTGAAAAATCTAAATGTCAGAAATGACATATTGTTTGCTACTCCTAGAAAAAAAAAAAAAACATTTTTACGTATGTGTTGCTCATTTTTCATACTTATTTGCTAAAACAAATGACGAAAAAGGGAAAAAAGCAAACATTTAAAAAGGATGTTACCAAACAATATGCTTTGTTATTGTTTAAATGTTAAAAAAATAAACATTTTTTATTTGTTGTTCTTGTTATTATCCTTTCTTTTTTCAGTCTATAAGCTTCTGTGTAGTAGTTTTTTAAAGCATATATATGAGTATTTTTGTAGAGCAATAATTCAAACTATGTTTATTCGTATTTAAGTTTTATTTTGAGAATTTTAAACATGTTAATTTGCATTGACAGCATGTGTTTTTAAAACAGGGTTTATTGTTAACAAAAAAAAAAACTGTATGATTTTGGGGGAATAGGAGGGTTTGAAAACTGGGGTTAATTAAAAAAATTATATCCAAAATAAAAAATGGACATTTATATAAAAAAAATCCTTTTATTAGTTTAAGTTGTATGGGTTTTTCAAGTTACTTTAAGTATGTTTTTCTTTAACTTTAATATTTTATAAAATAAATGTACAGTTTACTTTCTTCTTAATACAGACAAAAAAATGATTTTATTTTTCTTAAATTTACTACACCAATAGCGACTAAATGTCTAGCAATAAATGTCCTTGTACAAATGCTTATGTATTAGTTAATGTAATTGTGTATGTAGGTGGACATCCTGTTGTGATATTTATGTGTAAGTTACAACTTTTGTTATGGCCCAACATTCATTTTATTGTTGTTGTCATTACATGTACTGATAAGTATGTATGTTTATTCCCAAATACATATATGAATGTGTCTTTGTAAAAGTGTTATCGATAAAAATCAAGTATGCGTTAAATTAATTTTTTTGTTTAGTTTAGACTTATATACACGAGTAATTTTTTCCCTAGGAAATCTTCTAAGGAAACCTAATAATACTAACACACTGCTTAAAGGAAATCATATACGTAAATATTTATGGAATTTTTATGTAGCTGTCATATATTTGTATTTATTATGGTAAAAGGTCAAGTAATTGACTTTGGTAATAAAAACACCATGAATATCCTTAATAAGTTATTTTTATTATTTTCTTTTTAATTATTTGTCACCCTCCAACACCTGCCTGTCACATAGTGAACGCAAAAAAAAAAAAAAGAGTTGTAATAAATTTCTTTACTTGGAAACGAAAAACTTTCTTTTAAGTCTTTATAACTTTTATTATATACTTTCTTTATTATTTTCTTTTTTAAACGAATGACCTCTTCTATTATAAAAGTTTTCTTATTTGGCAAGACTTAAGTTATAACATTTGTTATGTTTATTTTCTTTTTTTTTTGCTAATATTTTAAACTATGCGTATTTCTTTATATTTTTTTCTAGATTTAAAAATTCTTTTTCTTTTGCTATCTTTAATATAACTAAAACTATATATTTAAACTAACTATAGAAAACTTAATTTAATCTTTTACGTGTCAATTACAAACACTTACAATTTCACATTTATTCTTCATTTTCACTCTTTTTATTTAAGTTTTGTGTTTTTTTAAGCAACGCTTTGGATGAGAATAGCTTGGAAAAAAATATAGTTAAAGTAGCAACAGAAATCTAAGATAGACCACTTTAAAACGCATGTCAGGTAATGCATAAAAGACGTGATCCTTAACATTGAAAAAGAAATAAGGAATAGAAAAATGCACAAAAAAAAAAACACACACACACTTAAATATATGTTTAGAAAACTACAAGTATTGAGATTAAAGGAAAATTTATACACTCAAAGAAAGTGTTTGATCAATGGTTTTATAGGTATTTAATTTGATCTCAAAAAAGTTTAAAAAACTTTACAAAAAAAAGTATTAAATTCAATATAACAGAGGCTAGGTTTCCAGTAAAATGGATTATGTATAAGTATTTTGAAATACTCTAACATTTAATTTAATAAATTATCTCTAAAGCGTTCCTATACACCCAGAGAAAGATCGATCACATAACTGTTGAAAACAATACCATTCAGTTTCAATAGTGAGTCATTTTGGTATCAAATTATTGAGTTCCATTAAATTTGTTAACGAACGGTATTATAAAGTTGATATCGTGAATTACCAATGTGATCACAAGATTGATGGATTTTGAATCGAAATTTTTCGCTCAGTTTGTCTTCTATATATAAAAGAGTAACGTGACTGACTGACTGACTCATTCATCATCCCACGGCCTAGTCATCTGAAGCTAGAGAAACGAAATTTGGAACATAGGTAGGTCTCTCTCCATATGGATCCAATAAGAAGGGATTTTCGAAAATCGAATGTTTAGGCAGCAAAAAAGAGTAAAAACTGGTAAAATCGGTAACTTTATATCTCCCAAACTAATAGAGATACAAAAAAAAGTTGAATAGTTATTGTTATTCATTTAAATAATAATCAGACAAGTGTCTGATACATTTTGAAAATCGTCCCTTTTAGGGAGAAAACGGATAAAAACTGTACTTTGGTACTTTTTTGGCATCATATGTATCTTTTAAATCAGTCAACATATTGATAAAATTTACATCGAATTCGTAACTTATCGAAAAATTACAAATACAAATTTGGTACTTTTTCGAAATTCGAAAGCTTAAGGGATAAAAATTTTTTTGTACTTTTTTCATAAAACATTTTTTCTACTTATTGACAAAACTTTTATTTTTATCATTTCAAAATAAACTATCACAAAAACAAGTATTAACTTGTTGAAATATTAAAACTTACCAAATATTTTCTATTCATACATTTATCTCAAACACATACCTGAAATGAAAGAAAGATAAAGTATAATAAGTTAAGAGTTTCATATAAGGAGAATTTTATTATTCAATATAAATTTTACTTTAAAATTTTAGTTTATCCTAAAATTATTTGAATTTTGTCGTATAAAATTAAGTCTAAAACTTTAATTAATTAAATGTTTCTCTTAGTGTAATTAAGTAAATTTCACCTATCGTTACATAACAAGAGTACAAAGAAACAAAAAAATAAAAAAAATAAAAATGATACTTAAACGAAAAAAGGAAAAAAGTAAATGATAAAATTGTAGAAAATAACATACGGACTCACAAAGCAGCAACAAAAACGGCAGCGAAATATATAATAACTACAACAACTTAACACAAATGACCTTAACCCAATTACAAAATAAGTAGAAAAATATAGAAAGTGAAAAAAGGCACAAAATACAAAAACAAAAAGAATTCTAACTTAACAAATGTAACACTGTGGTAAAAACTATATAAGTATGTATGTAGTGGCAGTTGTAAGTAACAAGGTGCCATGTTCTTATATTGCCCCCTAAAGGCAGTCTGGCCACAGAAGGAAAAAAAAAAAAAAAAAACATACATACATACATACATACATACACTTATACAATAACAGCACACTTATTCATATAATTACAGTTTTAAGAAGAGGCAAAATTTACACCCATACAGGCACACAATTGAAAGTTAGGAAAGACATTTGATATATGAAAAAAAAAATAAATGACGAATGTTACACCCTAGAAAAATTTATATAATTTAAGATATTTGCCACTGGGATATTACCTCGTCCTTAAGCTATTCCACCAATTCCTTTGTGCTAGCAAGTATTTAGGGGGGATTTTTGTTTTAATTTAAGTTTTAGATAGAAGATTGTTGGTAACATATGAAAAAATCTTAGGTAACATATGAAAAAATCTTAGTTTTATCTTAGAAACAGATGTTTCTAAGTTCTGTGCTATCGGTCTGTAGTTGTTGTATTCAGTTACAGCACCACTTTTGTAGATAGGTCCTATGATTGATTGTTTTAGAAAATCTGGTACAAGTGCACTTTCTAAGCTACTATTTATAAGAAAAGTTAAAACCGGGGTGAATATATCAGCATTTTTTCTTAAATCTTTTGGTCTAATATAATCTATTCCGGCACCTTTTTTGTATATTTAGTGTCTTTAAAATGTCAAGAATTTCGTTTTCAAAAGTTACTGATAGATATATGGAGTTTTATTGTGTCGGTTCAATAATTTGCAGTGTTTTTATGTTGCAATTATGAAGCAATTTTTTAACATTATCATTGAAATTGTTTGCAAAATTATTTACAATAGTGTTAATATTTTCATTTTTAAAGTTTTTTGTTATTGTTTCATCAATATTATTAGATTTTTTTCCAATTAATTCAGTGATTATTTGCCACGTTACGCGCATATCACTGCTGTTTTCAATAAACTTTTGGCGATAATAATTATTTTTGGCATAATTAATTTTGTTATTCAGTTGATTTCTAAATCGTTTGTATTCTATTTCGAGTTTTTTGTTATTTCTGGTATTTTTCCATTTTTTATAAAGTTTATCAAGCGTGTCAGAGTATTTTATTAATTCTTCATTAATCCATGGATTTGAAGATCTTTTTTTATTTTTTGACGTTTTCTGACATTTGGTTGTTTTTAACGTTTTTGATCTCTATGTTTCTTACTATTATTTGTTGCTCTAGTTTGTGTATGCGTGTATCCATATTGTTTATTTGTTTTTCTTCTAGTTCAGTTCTAGTTCAGTTCTAGAGTTCAGTTCTAGTTCAGTTCTAGTTCAGTTCTAGTTCAGTTCTAGTTCAGTTCTAGTTCAGTTCTAGTTCAGTTCTAGTTCAGTTCTAGTTCAGTTCTAGTTCAGTTCTAGTTCAGTTCTAGTTCAGTTCTAGTTCAGTTCTAGTTCAGTTCTAGTTCAGTTCTAGTTCAGTTCTAGTTCAGTTCTAGTTCAGTTCTAGTTCAGTTCTAGTTCAGTTCTAGTTCAGTTCTAGTTCAGTTCTAGTTCAGTTCTAGTTCAGTTCTAGTTCAGTTCTAGTTCAGTTCTAGTTCAGTTCTAGTTAAGTTCTAGTTCAGTTCTAGTTCAGTTATAGTTCAGTTCTAGTTCAGTTCTAGTTCAGTTCTAGTTCAGTTCTAGTTCAGTTCTAGTTCAGTTTTAGTTCAGTTTTAGTTCAGTTCTAGTTCAGTTCTAGTTCAGTTCTAGTTCAGTTCTAGTTCAGTTCTAGTTCAGTTCTAGTTCAGTTCTAGTTCAGTTCTAGTTCAGTTTTAGTTCAGTTTTAGTTCAGTTCTAGTTCAGTTCTAGTTCAGTTCTAGTTCAGTTCTAGTTCAGTTCTAGTTCAGTTCTAGTTCAGTTCTAGTTCAGTTCTAGTTCAGTTCTAGTTCAGTTCTAGTTCAGTTCTAGTTCAGTTCTAGTTCAGTTCTAGTTCAGTTCTAGTTCAGTTCTAGTTCAGTTCTAGTTCAGTTCTAGTTCAGTTCTAGTTCAGTTCTAGTTCAGTTCTAGTTCAGTTCTAGTTCAGTTCTAGTTCAGTTCTAGTTCAGTTCTAGTTCAATTCTAACTCAGTTCTAGTTCAGTTCTAGGTCAGTTCTAGTTCAGTTCTAGTTCAGTTCTAGTTCAGTTCTAGTTCAGTTCTAGTTCAGTTCTAGTTCAGTTCTAGTTCAGTTCTAATTCATTTCTAGTTCAGTTCTAATTCATTTCTAGTTCAGTTCTAGTTCAGTTCTAGTTCAGTTCTAGTTCAGTTCTAGTTCAGTTCTAGTTCAGTTCTAGTTCAGTTCTAGTTCAGTACTACTTCAGTTCTAGTTCAGTTCTAGTTCAATTCTAGTTCAGTTCTAGTTTAGGTCTAGTTCGGTTCTATCTAAATTTTAGTTAAGGATCAGATTTAAAATACCACATTCTTATATTTTACAAAAAATGTGTTGATTCCTAATAAAACTTTAAATAATTCTCTTCATTGTACGTGCCAGTCTGCTATTTAAAATATTATACATATGGCGCAGAGACTAGCAGTAAACATTTCTTAATAAAAATCGTATCCTTAAGTCTACACCTCTTAATCTTTTTACACAACCATAGTTGGAAACACATCATTAAAATTCGTCCCTACTGAATGCGAGTACAGCATCTTAAAATTTCTTTTAATTTAAAGTAATTAAAAAAGCACAATGTACGGCTAATAAAACGAAACAGCAGACCAATTTTAGTATATATATATATATTTTTTATTTTTTTTTTTGGTTTTATTTTTACTCTTATTTTTATTACACCTTACGAAAAACGTGTTAGAATTTTCTAAAGAAAAAAATGTATCTACTGCCTTTTTCTTTAAAGAAAAAGTTTTGTAAATAATATTAAATTTTGTTACAAGCTAAATAAAACAAGTTGTTGTCTATTTTTTTCTATTTTCTTCAAGAACATTTTAAAATGTCAACAATATGCTTCGTTTAATTTTCCATTGAATGCTGGAAGCAATTAAAATCATTGTCAAAGTATATACAAAAATATAAAAACCCCATCTCTGCCTTATTGTTTTACTTCTACAGTTTTACTCTATTTTAGTTTTTTTTTCAACTTGTTCTTGTCTATTTCTTTTTATGCCTGGTATTTTCTCCCTCTATTTACTTGAACGTGTATATTTTATAAAAACAGTTCGTTTGATAGCTGTTGTTGTTGTTTTAGTGATTATTTCTTTTGTTGCTTATTCGCCAGGATAGACACCAATGTGTTTTTTTTAATATTTTTAGCTAGTATTCGGATATAATGAATTGTATATACCCTCTTGGCTGTCATTATTACTTTTATTAGTAAGTGATTAAAGTTTGAGGGACAGCATGTCAAAGAAGTGGCAGAGAGAAAAATGTTAGAAGAATATATAGGCAGACATGTTGATGTGACAGTTACATAAATATATAGTACCGTATAAGGACATTAAAACGATGGACTAGAAGGAAAAGAGTTTTTGAAAGAAGAACAATAATATAAACAAAAATACATTAACTTATTGAATTTGTCCTTTTGAACAATATACAGCACAGGGATATCAATTTTGGATAAGTTAAGGACAGTTTGAAAGTTCGTGAAATTGGATAGAAATAGATGTGCCAACAAATTCAACTATTACTTAGAAATGGTAAATGAAGTAATGAGTAGCTTTTTACCATATTTAACAGTAGGACCGAATGATGTTTTTCTGTTTCTTCTACAAAAAATTATTGACTTAATATAATATGAATTTTCTTACGGTTCCTACAAAAAGCTAAGCAATATACCGTATTAAACTTGTTCTACTGCGATTTATTTATAGCCATGTGTAAGCCGCATTCATGACCTTTGTATCAACGATTCCTTCCAGTTTATTTCCCTGTAGTTTTTAGCTTCTCGTGACATCACAGCGTCTAGTGAAATATTAAAGAGTAGTGCTGATAGGACGCATTAACTGCTATACGTACCTTATGCGACAGGTGACGCCATCATATGCTTTTCCAAAGAAGTAGAGTGGTGTTCTCTATTCGTGGTGTCCTCTATGGATCGCAATATGTCAACGTAATCCACACTGGTTCTTCGGGCCCTGAATGCAGCTTTTTGGTTGTGATGTAGTCCAATAATATCTTCTTAATTATATATGCGATTATGTTATTCACCATGCTGAGAAGTTTAATGCCTCTATAATTTTAAAACTCTGATATGTCTCTATATTTCGACAATAAAATTATGGTCCCTTCAGTAATTTCAGTCAGCAGTGCTATATTAATACAAAAATCTTCAATGGCAGGGAAAAATATTCGTACTCTAGTATGAGAACCAGTTTTAGAAGCACCAGGCGCTTTGCTCATCTTAAAGATTCCATTGCAACTGATATTTTCGATATAAACACACTACTTCCGTTGTTGATAGGATCAAATACTTACTGTGTACCAGATTGTTTCTAACAGCAATTTTCTGTAATATCTTTCCATGCCGTTCGCATTCATAAGATCAGTTTGGTAATGGAGAATTTGGTATTCGATAACTAACGAATTGATCGAAAAAGATCAAGACTGCAGTGGGTGTCTGCTGCTGCCTGTGCGTTAGTAGCAATTTTTTATTATTATTTTTTTACTTCTTTGACGTATGAGCTTTCTTGTGTTTTTTTTTAAACTTGTTTAGTATTCTGTGTTCTTGATACACTGCAAAGGCATTTGCAGATCGAGTTTTGCTTATATATATGCAATTTTTCAACGTGACTAGGACACCACTAGTTTATCAAATTCCAAATGTATTTTGATATCCATAAATTCCTGCATGTGGTCTCGTAATCGTTATATTCTTCCGCAGCTTTAAGTAGAGTGTTTTTGATTATCATGGTTGTTGGAATTTCTGATGACATGGATGAATCAGTTTTTGATAATTGGACCTGTCAATTTATCAACATCGAACTTTTATGATGAATTCTTCCTTTCGCATATGATCGACGCAATCTTTAGGACAATGTTTACGATCAAAGGATAAAGGTCGCTGGCGATGTCGGCTCCACGTTTATTTTGTACCCTTCGAAGCATCTGCGTCATTGATGTATCATTGATCTGGTTTTCTGTATAATGATCTATTGAAATCCATGTTACCTTATGAAGTCGCTTCTAGGGAAAGATAATACTGCAAATGACAACACTATGATCTAGAAAGAATTGACACCTTGTCGGTGCTATTAATGCCCAGTTGAGCCTTGAAGTCGCTAAGAAGTATAACAATATTACTCGTATTATGTTGTAAGAGTGCCCAACAGTTTATTTGGTGGAAATTAACCACCTTTCAGATAGTAATATTCATTGGTATTTAGCCATGTGACGCTCACTCATCTATCATTAATGAACATGACTGCAATTACCACCTTACTGACCTTAAAGTAAGCGAGAAGAAGGCGAAGATAATATATCAAACATTTTTAACTGACTCATTGCAACCAGTTAAGTTGTTGTGTTATACTTTGTAGCCGTTGAGGTCATCGTGTATGTAAAAAAGGGCCTATTGTCATTATTTCGCAACAGTTACCAGAGACTACTGGGTATTGAAGAAGTCTACCTTTTGCTCACGTTCATGGGCTTCGGTTGGGGCATTGTACTGTGTAAAGGTGACTATTCTCGTTCGAGTTAAAAATATCGCTGATATACGATCAGTGAGTGCTTTCTTGAAACAAGGAATCCGACGCTGCTTCTCTTCTATGGTTATTTGGTTTTCCAGAGGAAATTAACTTTAAGCCATTCGGACGGATAATTCCCTTATGTCAGACAAGCTTTTATTAGTCTATACTTGCAGAAAACTTTACATAGCTGTAGCAATTTTGATGTTATACCTAACTGGAGTGAAAGTAAGCATATTGGATTTTTATACGGAAATCAAGAAAGAAAAACTAGGCAAAGTATTTATAATAATTATTTTTGAAAAGCTTGAAATAAATCGACGATATAATGACGAAAAATCAAACATCAGATACAGAAAACATGCAGATCTATTGAGACAACTCTACATAAAATACGTAAATCTGGACAAAGATAAAATTGTTTGTTGACTAGAAAGTGAAAGGTACCTGAATATAAATCAAGATGAAATTAATTAAATAGCGAAAATATTGTAGTTTTTTGCATTTCAAACTTTAATTAATTTTTTGAAAAGAAGCATTACGTTTTCTTAATTTCTTCTATATGTTTTTTAAGGCTTTCTATATTTAACCTTTAGATCCTTCGAATCGCAGGAGCATTCAGCTTGTAATTAATGAAGTAAATAAGATGAGGAACTTTTTTTTATTTATATATGTATATATTTTTATATTTATACTTTTCTGATATGTATCTGCACAGAAATAATTTAAAAGTAGAATACAAACTCAATAACCCAAGCGGTCAAGGTACACAACCTGCCGAATTGAACCCATTTTATATGAAAGTTTTGACTTTAGTTTATATTTTCTAAAATCCCAAAGAAAGAATCTGCAAACCGAATGCAGTTTAGGAATTTATAATATGATGTTAAAACCAATCAAAATCTACGGGACTTCGGAAAAATGTGGACGTTCCATTATTGTGAAAAATGTGAAAAAAACCCATTATTTGGATTTTCGTTGTTTTTTTTTTTGGGAATTTGGGAATTTTTTTTTACAAAATCTTAAAGTTTTTAAACTTTTTTCTTTTATACAATAAAGTCTATAATTAACTAAAATTTCTTTAATATATCTTTACTAAGAAAGATTTTATTACAGATAAAATACACAGAGTTACAAAATAGAAAAAAAATATGCGGCACGGGGTTTTTCAGTCTATTCGAATACACGGTATTAATAAGTACTAAGCCTATAATCCACTTTTTTTTTAATTGACTATAGTTGTCGCAATAAATCGCTATTTGTAAAATGAAAGAGGCTGCACTCTATATTGAAGCATATCTCGAAAGCGACTCGTATGATTTTGTTCAAAATGATATCAAAAAAATTTAATTAGTAATATCTTCAAGTCGCTCTAACATCACTTTTTCATACAGCTAACAGTTATATAAACCCATCTTTTGAGAAAAAATTTAATTTTATACAAAGTTTCAAGAATATTTTTTTTTTTTTGCAAAAAATTATTTAAATTTGAAACTTCCAAAAATTAAAACTTTAATTTTTTAGTTATAAAGACAAATTTGATGCAAATAAAATGAGATATCTTTCATTAAAATCAATGCATAAGTTTCGATTTTATTAAAATTACAAAATCATTTCTTTTTATTTTTTTAATTTTTCTATGTAAATTGTAAATGAGTATTTTTACTAATTTGTGAATAAAATCAAAACTTAGGTACTGATTTTAATGAAATATATCTTGTTTTATTAACAACAAATTTATCTCCCCCTAAAATGTAATAAAACTTTGAATTTTTGACACTTTTTAATTTTTTATTTTTTTTTTTTTTTTTTTTGAAATTTTGCATAAAATAAAATTTTTTCTCAAAAGATGACCTCCATGATCTCCGTAACTGTTGATCGTTTTAAAATGTAATGTAAGAACGACTTTAAGATAGTTTTAATTAAAGTTTTTTTATATTCTTTTAAACAAAATCAGACAAGTCGTTTTCGAAATATACTTCAATATATAGTGCAACCTCCTTAATTTTACAAATCGCGATTTATCGTGGGAACTAGAGTCAATTTAAAAAAGTAGATTAGATACAGTAGATTAGTACATCAATTGGAAAAATCAGAAAAATTGAATACTCGATTCTCTTCATCTAAATTATATTCCCTATCATAATATAGAACTGAAATTACACCACCTTGAATTTTAATTAGTCACGGAAATCGGACAAGAAACAAAAATTTAGCAAGCGATTAAAAATTGTATATGTCAAAGGTACCCTACTTTGGTCCTCCTTAACATTTTACACTTCTCTGCTACGCATATACCAAATTTCACTCAAATTCTACTAGCCGATTAGAAGTTACAGTTCTATTTCCAAAAATTATCGATTCTTCCCCACTGTGCAACACAATTACAAATTATATTCTAACCTAATGTTAATGACATATTCTAACCTAATTTTAAGCGAGCATAGTAACATAGATCATCAGCTCGTTGTAGCGAAAACAGACCAGAGTCTTTGGTGGAAATCGAGCCCACAACCCCCACTACAAACAAACAAGCCTATCGGAGTACCCAAAGATGAGAAACAATTTGTTCATTCACCTGAATGAATGAAAAAATATTGTATTAAATATTTTGAGATCATTAAGTCTATAATACGATCTCTAAGAAAGCACGGTATACATCGAGAGATATTCATTAGGTTTCTTAAATGACATTCCTTGCAACATTGATTATTGTATCCCAACACCCTTTCTTGACAGAGACTTCTCGGTGTCAATCTCGACTGCTCCGGAATTAGGTTCTGATGCAATGGAGGTTTACAGTGATGGGTCCAAATCTGTTGATGGGGTTGGGGGAGGGGTGTCTATATTCCCGCATTTAGGAAAAACATTTCCTTCAAATTGCCGGATCACTACAGCATTCTTCAAGCAGAGATCTCGGCCATAAAAAGAGCGGTAAACTGGTTGATGTACTATAAGGTATTTGGTGTAGATATCCAGATTTGTACAGACAGTCAAGCTGCGATTAAATATCTCTCGGGTGTCTTTTCGATATCCAGGCTGGTACATGAATGCTGGACATCTCTAAACGAGATAGCAAGACATACAATCCTGAAGATAGTCTGGGTGAGGGGTCATTCAAATAGTCCGGAGAATCTTATTGCAGATGAACTAGCTAGAAATGGTTCTCTTCTTCGACAAGAAGATGCAGACCAACTGGTCGGAGTATCGCCTTCCTCCTGCAGATCGACAATACTGCGGAACTTAACGAGGATTGCAAAGGATATATGGGCTAATATGTCCACATGTTCAACCTCGAGGCAGTTATGGCCCCATTATGGTGATTTTCATACGAACCTCATCTTGGGACTACCCAGGCACAGGTTACGTATTCACGTATCCGTTGTCACAGGGCTCTGGATTGCTGGTGCGCATGCTAGGAGATTAGGGCTCCCTTATAACGACTTCTATAGGAGTTGCAATGATGAAGAAGAGGAAGAGGCAGTGGAGCATTTTCTATGTCACTGTTCTACTCTTTCTGGAATAAGGATTTCCAAATTTGGTACTCCGTATATGCATGTATTATCAGATCTCTCTGCTATTGACATCAGAGAGATCAACTCCTTCATACATGCGTCAGGTTGATTCGATCACATGATCCCTCAGGGTATCAATTAATGAGCTCCTCTTAACAAAAGATTCACTCCTTCTGCCTCTCATAAATCACAAATTTCTTTGCAACTATTTTAGATTTTCTTTTTAGTATCCGTATGATTACTGGATATTTATCAAATAATTATATGCTTATATAATGAAATCGATATTCACAGAAATTAAATTATATTTTCAAATATACATACATTTACATTTCAAAAATTACAACGAAATAATTGTCTATACAAATATATGCCTCAATTAATACTGTAGCACTCAGGATAACAATTTGTAAGCAACTTGTAGCAGCTGTGTTTTTTTTTTTTTTTTTTTTAATTTGGCTCTAGGCAAGGTGACTTAAATTCTATGACACTCTTGTCTCGTTGCCGTTGTAGGCATATTTCAACAATAAAAAGCATCAATTAAAAGAAACGAAAGCAAAACAAGTACACACTGAAAAAAGATTCGTTGTGACAACCGAATTTTTAGCCAATCGAATTTGTTCGGTTCCAACAACTAACATACTATTCGATTAGAATTACTGAATATTTTTGGTACTCGCAAATGTTTTTAAAAATGATTCAATAAAAACACAAAATTGCGAATTAATGTGAATTAATAATCAAATTATTTGGCTTTTTATTTTAATAATATTTTTTTATATACAACGAAAATACAAAAAATTAAAAGCTTACAACAAATATGTAGATATACATCTTCATGAGAATTAATGGAGTATTATATTAAAATAGTCTTTAAACATTTGAAGGAATAGTTAAAGATTTCATGGCCACAGATATCCCGGGAGCATTATTTACATGAAAAACTATCACTGCATTGCCTGTATATTTCCAGTTACATCTATAAACAATGTTCCATCTATTAGCAAAAAGATAAAAGTAAATTAACAAAATCAAAAAGATAATAGTAAATTTAGAAGTTGATATGGGAATATGCTTACCAATTTATTGATCTTAAAAATGATATTGAGTATGCTGCAGTTATCTTCACATGGATACAAAAAATATGTCACAGGACTTTGTAAGCTGCAACTTTTGAAAAAAAATGCCGTTTTAAGTTAGCTTCTTGGACATTACGATGTAGAACTTATTTCGTTTTAAATAAAATAAATTTTATTTTAACATAATTTTTTACAAAGAATGTCAAATATATTTTTGGTTTCTATTGGTTGGAAACACCGAATTTGAATTTAGAATATAATAGAACTATTCATAGCTGCAACAGAATTTTTAGTTCAAATTTAAATGTTGTTCATACAAACAATATTATGATTGTAACTACCAATATATTTTTTCGGAATGTGCATATAATTCAGTACTTCCTACCAAATTAGATACATTTACTACAACCTTCACACATTGACACAGATAACCATTATTATTTTAAAAGCAATTATTATTTCAATATAATCATTATTTTACCTCCATTAGTATTATAAATCTGTTCTATTCATATAATTTCAGTAACTACAGTACAATTTAGGTTTACTGAATTAAAATTTAATGATTGTAATCGTTTTCTAACCATTCTTTTTTCTGTGTGTATAAGCAAAAAAACGAAAACTAAGTACCGGTATTGTAAAATAATTACAACAATAAAAGGTATTAAATAAAGGATAATTAATTTAAACTGCTAAAGGTGAAATTAATGGGAATTGATATGAAACCATAAAAGTAATAAAAATAAAATAACAAGAAAATTTTTAAATAATTGAAATTTATGGAGAAAATAAAAGTAATTTAAAAATAAAACTATATAACAGATTAAAATAATAATAATAAAATTCTCTTTTATTATAAATATAAAATTCTCTTTAAAAACCCTTAAAGTCTTCTTATATAAAATCTTGTTACCTTCCCCCTTTAACTAAAACTTGCTTTATACTTGCAATAATTTATACTTTTTATACTCTTTTTTTTATTTTAAATTACTAGCCTTATTTCTTTTACTTTTGCATACAAAAAAAAAAAATCAATTCTATTCATGTATAATTTGTTACAAAACCCATTAACCTTTTTTTGTGTGTATATGGCATTCAGACACATTTCTTTTCATTTGACCATTCATTATGATTGTAAATTTGCCAAAAGCTACATTTAGAAAATTGTCTATAAATTGTTTCAAATT
Source organism: Protophormia terraenovae (assembly GCA_951394005.1). Taxonomy (NCBI): domain Eukaryota; kingdom Metazoa; phylum Arthropoda; class Insecta; order Diptera; family Calliphoridae; genus Protophormia; species Protophormia terraenovae. Next base: position 23,263,016 of record OX596074.1, on the reverse strand, counting down.
TTTTTATATTTTTATTTTTTTTATTTTTACCTTAACTACAAGTAAAACCCACAGAAAAATGTATAACTCCTTTTTTGTGTTGTGTACTTTACATTTACAAAATTAAATTCTTTTATGGACAAAATTTGTATATAAAAAACTAAATTTATGATAAAAACCACAAAATATAAATTTATCAAAAATCAACCGCAACCGAGAAAAAAAATTAGTGCAAAGTATTAAATGAAACAGAGATGTTTCTGTGATCATTTAAAAATAAAAAAAGAAGAGATTAAAAAAATTTCAAAGAATTTTATGCCATTGAGAAGAATGCATTTTAATTACAGCAAATTATGAGAATGAAGATTTGTTTATTATTTCAGATAAAAGTCCTCAATTTAGGCTTTAACCAAATTTAAGTTGAAATGATTTGAAGATATTTTTAGTCCGCATCTTTTGGTGTATCACTTTGATCAATCGTACACCGTTCTTGAGTTATGAGGAAATATACTAGAGTAATGACCTTACTATGGGTGAAATATTAGACACGCCTATAAAAAAAAATCCATACCTGATGGAAAAAACTCAAAGCAGATACGTGTTTAGCACATCAAAATACATCAAGTCCAACTATTCGTCTATGGGGGAGGATTTTTTTGTTGACCAGTGCACAGTGGTCCCAAAACGGAGTTTTTTGGAAATAATTCTGTAACTTTAGAACTGCTGGGTGCATTTGAATGAAATTTCACATGGGCAATCCTGAGATGCATGGCAATTGATTTGGAGGGGGAAAGGTTCGTATCGGGTCTGGGGGACGAGGGGTGTACCTCCAAAGTTGGTCACCTCGGGTATGAAAATTTTGAAAAAAATCACCAAAATTTCATTCATGATTTGATTAAAAAAAAATTTGTACACAGATAGTCCTTATAATTATCTACAAAAGATACGCTTACATGTGTGGGTTATCTCTTTTACTTTTAGAGATATTTGGACCAAAGTAAAATTTTGACCCATTTTTGGACATGTTTTTTTTTAGTATTATTTAACTTGGCGATCGCCATTTGTGTCCTAAAATTTTTCTAAAATATTCTCTGGATTCTGTACAAAATTTTAAACAATTTTTGTGCAAGGATCATACACCTATGTGGTTTAGATAAAAAGTTATATTATTTTGAATTAGAAAATTTGATAAAAATTGTGATTTTTTGTGATTTTTTTCAAAAAGGTGGTAACATTTTTTCACTTTAAAATCCATTATTTTCCTCTGGACCATAAATTTGTTTTCATGTTTCTAAAAAAAATGCTTAATAAAAATGCATGTAAAATAAATCCGAGGGCAGTTGCGGTAACAGTCTCCCCGCTAGCCCTATCAGAATTTTGATAATTTTAATTTTGTGGAGCACAAAAATGTCAAAGCTAATATTAAAATAAAAATACCGTAGAAAGTTACCTCCATATGTTGGCTAAACACACAAAAAATTTTGAATAAGCCACGCCTCTTATAATGACAGGGTGACCATTTTAATGAAAAAAGTAAATTTTTGAAGTAAGTTTTCCTCGAACAGGAATTTTGGGTATTTCAGAGTAAATAATTGAGAATCTATTTATACTCTTCTTTTAAAAATCATTTTTTTTATGTAATACTAAAATTTCAGAATGATAGCTTTATTAATATAGATTTTATATAAATTCAAATATAAATTTTTTTTTTTTTTTTTTTTTTTTTTTTTAATAACACTAAATATAAACATTTTTTGTTTTTTGATCAATTTAAGGAAAAAATTTTGTTGGAATACTTTATTATTTAAATACTATTATTTTTCAAGTAATAACCTTTCCAACGATACCAAATACTTGTACAAATACTTTACACAATCGTTTAAAAACTAATTGAAACTTTACCTCCTTCCGCACATTTTCCTTCAATTTCTATGGTAAATGTGTACTGAAGCATTCTATATACATAAGTGCACAGCAGTTTCAACGTGTTTTTTAAATAACTTTGTTTAACTTTTGAATCGTTCAATATATTTCAACGAAATTTCACTTAGTTATTATTGAGGTAGTTTCCAACAAATTTCTAGCTGGTCTGTGGACAGGAGGAGAACCTCCGAAAGTGGTCAACTCTTTTAATTATTTCTTATATAATATCCGAGGTGACCCATTACGGCGGTCCTCCCCCCTGCCCCGAGACCATCTAGAAACTTGTGCTCCTCCATACCAGTAGGAAAAAAAAGTAGGTCCTAATTCCTATTTTATTATGTAAATTTCCAATATGGACCACAAATTTTCAATAATATTGAGGTCTGGCGACTGTTAAGAGAACATCGTTAAATTTGGGTCTTTATATATTAGCAAATTGTACACAATACCAAATTTATTCTTCGGATCGTTATGTTGGCAATATCAAAAATATGATAGTATGCCCTGATATTCTGCACTTTGCAACAAATTATCCTTTAGGATCTAAAGGTATCTACTACTGTCCATTGCTGATCTAATTAGTTCCAACTTCCCACCACCATTAACCGACATACAGGCCCAAACCATGAAACTGCCACCAACATGCTTCACTGTTATTTTTAAGTTTTCTTGTTTCAGCTCGGTATTCGGTTCTCGCTCCAAAAAAGACATAGTATCTGATCCTAATATATAGAATTGTAACTAATTAACAAAAAATAATCGAATTCTAAAACGTTGGATCCTTGGAAACAAATTCCTTGGTTAAGTTGATTGTATAGCTCTTTTTTTTAAATATTTAAAATTCTTCTTGCGTGAAACTCGACCTACAAAATAGTGCTGATGCAATGCATGGCAAAAAGTTTTGACGCAACATTGTTTTCCTAAGTCAACTTGAACTCCGGATTTTGTCGGTTTTGGTGCTAAGATCCGTAGGTTGGCCTTTGTATTCCTTAAAATATATCGCAGTCACGATTGTAAAAATGTTTATTCGGTACTTCACTGCCTTTTATTGCCCAACCGATTTTTATGAAAAAAAAAAAACTCATAATGATTTCTTGAACCATAGAAGCATATTTTTTAACCAGCGTTTAAATATTCAGCGCCAGCAAAATTTCTTCAATAAGTATTAAACTGTTTCATTTTTACTACACATGGCAACTAAAATTATTAAAAATATAACTTCGTGATTTTATTAACAATGTCAATCATCTTTGCAATTTTTAGCAGCAAACAGAAAATATTGCTCAACAAAAAAACTAAAACTTCGTGTTTTAGTCCCGTAGACATAACTTTGTCGGACACATATAGCACACGAAAAATTTTTCTTCTTATGCTGCAAAAATTTTTTAGCAAAATTTCTTTGTTTTGATTTTGCAACTATAGTTTATTTTTAGTATTTTTATTTAAGCAATTTTGTTGCTACTAAAATTTCTTCTATGAAGAATAAAACATATGTCTATTGAAGTATGTATGTATAAGGGGATGGCATGTATTTGTTGTTATACATTCACACATACATAAATACTCCAATATACGTGTGTTTTATCCTTCAAAGAAGAAAGTTTAGTAGCAACAAAATCGCTTAAATAAAAATACTAAAAAAAAACTATAGTTGCAAAATCAAAACAAAAAAATTTTTGCTAAAAATTTTTTGCAGTATAAGAAGAAAAATTGTTCGTGTGCTATATGTGTCCGACAAAGTTATGTCTACGGAACTAAAACACTAATTATTTTTCTATGTTAGTTTATGTACGAGTTGAATATTTTTTGTTTATGCTACAAGAAATTGTAAATAAACGCTGCAATTTTTTATGACAATACTGCAAATAGAAAAATAATTTTAGTTGATTTCTAGAAGTAGATATAAAAGAATAAGGTCCACTGGACAACGCTGGAAGTACTTTTCCAAAAAGAAGTGGCTGCATAAAATAAGCTGTGAGCAAAAAAATTGAGTATATTTTTATTTTATTTATATTTATTTAAGTGCAAATTTTTGCATCAAATGAAATAGTGTTGTAAAACTAGAGTTTTTTTCTCTTTCAAATGATACTATGTTTATTTAAAGTTCCTATCTGCTGTATAGCTATGGAACATTAAACATGAAAATATGTTCTACATAAAATAAGCTGTGAGCCACTGCACAGTGAGGCAGAATCGAAATTTTTTGGAAATTAATCTGTAACTTCTGATCGACTGGTTACAGATTAATTTTCATGATCGATGCATGAAATTTGGTATAGACATAGCAGAGGAGTGTACAATGTTAAGTTTGGAAGGGGAACTGAACAGACTTCTCAGGGTCGGAGCTAAAGGGGCTCAAAATTGGGTACCTCTGATACAAAAATTTTTAATCGCTTGCCAAATTATTATTTCTTGTCCAATTTAAAATATTTTTATACATTATTGTAGGCACTGATAAGACCTACAAAATGTCCTATTTATCTCTTATAGTTTTTGAGTTATTTGCATTTGAATTTTTATACCCTACACCACCATAGGTGGTTGGGGTATTATGTGTTTGTGCTGATTTTTGTAACACATAGAAGGTGTTATCCAACACCCACCTTAAAGTATACCAATCGACTCAGAATCACATTTTAAATCGGTCTAACGATGTCCGTCCGTCCGTCTGGCTGGGCGGCCGGCTGGTTGGCTGGCTGGCTGTCCATGTAAACCTTGTGCACAAAGTACAGGTCGCAATTTTAAAGATAATTAAATGAAATTTGGCATGTGGGACTTTTATGATACAAGGACCAAGCCTATTGAAATTGGTTATGATCGGTCCATTATTTCGCCTACCCCCCTTACAAATGTCCCTCCGGAATTAAGTTCCAACACTAAAAAATGCCTTAGAAATAAGAATATTTTAATGAAATTCGGTACAAAGAAGTTTTGTATAAGTATCAATCATTGTACTAAATTTTATGAAGATCGGTCCACGATTAACCATAGCTCCCATACAAACCCTGTTCCGAAAATCACTTTAACGTGCATAAATCCCATACTAATTTTAGTATCAAGTTAATATTCGACACAAATAAGTTTTATATAAGTAGAAACAACATTGCCAAATTTTATTGGAATCGGTCCATAATTTACCATAGCTCCCATATAAACCCACTTCCGAGAATCTGTAATGGTTAAAATATGCTTAACAATTTAAAATTGATTTTTTCTGCTACACTCAATAATAAATTTAAATAATTTATTCTGGTATAGCGAAAGCTTGGACATCTTTTAGAGAAAAAAAAGTATTTTCCAAAAATTGATTGCTACACAATTATACCATGCTTCTATCTCCGAATTACCTTACTAACCACACGATGTCCTGCATTATCATAGATAAACCTAAGGTCAACGGGACCCATCCTAATAGCTAGCTTCAGTGGTTATGGGGTGGTTCTTGACCTTGGCCTATCATATAACACCATTATATTTTATTTCAGAGTCCCTTATTATATATTGATCCGTAAAAGTAATTTAAAAAAAAAACTATTGAGGTTAATGGAAATTTAATGAAATGATAATGGAACAGAAAAATTGAACTATTAAGGAAAAGATGTATATTTTATGTAGAAATAAGAGGAAGTGGATGTTTACTTCCGGGGATCTAAACCCTCCCAAACCAATGTTCTTCATTTTCCCTTTACTATATAAAGAACCCTACCAAAAGTTTATATTCCCAGCCTTAAGGAAAGATCAAACGATTTTACTCACACATCTTGTGATGTTGTTATAACAAAATTTTAATTTATTGGGTAACAATTCATTTTATAAATAATATAATTCAGACGCGACCATATATGATATAAATTATGCTATAATTTACAAACAAAATTTAATTTTAAATTTTTTAAATTTTTTAAATTTAAAAGTTTTTTTTTTTTTCTCTGTTCTCCTGTTTTGTCTTTCAGCTAAATATTTTCCTATTCTTATATATTTAATAAAATTAATTTAATTTTTACTTATTGATAAAAAAAAATATTAATATTTGCACCTCAGAACAAACGCAACGATATATTAATTATAAATATATATCTTATAGTGTAAAAGCCGATTTTACACTACTTAAATTTACTTAAAAACTGAACAATCGTGTTGTCTCTCTTCGACTTATAAAGTTCAAGGTTGTAGAGTTTTTAATTTATAAATTTATATTAATCGATTTCAGAAGAAGATCACAACAAAAAAACCAATAATAAGAGGGTTCCAATTTGTGAAAAAAAACATAACACAATTTAAATGTAATAATCATTATATTAAAATTAGGTCAACAAAATCAATTTAATCAATTAAAAAAATGGACTGATTTATATTATAATTTAAATAAATTTAAATAATATATACTTTTTTATTTTATTTTTAATTTGTGTTGTGTTTTTTTAGATATAATAATATAAATAATAATAATGTAATTTAGGTTAGACTTTTAAGAATATACCTATGTACACTTATTTAAAGAGAACAGTAATGACAGTAATTATATAAATAAAATTGGTTTTTTTTTTCATTTTTTGTTAAATCTTTAGAGTATATTCTTAAAAGAACAACAATGCAAATAAGAATAAAAAGACGTAAATAGGGTACTTACTGGCGTAGCGTTGAAAGGCCTTCCAAAAGCTTCGTGCAGTAGAAAATTTGAGTCTCCTTAATGCAGGGAATTGGGATGATTTCTTTTCTTTGATTATTCTTATTTAGATTATTTTTGTTGTTGTTTTTTTTCTTATTTTTTATTAATTTTTATTACTTAACAAATTGGATTTTTTTTTCTTATTTCTTATTTTAGTTTTTTTTTTTTTTTTAACACGGTAAATTTAAGTAAAATTTGTAATGATATTTTTTTATTGTTTTACTTTCTTAAGGATTTTTAATAATAAGATATTTCTTTTTATTAATTTATCTCTTCTTCTTTATATTTTTTTCACTTCCACTACTTTACACTCTTGAACTTCGTCAATTTTGATTTATTTACTTTAATATGTGTAATATTTCTTTATTTTCTATGCATTTTTTATTTTTCAAAGACCACTGTGCAAATATTACTATTTTTTATGTTTTAAAATTAACATAAAACATACATTTTTGGGGTTGAAACCTCTTATACAACAATGATTTTTTTTTTTTAAACTTTCTTCAAAATATCTTTTTAAAAATTCGTATTTTTTTCCAATAATTATTAGGCTAATAATGAATAATTTGCACACCTTGGTACTCACTACTTTTAACATAAATTTTTCCTTTTTCTTACTTTAATTTTCACCTATTTACCATATTTTATTAAAATTTACTTAAAAAGAACATTCTTTCTTTTTCGTTTTACTTGTCACACACAATTCAGAACTGATGTGATGGACGAACAGCACATGTTGGAGAGAATCCAAAAACCATTCTTCTTCTTCTTTTCTGCGTTTTGTTGATCAAAAGAGATCTAATAAAATACCTTAGAATAGGGAATGTCAAAATTTGCTTTTTTGTTATCTGCTTATTGGACTTCTTTTTACTAAAAACGTGAAAGTGGAAAAAATCCAATTTAACCCTTAAGGCTTAATATATCGATCTGAAAACGTTTTATTATATCGTAAATTTTAAGTTCTTCTAAACTCTCATTTGTAAAATTATTACCTTTTATATACGGATTTAAATTTTTGATTTTTTTTCCACAGTAAGCTTTCCTTCATCACAATGCTCATAAATAGAATAACCACTTACTATTATTCTGCAAAATTGATAATTGTTTTCTATTCTTATGGACTTCAATAATAATTGTAAAATATGAAAACTTACAGCGACAGCGAAATTTTATTTTATTAAAGTTACAGTGACAACTCGCTTCACGAGAATTAATTATTACCAAAATAATTATATTACCAAGATGTTGATGCCATCAGCGATGAAACAGGAAAGAACTTATATTTCCTTGACATGTTACTTCTTTAGGTTCGTGAGAATATTCTCAAGCTTGAACTTTGGAACTAAATTCCATTCGGAGTTAAAGAACTGTCTTTTATCTGTCAAAATTGGGTTTGACATTTATGTCATTAGAAAACTTGGCATCATTTTAAACATCCGTGGTGAAAAAACTTAGTGAGTAAAGAGTACAGATCGACCAGTTAATTTTTGAATTAATTTTGATTTATTTTTTTATTTATTAACCAAATATGAAGAAATAAATTATACCATTATGTAGCAATTTTGAAAATCTCTATTATATCCTACTGTACATATAAACGGATAAAGCTAAATATTATGAAAACTAAGTTTTAGTACTAATTTCTCATTTCTCCCTTTTATATCACTACTTTCTCTTTTTTTCCAAATACAAAATATGTAATAAGCTAATACATTCTCTATTAAATTTCAGAATTAGGGAGCTACAAAATCAACGATGTTGTTTTAATTTATGTAAATCTTCCTCAAATTTATATATTACTTTCTGAATTTAGTTATCAGATTAAGTTTACAATTTGTATACAAGCACCCAAAAATGATTTATTTTTATTTTTCAATCAAAATAAATATCTTTTACGATAAATATCTTTAAAAATAAATATCAGTTCAAAAAAAAAAAATTTTAATTATTGTTTGTTTTTATTCATACTTTTGTTTTCTTTAAAAAAAATATTTTTTTTATTCAATGAAATTTTTTTTGTTTGATATTATTTTCCATCCAATGAAAAACGTTCAAAATAATTTTTAACTTTTATAATAAATATCACAAAAGATATTTATATATTTTATTTCGATCATGATGAAAAAAAAAAAAAAAATTAAACTATTGATGAAAATCAAAAAATCATGATGGATTTTTATTATTTTTTGAAAATTAAAGATTATTTTTCGATTGAAATAAAAATAAAAAGATTGTTTTTTTTTTTAGTATTAAAATCCGGTTTTGTTTGTATACATGATTATGATATAAATAAAATAATATGTAAATGCTCTTATTACAAAACCGTATAATTTTAACGGTTTCCGGCAAAAATTAGGCGGAATTAGTTAATGCTGCCTATCCAGATGACGAAGCATCGCTGCCATCTTTCTTTGTACAAAATTATACTTAAAACATCTGGGGCATTCATCATATAAGGCAAAGTATAGATGGGTACATGTTGTATGGAATGTGTGCTCACAGTGGAACGTTGTCAAATACTGTATTTGTTCCCACATTTCTTGATTACAGATAAGGCACATTGGTGCTCTATTAGATCCCATATTTTCGGAAGTTATATTCTATTGTGTTAATCAAATTTCCTGCAATAATAAAACAATATTCCGCGTTCAAGTTTACCAAAAATCATATAATAATAATTATATTCAGTTATACTCGAATATCTTTGGCATGATAAGTACCACTACCCTTCCCCTCAATGTCCTCTAACAGATAATAACATGTTCCTAATTTCTCTTTTACTCGTGCTTTAATAAACATAGGACTTAATTTAGCATTAAATCTTTGTTCGGCGTTGCTCTGAGCAAAATTTCGCCTAAAGACCACTTGTCCAATATGAAAACTAATAGGCCTAGCTCTTAAGTTATATTGTTTAGTGTTAGTTCCATAAGCTTTTCTAATATTTTCTGAAACCTGATTTCTTAGTAACATTAACTTATCGACACGATTTATTGTAACATCCGGTTCCTCTAGAGATTCAACAGATCTAAGCAATTTAAAGGTAGAACCATGTGTCACCATGTCAAAACCATATAAAACGCGATACGGTGAATATCGGATACTATTGTGGACAGAATTCCTTAGGGCACAACTTATTGCTGAAATATGCTCATCCCACTCACGGTGATCTTTTTTTAAATAAGCGCGAACTGCAGCTAGAATAGACCTATTCACCCTTTCTGAAGAATTACTCTGTGGGGAGTATAACGCGGTATAGGTATGCTGGATGCCGTACTGGGTCAAAAAAGCATTAAAGTCGTTGCTTTTAAATTGACTCCCATTGTCGCTTATAACTACTTCTGGCACTCCATAATGGTGGAAAATTTGTTTTTCTAAAAAGTCAGATATGACGCTGGAGGTAAATTTTCGAAGCGGACATAACCAATGATATTTCGAAAAGTGGTCCAAGACTATTAGTAACCCAATAAAGCCCTTTTTACTCCTTGGATAAGGACCTAACAAATCTACATATATTCTTTGAAATGGTCGAGCGGATGTTGCCATTTTCCCCATTTCCGGTGTTAACTTTTGATTTGTAGCCTTAGTAGATTTACACACCTCACAATTTCCTATATATTCCCTTACATCAGTAACTAAACGAGGCCAAAAAAAATGTCTTCGAATCAACTCTAAAGTTTTCCCTATACCCCCGTGAGCCGCAATGACTGAATCATGAAACCTTTTTACAATTCCTAATCTGAGTTTTACTGGAATCCACAATTTCCAAGAGTTCGAATCAATTACATCATCACCGGAAGAAAATTTCGTCCGAATGTAAATATATCTGTCAATTATTTTTATGTCTGGATAAGAATCCTTATTTTCACTAAATTTTTCTTTTAACGCAATGTATTCCTCATCCAGGAAATGAACTGACTCCAAATCTATTTCAGGTTCTATCATTTCTAGAGAATAAATTTCTCCTTCATGCATTCTACTTAGGGCATCCGGTACTACATTTTCCTTACCTTTTCTATGACTAATGGAAAAATTATAAGATTGTAGCTTTAGTGCCCAACGGGCGAGTCGACCTTTTAGATTAGGCTGTTTCATCAGCCAAATCAAACTACTATGGTCCGTTACAACCTCAAATTCGTGCAATTCAATATAGCATCGAAAACGTTCTATTGCTTCAATCGCCGCAAGACATTCCTTTTCTGTCACTGAATAATTCCGCTGTGAGGTGTTAAGTTTTTTTGACATGAAAGCTATGGGATTTTCTTCTCCATTTTCTCCCAACTGTACTAAAACAGCTCCTATACCAAAATCGCTGGCATCACAGTGAATATAGAATTTTTTTGAAAAATCTGGGTTCTTAAGGACAGGCGCTGAGGTGAGTAATTCCTTTATTTTTTTGAATGCTTCGTCGGCTTCTGGAGTCCATGCAAACTTTCTTTTAGTAGACAACACTTCGGTAATCGGATGAGTAACATCCGCAAAGTTTGAGATAAATCTACGATACCATCCGGTTAACCCTAAAAAACCTCTAACCTGCTTCAGACTCTTTGGAGTTGGCCAATTCAAAATAGAATCAATTTTGCCAGGATCCGTAGATATACCGCCATCCCCGATTATATAACCTAAATACTGTACGCGTTTAACACAAAATTTGCTTTTGTTTATATTTAAAGTTAAATTAGCTTTCTTAAATTGTTCAGCTAAGCGAACTAGTATAGCAAGATGGTTTTCAAAAGAATCTGATACCCCACATACATCGTCAAGATAACCAAATATCGAATGTCGTAAGTCTGGGGGAATTATAGTGTCCATTAAACGGCACATTGTCTGAGGTGCCGTGCATAAACCAAAAGGCATCACTGTGAACTGGTAAAGTGGTCGTCCTGGGATGGTAAACGCTGTAATTGGTTTAGATGCATCGTCCAAACCGATCTGCCAATACGCGTCTTTTAAGTCGATTTTAGAGATTATATTAGCTCTGGGCAACCGCGCGAATATTCCACCAATATTTGGCAGGGGGTATGCGTCTTTCTTTGTAACTTGGTTGACTTTACGGGCATCTAAACATAATCTAATTTTTCCAGGTTTGACAACCATTCGCATAGGCGAACTCCAAGCACTCGAACTCTCTTCAATTACTCCTAAACTTAACATTCTGTCGATTTCGGTGTACATTAGTTTTTCTACGGCCGGAGAAACGGGGTAAAAACGCTGTTTTATGGGTTTCGCATTTCCCACATCAATAGTATGTTTTATTAAGGAAGTTCGGCCTAAGCCTTGTTGCTCAAAACTAGGGAAAAGATTTTTAACTAGCTCTAATTGCTGTTGCTGTAAACTTGTTAAGGGGTATGAATCTGAATCAGTGGAATTACAATTAGGATTTGGTTCTAAATTGACACTAGCGACAATATTATTGATTAAACCAAATTTTTTCCAGAAGTCTAATCCTAAAATCAACCTTTGACTTAATGAGGGTACTACATACAAAATTATTTTTTCACTTTTCCCTTTATAACTCATTTCTACTTCAATAGAACCAACAACATTTTGGACTTGACCATCAGCAGTACGTACAGTTGAACTTATATACTTAAAACCTAATTGTTTCGTAAAATCTTCTGCAGCTAGATTACTTCCCATGCAACTAATGTTAGCTCCAGTATCCAATAAACCTAGCTCTATCTTCCCTAAAAACTGGACCTCTGCATATAGCCTACCATCTTTTTCGGAATTTATAATTGATGATACCATTAACCGTTGCCTTTGCTTTAATTTTTTATAGAAATTTCTCATTCGTACTGTGGACCTATTATATTTCCTAACTAATTTCTTACCTAAAGCCTTATCATTAAATAATCTAAATCTAATCTTAATATAATCCCTTAACCTTTCATGCAATGGGCGTATATTAAATATATCCGGTGACTTTTCAGAGTATTCATTATTTTCATAAGTCTTTACTTCATTTTTCAAAATACTAATTTTATTTTCAAATTTGTTATTATTAATGTTATTTAAGTTATTATTAACCATCGATTTATTTTCATAATTTAGTTGCTGTTGAAATTTAGTTTCTAATTCGGACCTATTCGATTGTGATTTGGGAAGGAGTTCTGGAAGTTTTTTGAATTTCGTGAATTACTACAACATTTTACACATTGGGGTTTGTAGACGTTCTTTAAGCCACAACCGTAGCAAAATACTTTTCGATCTTTTAGGCACATATCCCAGAAGTGGCCCTCCTCCTCACAATTCCAACACCTAATTGGTTTATCAGAGTTGACAATAGCATGTACTTCGTAATTTGGTTGTGTATTTTCCTCATACTCTAGCATGTCTATTTCCTGTCCTACATTGGGCTTAGAATCAATGGCAGAAACTCGACGTGGTGGATTTACTAAAGGATAACGATTAAAATTACTACGGCGATAAGCCTCCTCATTGAGAAGCTTCTCACGTTTCTGACATAATTTCTTTAGCTGCGAAATTGAACTTACTTGGGTATACAAGAGTTCGTGCCTAATCTCTGGTCTTAAGTTACGAGTTATAATTTCTATAAGCTCTTCTTCATCAAGTGGTACCGGTAGTCTATCTAATATCTCGCTAATTGCATCATAAAATGATTCAAATGATTCCGAAGGCTTTTGTTTGCGATTGTGTAACTCTTCGCGAATATCAAAAGTTGTTCTGAAATCCTTGTATTGCCTTTTTAATTCTATGCAAAATGAATCCCAATCAATGCGATCAACTGTTTTCCTATAACGCCAAAACCAATCTTTTGCCTTTCCTGTTAGTAGCACATGTAAGTTTTTAGCCACGCTTTCATTGAAATTCCCCCCAAATGATTCTTCCACTAAACACTTTATCCGATATAGAAACTTTTCACATCGTAAACCATTCGTCGATCCGTCAAATTTAATTCCCCAGCTCTGGATAACAGTTGTGATTTTATCCGGATTCATTTTGAATCTATTTAACGACGATGAAATAATATTATCTTGACGTTGATCAGGCAAAGACGGTGCATCTGCGATATTTTCCGGTGGTGGTTGAAGTGCTAGTAAAGGTTGTGATTGCGGCTGATGCTCAAATTGTGGTTGCGATGGTAACTGTAATGGGCTTACATTCATTTGTAACAACATTCGTTGTACTGTCGTTTCTATCATTTGGGACATTTGTTCTAAATTCCTATTATTACGATTGCTACGTCTACCTCTATTCGATTGAAAGGTTGTATTATGTGTTGAATTTTCGACCGTTTGTGACTCATTAGGTTCATTTACCGAACTATTCAAATCTAATAACGGATTTGACCTATTGACATTAGATACTATTTCACTTTCCTCATTTGCTCTATTTACTGGTTGTTTCGTATTTCTAGTATTGTACCTTTTTACAGCCGACCCACGACCTCTACCGCGATAAGATGTGTTAGATACTTTATTTCCTGGAGGTACTAAATCCTTACTGTGACACAACTTTTTGCAATTTGGGCATTCTTGAGAATCATTAATCCATTTTCTGATACAATCTTTATGAAAAGTGTGCTTACAAGGTGTAACTAAGCAATCGTTTAAATTTGGCATATCTTGTTCACATAGTGAACATTGAAGTCCTAATGTAGCTTCACAAACAGCAGGAATATTTTCGTTACTACGCATAACTGCCATTTTTATAACAAAATAGAAGTAACTCAAACTGTTAAATATAGAAATACAATTAATAGTATATAAATACTTAACTTTACACTCTTTCCGAACTCCAATTAAAATGGAATTAAAAAATAAAATAAAAATAAAAAGGATAAATTTTATAAACGATTTTCCCTTTTTAGGCTGAGAACATAAAATAAAATTAATTTGATATTATAATAAATTTACCAAAATTTCTACATAAAATATTTGCAAATCAAAACGTTATTATTGTAATCTGATCTTATGATTATAAATTTTCATCCATACTATAATTTATATCTGTTAATCGGATTGTTACTCGCGTTAAAACGCAACGTTCAATATTCCATAAAAACTCAATAAATAATATTATAAATTGAAAATTACAAATCAAAAAATCCTCGACAATCTAAAGAATCTTTTCTAATAAAAATAAGACATCACAAAGCTATCCTAATATACCAACCGGTCGAAGTCTATCGCAATAATAAATGCAGAAAGTCGAATTCCTTGAAGGCTTTAAAATATATTGTGACATAACATAATTTTTTTATAAAAAAAAATCTTCATATTCCGATTAAACGAAAGGAGAAAAACCAAATTGGAAAAAAAAATTTTCGTGCACACAGGGAATCCTGCTACACAGGAGTTTAGAACATTGGACTCAGAAGAATTGTAACTAAACTCCTCCACTGAGACCTGATCCTTCGACAAACAAATCCATCTACTGATACATAAGCTATCGAAGTATTCAGGCCCCACGTTGGGCGCCATTTTCTGTAATGGTTAAAATATGCTTAACAATTTAAAATTGATTTTTTCTGCTACACTCAATAATAAATTTAAATAATTTATTCTGGTATAGCGAAAGCTTGGACATCTTTTAGAGAAAAAAAAGTATTTTCCAAAAATTGATTGCTACACAATTATACCATGCTTCTATCTCCGAATTACCTTACTAACCACACGATGTCCTGCATTATCATAGATAAACCTAAGGTCAACGGGACCCATCCTAATAGCTAGCTTCAGTGGTTATGGGGTGGTTCTTGACCTTGGCCTATCATATAACACCATTATATTTTATTTCAGAGTCCCTTATTATATATTGATCCGTAAAAGTAAT
Organism: Protophormia terraenovae; assembly: GCA_951394005.1. Classification (NCBI taxonomy): domain Eukaryota; kingdom Metazoa; phylum Arthropoda; class Insecta; order Diptera; family Calliphoridae; genus Protophormia; species Protophormia terraenovae. The sequence goes on along the minus strand of OX596074.1, from coordinate 23,247,649 downwards.
TTAAAAAAAAAACTATTGAGGTTAATGGAAATTTAATGAAATGATAATGGAACAGAAAAATTGAACTATTAAGGAAAAGATGTATATTTTATGTAGAAATAAGAGGAAGTGGATGTTTACTTCCGGGGATCTAAACCCTCCCAAACCAATGTTCTTCATTTTCCCTTTACTATATAAAGAACCCTACCAAAAGTTTATATTCCCAGCCTTAAGGAAAGATCAAACGATTTTACTCACACATCTTGTGATGTTGTTATAACAAAATTTTAATTTATTGGGTAACAATTCATTTTATAAATAATATAATTCAGACGCGACCATATATGATATAAATTATGCTATAATTTACAAACAAAATTTAATCAAAGTTTTTTTTTTTTTCTCTGTTCTCCTGTTTTGTCTTTCAGCTAAATATTTTCCTATTCTTATATATTTAATAAAATTAATTTAATTTTTACTTATTGATAAAAAAAAATATTAATATTTGCACCTCAGAACAAACGCAACGATATATTAATTATAAATATATATCTTATAGTGTAAAAGCCGATTTTACACTACTTAAATTTACTTAAAAACTGAACAATCGTGTTGTCTCTCTTCGACTTATAAAGTTCAAGGTTGTAGAGTTTTTAATTTATAAATTTATATTAATCGATTTCAGAAGAAGATCACAACAAAAAAACCAATAATAAGAGGGTTCCAATTTGTGAAAAAAAACATAACACAATTTAAATGTAATAATCATTATATTAAAATTAGGTCAACAAAATCAATTTAATCAATTAAAAAAATGGACTGATTTATATTATAATTTAAATAAATTTAAATAATATATACTTTTTTATTTTATTTTTAATTTGTGTTGTGTTTTTTTAGATATAATAATATAAATAATAATAATGTAATTTAGGTTAGACTTTTAAGAATATACCTATGTACACTTATTTAAAGAGAACAGTAATGACAGTAATTATATAAATAAAATTGGTTTTTTTTTCATTTTTTGTTAAATCTTTAGAGTATATTCTTAAAAGAACAACAATGCAAATAAGAATAAAAAGACGTAAATAGGGTACTTACTGGCGTAGCGTTGAAAGGCCTTCCAAAAGCTTCGTGCAGTAGAAAATTTGAGTCTCCTTAATGCAGGGAATTGGGATGATTTCTTTTCTTTGATTATTCTTATTTAGATTATTTTTGTTGTTGTTTTTTTTCTTATTTTTTATTAATTTTTATTACTTAACAAATTGGATTTTTTTTTCTTATTTCTTATTTTAGTTTTTTTTTTTTTTTTAACACGGTAAATTTAAGTAAAATTTGTAATGATATTTTTTTATTGTTTTACTTTCTTAAGGATTTTTAATAATAAGATATTTCTTTTTATTAATTTATCTCTTCTTCTTTATATTTTTTTCACTTCCACTACTTTACACTCTTGAACTTCGTCAATTTTGATTTATTTACTTTAATATGTGTAATATTTCTTTATTTTCTATGCATTTTTTATTTTTCAAAGACCACTGTGCAAATATTACTATTTTTTATGTTTTAAAATTAACATAAAACATACATTTTTGGGGTTGAAACCTCTTATACAACAATGATTTTTTTTTTTTAAACTTTCTTCAAAATATCTTTTTAAAAATTCGTATTTTTTTCCAATAATTATTAGGCTAATAATGAATAATTTGCACACCTTGGTACTCACTACTTTTAACATAAATTTTTCCTTTTTCTTACTTTAATTTTCACCTATTTACCATATTTTATTAAAATTTACTTAAAAAGAACATTCTTTCTTTTTCGTTTTACTTGTCACACACAATTCAGAACTGATGTGATGGACGAACAGCACATGTTGGAGAGAATCCAAAAACCATTCTTCTTCTTCTTTTCTGCGTTTTGTTGATCAAAAGAGATCTAATAAAATACCTTAGAATAGGGAATGTCAAAATTTGCTTTTTTGTTATCTGCTTATTGGACTTCTTTTTACTAAAAACGTGAAAGTGGAAAAAATCCAATTTAACCCTTAAGGCTTAATATATCGATCTGAAAACGTTTTATTATATCGTAAATTTTAAGTTCTTCTAAACTCTCATTTGTAAAATTATTACCTTTTATATACGGATTTAAATTTTTGATTTTTTTTCCACAGTAAGCTTTCCTTCATCACAATGCTCATAAATAGAATAACCACTTACTATTATTCTGCAAAATTGATAATTGTTTTCTATTCTTATGGACTTCAATAATAATTGTAAAATATGAAAACTTACAGCGACAGCGAAATTTTATTTTATTAAAGTTACAGTGACAACTCGCTTCACGAGAATTAATTATTACCAAAATAATTATATTACCAAGATGTTGATGCCATCAGCGATGAAACAGGAAAGAACTTATATTTCCTTGACATGTTACTTCTTTAGGTTCGTGAGAATATTCTCAAGCTTGAACTTTGGAACTAAATTCCATTCGGAGTTAAAGAACTGTCTTTTATCTGTCAAAATTGGGTTTGACATTTATGTCATTAGAAAACTTGGCATCATTTTAAACATCCGTGGTGAAAAAACTTAGTGAGTAAAGAGTACAGATCGACCAGTTAATTTTTGAATTAATTTTGATTTATTTTTTTATTTATTAACCAAATATGAAGAAATAAATTATACCATTATGTAGCAATTTTGAAAATCTCTATTATATCCTACTGTACATATAAACGGATAAAGCTAAATATTATGAAAACTAAGTTTTAGTACTAATTTCTCATTTCTCCCTTTTATATCACTACTTTCTCTTTTTTTCCAAATACAAAATATGTAATAAGCTAATACATTCTCTATTAAATTTCAGAATTAGGGAGCTACAAAATCAACGATGTTGTTTTAATTTATGTAAATCTTCCTCAAATTTATATATTACTTTCTGAATTTAGTTATCAGATTAAGTTTACAATTTGTATACAAGCACCCAAAAATGATTTATTTTTATTTTTCAATCAAAATAAATATCTTTTACGATAAATATCTTTAAAAATAAATATCAGTTCAAAAAAAAAAAATTTTAATTATTGTTTGTTTTTATTCATACTTTTGTTTTCTTTAAAAAAAATATTTTTTTTATTCAATGAAATTTTTTTTGTTTGATATTATTTTCCATCCAATGAAAAACGTTCAAAATAATTTTTAACTTTTATAATAAATATCACAAAAGATATTTATATATTTTATTTCGATCATGATGAAAAAAAAAAAAAAATTAAACTATTGATGAAAATCAAAAAATCATGATGGATTTTTATTATTTTTTGAAAATTAAAGATTATTTTTCGATTGAAATAAAAATAAAAAGATTGTTTTTTTTTTTAGTATTAAAATCCGGTTTTGTTTGTATACATGATTATGATATAAATAAAATAATATGTAAATGCTCTTATTACAAATCATCCCAAAGTGCATAAAATCAAATAAATGTTAGTATCAACGCATTATTCTGTATTTGTATATTTAGTAAAAGTGTTGACCCAATATAGGTCTCCTTCCCGAATTTTTATGATCGTACATAATGGTGTAGGGTATTATATGGTCGGTCTTGACCGACTATACCTTTTTTTCTCGTTAAGTGCCTCAATTTTGCATGTTCTTGGTCCAGTTTTTGTCATATATATCCTATTGTTTCCGACCGATTTCATTTATTTTTTCTTTAGCTAATTAAAGAACAAAATTACCTATTGAAAAAAAAAATTTGAAGTCGATATCTTTACCGAGTCCAAAAATAAGCGATTCTGAATTTGAAAATTGCAAAAATTACAACTTTTTGTGTTTTTTTGGCCGAAAAAGTATCTTCACTCTTTTTTCTCTAAAATAAAATTTTCTTTAAAAACGTATAAGCATTTTATACTCTTCTGAAAGGCATCTTCATAGAAAAGACTTTAAAATAAAAACCAAGCCCAATGACTTAAGTGGTCAAGGTACACACCCTCCCGAATTTAACCCATTTTATATTAAAGTTTTGATTTTAGTCTATATTTTCTCAAATCCCAAAGCACGAATCGGCAAGCGGAATGCAGTTTAAGAATCTGCAATATGTTGTTAAAAGTTTTCAATCAAAATCTGCGGGACTTCGGAAAAATGTGGATTTTATAACCGAAAATGTGAAAAAACCCATTTTTGGGATTTTCGGCGTTTCTTTGGGAATTGTGGGATTCCTTTCCCAAATATCATAAAGTTTTTTTCTACTTTCTCATTTTATACAATAAAGTCTACATCCATCGAAAATTTTGTTAAGATATCTTTAATAACAAAGATTTTATTACAGATAAAATATTTATAGTTTCTCAAAAAACCACTTTTTTTTACAAAAATTTTATTTTAATTTCAAAAATCAGGAAAAGTATAAGCTCATTTTTTTCATCTAAATTACATTGCATAGCTAAAGTAATTCTTCGTTATACAGAAAAATAATCAGTATCTTTTACAGAACCGAAACTATGGCATTTTAAAATTTATTAAGTCACGGAAAATTGAAATTGGACAAACAAAAATTTGGCAAGCGATTAAAAAATTTGTATATCAGAGGTACCCAACTTTGAGCCCTTTTAGCTCCGCCCCTGAGGAGTCTGTTCGGTCTCCCTTCCCAACTTAACATTGTACACTCCTCTGCTATGCCTATACCAAATTTCATGGAAATCCAGCCAGCCGATCAGAAGTTACAGATTTATTTCCAAAAAATTTAGATTCTGCCCTACTCTGCACTGTATATCAAAAAATTTTACTGTTTACTTTTCTTTAATTTTATAAACATAATTTTGAGAAAAGAAACAATGAATTAAAATCATGATAAATAACATTTATTAATTGTCACTCTGTTAAATTTTGTTATGAAAAAAACACTTTAAAAAATATTTATATTTTGTAACAATTTCCAACACATTTTTATACAGAAGTATATATTTTTTGAAAAATGTAAAACATTTACAAAAATTCTCACACACAAATACACACTAAATAAAAAGTTGTTCAAAGAAATATTAAACTAAAATGAATTAGTAACCATATACCACAACATATTTTATATATCATTTATATTTATTTTCTCTCTTTTATTTTTTATTATTTTCTGTTTTATTTTCGACATTTTGCAATAATCAATCGATAACTGTCACCTGTAAAAATAAACTTCATAATTCAATCTACCACTATAAGGCAAACATTTACAATTTTATTGGAATTTATTTATGTATTTTTTTATTTATTACTTAATTCACTGGGAGGTGAAAAATATCAAAACAAATATGAAGTAAATGATGAGTTGTTGAGTAATTTAGTTGAAAGTTTTAGTGGAGTAAGAAAAAGAGAGAAAAAAGTTCAGGCAATCAATTTATAATTCTCGAAATGAAAAATTATTGTTTTTTGTTGAAGACACTATAATATGAAAAGGGTTCAAGGCTTTGCTAAATTAAAAATTTTAACCCTTTTCTTTGCAAGATATTAACTTTTTCAGAAAATGTCAAAATATTTCTAATACCTTTCTCACCTTTAACAATTTAAACATTTTTTAAAGTACAGGAGATATTGCATATATTTTGACAAGCTCATCTATTGCCACTTCTGCTTACAACTAATGAAGGTTATTGAAAAACATAAAATATCGATATGTGAAAGACAAAAGCAACCAGGAGACTAAAAAATATATATAATACAAAATGTTTGTAAATGTCTGTATTTTTAGATTGATGTTAATATTGTTGCCACAAGGTAATATGCTACTATACTTCTCGGAATAACTACCAGCCTGATAGGGGAAGGGGAGAAAAGTTACAAATTATTATAGTAGATTTATTTGTCGATTTTTAGTATGGTATAATGGTGGTAGTAAAATATATATGGTTGATCTTTTTTGTACCATTTCCTCTCCCTCCCAGAAAAAAAAAAACCCGGAATTTTATTATAAAACACAAACACCTTCCAACAACAAACTTTAGTGTGAAAAATAAAAGATATATAAAAATAAATTTATATAAGTGGGAGGTCCTTTTTATATTTATATAAATGTATAGCATACAAACACATGTGTCAACACTCTCTTCTTTTTTTAAACTAGTATTTATAAATGTATTGGTGAAGCTACAAACAAAAAATAAACAAAATGAAACGAATCATAAATCATGTTGCACTCAGCTCTTCTCAGTTCTTTTTAATAGAGTGTTATATGTAGCAAGCAAAAAAGCATATTAAAAAAAAACTCAAGTATACTCGAGGGTATAATTTTTTTAAATGACCAAGATTTTATCTCTGTTTGTAAGATTGTTTTTTATATATTTATATCCCGAATTAGTTCTCATACTTTGTAAGTTCTTTTTAATGTTTGCTGACAATACGAGCATATGCATTTATATTGGAGTATTTGTGTGGGTTTTTTTTTTTTTTTTTTTTGGGTTTATTGAAATTCATGGTTAGTTTTTCTTTTTGAGAGAACGTAATGAAAAGTAAGTGGGTAGAAAAAAATTAATGATTGTAAAGTTGTAAAATTATTGGGTAATGGTTGTAGAGAAATAAGTATTTATGGTTATAAAATATTCAATAGCAATATACCAAAATCAATAAGAAAAAGTATAGGACAAAATAGTCCAGTATGTTGGTTTTTGGTTTTATCAATAACGTATATAATAGTACAATATATCTTTCGTCAAATATTTGAAATATTGTTACCACAATACTTGAAGTTTACATTTAACACTTAATATCTGAAGTTACTTATCTAGAAGCGTTCAAGTGTGTAGGAGGACTTAACCTTTCAGAAAATGTTAATATCGATTTAAGAGCAAATAAAGATCAATAGTGAATTTTTACAATACCTTCCAAGATGTCCATTTTTAGGATATTATTTTAATTTAATTTTTATTAAAACTTAAAATTTTAGGCGAAATTTCGTTTTTTATACCCACCATCAAAAACATGGGGGGTATATTGATTTTGTCATTCCGTGTGTAACATGTCGAAGGAATCATCTAAGACCCCACAAAGTATATATTTTCTGGGTCCTGGTTAGATTCTGAGTCGATCTAGCTATGTCCGTCTGTTGAAAGCAGGATAGGGCTCGGACTGCGCAACGTAGGGGGAAATTTGGCATAAATATTTGTCTTATATAAGGTTTTTTTGGTATTGAAAATGGGCAAAATTGGTTAATAAACAAAAAAGTTATGGGCTAAAAACTAGAAACACAGGGTGTCCGTTTCATACTTTTTTGCTGATATTTCCTCAATAGAAGCATGTACGACAACGAAATTTTGTACGCATAGCTCGGAGGTCGATATAAACTCGAAAACAAAAAATGGGCGTGGTCCGCCCACTTTACCGTCCACCTCCCATATAAGGTGAAAATCAACGAAATTGTGTTTAAATAGTTCAAGGAACACTTTACTACCCACTTTACCGCCCCCTCCCATACGACGTAAAATTTTAAAAAGTTGATGGTGGGTATTTTAGATTCGGCCGGGCCGAATATAACATTCGCGCTTGTTTTTTTTTTTTTTTTTTTTTTTGTTAAAATTTTAAGTTTTAATGAAATTTATAATTTTTAGTAAAATTTCAAATTTCTGATGAATTTCCGGAATTTTAGGTGAAATTTCGAGTTTTTGGTAAAATTTAAAATTTTTAGGATATTTGGTGAAATTTCAGAATTTTTTAAAAATTTGGTGAAACATCAATTTTAAACAAAGTTTGCATACGATTCAAAAAGGTGAAAAGGTAACGGTAACGGTATCGGTACTTCTGCTTATTTCCGTAAGGGTATTTTAGAGGCAACGGTATTTCGAGCTATTTCGTTAATGGTATGTTAAGAGTAACAGTTGTTTAAGAAATTTCAAAGCATCGCACATTGTGGTAAAAGGTGTCGAAAATGGTGATTAATTCAGGGAAATATTTCAATGATCACGTTTTGTTACTTATTTAATATTAGGTAAAAAATTCAGTTTTAGAATTTTTAGTTTTTTTTTTTTTGCAGAACGGTAATGTCCATCCGTCTATACACTTAGGTAAAATGGGTTGAAAATGGCGCTTTATACTTCGATAATCACGTTTTATTTTTCTATTTATATATTTGGGTTAATTGGGTCGAAAATGACACTTAATTCAGGGAAAGGTGTTATTAATATTTTAATATTAAGATTTAGTTTTTATATTGGTCAGGAAGTAAACAAATAATATATTTTTGGAATTTGAAGACTTTTTTAAAGAATTCTAGTATCTGTCCTTCCGTCCGTCTGTTTATTAATTTTTGTAAACTTGCCAATTCAAAATCGTTTTTTTAGTACATTTTCTCATAACTCCAGAACGGTGTGTAATACACCAAAAGATGCGTACTAAAAATATCTTCAAATCACCCAAACTTAATTTTTTTTATACGCTCAATAGTTTCGAAGTTATTTTGAAATAAGTGCCCAAAAAAATCATTTTCATGCAATTTTATATTTTTTTTTTTTTGTTACTAAAATTTGTTTGAATAATTGAAAACATCAAAAATGTTACAGTTAATCATCTTTATCTTAAAGCTGGTATTGCTGCGAATAAAATAACGCACGTGTCTTCAAAATTAATGCACAAATCCTAATTTTATTCACAGTTAAGTAAAAATACCCATATTAAACACAATTGAGTAAAAAATACAGTTGTGGGCAAAAAAAAAAAATATATTTTTTCTTGTAACAAAAATAGGTAGATTTTGACGAGTTAAACATGAATCTGTTTTCACTTCTTTTCTGCACGTACTGATTTTTTTTAAGGGCATGACTAATATCAATACCTTATTCAGCGGTCACGCTATAAAATTCGAGAATGGTTTGTCAAATTTAGACTACAACTCAAGAACCGTTTACACGATTTTGATAAATAAAACACCAAAAGATGCATACGAAAATTGTCTTTAAGATAAGTGAACAATGTTTTTTATTCGCTCAAGTATTTCAGAGTTATGGATCAAAATTTTCACATTTTTCAAAAAAAAAAAAAAATATATATATATTTTTATTGGACAAACTTTTCTGTAATTATACAAGTGTGACTGCCTAAAGGCGGGGTCATAGTAGTCATGCCCATAAAAAAATCAATACGTGATAAAAAAAAAGTAAAAGCTGATTCTTATTTAGCACATTAAATTCCATCTAATCCACCTATATTTTTTTTTATTTAAGACAAAGAAAAAATTTTTTTGCCGACTAGTGTATTTCCACTTAACTGCATGGGTATCCTAACTTAATAGGTAAATTTTTCTATTATATAAAAAATGTGTTGCCAACCAAACTAATTATTTTTAAAACCGATATAGACTGTCATGAAAGGTTCTGTTTAAACTCTGACGAAAAATTTGCTTACAACTATGATCAAAAATTGTTTTGACTATAAATAAAAAATGGTCAAGGATTTAAAACCATAGCGAGATGAGATCTATTTTTATTTAAACAAATTTATATGTTACCAGAAAAAGCTGTTTTTCATCACTTTGTGGCGTTTTAGTGCACTTTTCTGTTTTCAAGAAATTTAAGGGGAATATTTTGATCTTAAAATTTAAATTTCGTAATTTTAAAAACCTTTGCATTATTTTATTTAGTCGACTATAGATCAGATCAGGTCTTAAACATATTTAAATTCTAAACTTTGTTCAAAAATATTCAATTAATTTTTAGCTTAATGAAATAAAAAATTATGCTACACAAATATTTACATGCTTTTAACAATAATATGTTTACTAAATTGTCATATACTTATAAGTATACGTATGTAATTGCATTCCTTTGTTTATGTGTATTTAGCACTTGTCTATATACATTTCTATTTACACACAAACACTTTTACATTCATGCCCTGCAGGGATACTTGAAATATGTTGTTTCTTTTACACTTGTACTTTTTATGTCTGTTGATTTTTTTTTTTTTTTTGTGAAAAAGTACCCAAATTTTTTTTTAGTTATTACTAGAACATGACAAAGTAATTTTATGTGTACTTTGTTAGAAAGACAAAAAACAAAGGCAAACAAATATACAAAAAGGTGTTAGATAAAATGTATATAATGCATTAATGTATGCGTAATGCATTTATGAAGTGCGAAGAAGATATTTTTGTTATAACAAAACAACTTTTTTAACCCTACGGTACATACCCAAAAAAATTAACGTTAAACAATACCCGTGGTACCCGGGTACCATAGTGTAATTTTCGTTGATTTTATTAAAAAAGGGTATAATTTTATACAAATTATTTACTACGACCATTTAATTGGCCCTAGATCTTAAAGTAAATCGAAAAAAACATGTAGAAAGACATGTTTGAGTAATAAGGCGATGTCTGTCTGTCTTGCAGTCCATAATAAACTTTTAATGAAGCTACAAATTGCAGTTTTTGAAATAATTGTATGAATTTTGGCTTTATAAGATGCAGACACGTGCTCTGTTAAAATTAGTTTATAAGGGTTATCTATTAAAACCAAGTCCCCATACAATTTTTCTCCTAGGATAGGGCGTTAACGTCCATAATTTTTTTAGTAATGCATAATTTAGTACATATAAACGTCTTATGGACGTTAGAAGCCCTATTAAATTTTATAAAATAATTTTTATTAACGTAGAAACTAATCTATAATATTTTTTATCAGGTTCCCACCTCAAAAATCCATAGCTCCCATATGTGGCCCATTTCCGAAAATCATCATAAAGTGCATAAATTAGTATTGGAAAACATCGCGTTATTTTTAAATAAAAGATTGTAAAAAGTATAAATTTTAATCTTGAACGTAACAACAAGACTTGAACTAAAATAAAACACATGTTCCATATAAACTCTCTGAGAAAATCGGTCTAGAAAGACTAAAACGTTCTTGCAGTCCTAAAGAATATTAGCACTGACTTCATCCACAATTAAGCACAGGATCTATAAAATCTTCTGACCGAAAATATGTAACATGCCCAAGAATAACCTTTTTTACAACACTAAGGAATGTTGTCATAGCGTCTTATCATGTATGGAGCTACAATATAGAAAGCTTACGTTCCTTAGCACGAATATAGGAAATAATTTCAATATTATGAGCACATGCGTGATATTTTCATTTAAAAGTGGTTGACATTACCTCATGATATTGAGAAACTGAAAAGAATTCAAAAAAACTAAAGTCAATGCGGTGAAGGATTTAAAAACGGCTAAAATGTGCGCTATATTTTCATATTCATAAATACTGGCTCAAAAGAGCGATAATTCGAAAAGTTTTAAACCTTTCACATATTAAGCTTTTTCTAAAGTTCCTAAATAACCTAGAAATTTTAAAATAAGCTTATTTCTGAAACTAGTTCTCCTTCAAATCCTAATGGAGTCATTACTTATAATTTGGTAATGTTGCCTGTCATGGAAATGCTTATTCCCTAGTTTAGGCAAAAAATTAGTAAAATTTTAACTTTATATGAATCAAAGAACAATAAAAATAAGATTTTCAATAATAAATTGTCAAAAAAAATATTAATTGTAGTGCAAAACACAGAAATTGTATTGCGGTACCCGGGTACCATGGGTATTGACTCCCGTAGGTATGAACTTTAAAGACATTTTACATATAGACCAAGTTAACAAAATTTAGATTTTTTCAGTTTTTATGCTGTATAAACACCTTAATCACGACGATCTTAAGTTTCGTGGCTATATCTTTATTAATAAAGAAATGCGAGCACTTTAAAGTTGAAAATGGTACCCGGGTACCAGGGTATATTCCGTAGGGTTAATATTATGAGAACCTACTAGGGTGATCGATTATTCGACTTTTTTGAGAAACCGGTTTTCGAATAGTTCGAATAGTTGGTATTTTAAAAAAACCGGTTGCACTTTTTGAAATTCAGAAAAAACCGGTTAATCGGTTTTTCGCAGAAGTTAATATTTATATCAAAAGACTACATTTCTTTAAAAAATTAAATTCTTATAATTAAGTTAAAATTTATTAAATACAAGCGTAAAAGCCTAACAATGTCAGGAAAAATAATATAATAATGAAAATATGCACAAACAAATCCGAAAATTAAAAGAAAAAAATATGAACAACATTTAGACACCTTCTTCTCCCTAATCGAAGTCAATTATTTGAAGCCGTTCAAATTTATTGGAATTATATTGATTAAAGTTTTAAATTCGTAAACCTTTCAAAATAAAAAAATCGTCGTAAATGCGCTCCCTGGCCGAAATACAGAATCAGTTTTTTATAGGATTTGGAGAGCAAACAATAAGTATAGCAAATAAAAAGTTCTTAATACCAAAACAGGCTTTTTGGTCCCTGATAGAAACATCTGCCACTGTTAGAATTTGTTGAACGAATAGTTTTATAAGTATGTCGATTTTTAGTTTCTTACGTCGTCTGGGAACTTCAGAAAGCTCTGGAAAGGACACATTGCTTAGGAAAGATATATTTAAATCCATATATATAGATCCATGTATTTTCACTCCCTGATAGAGATTTCAAAATCTTGCTCCGTTTGGATTTGTAGGACGAATAATTAAGCTGAATTTTAATTTTCTATGTCTTCTGGGAACTTTAGAAAGCTCTGCAAAGAGAAAAAATTCTTAGAAAAAGACACATAAATCCTCTTATATCTGCTCCCTGATAAAAATTTCAAAATATGGTTCCACTAGAATTTGTTGGACAAAAAGTTTTATAATTATGCCAAATTTTAATTTTCTACGTGGTTTGGTAGCTTCAGAAAGCTCTGGAAAGAGAAAAAATGCTAAGCAAATTATATATCTAGATGACTAGAAGATAATTATGTTTCAAAATTGTAGAAAAAATCATCTAAATTTTAGTTAGCATAAACAGAAACCTTGGCTTAATATGGAAGCCTGTCTCAATTGAAACGATTCTGCAGGTGAAACTTTTTTAACACAACACCTTTAAAAAATAAAAGAATATTGGATCAAAAAAATTAAATTGGGTCATACAGGATAATTATTAATTATTTATTTGTTTAATATTACAGAATAAATTCCAATTTAGACTTAAACTATATTTTAAAAACATAAGAAATCAGTTTTTATGAATATTTAAAAAATTATTACTAAATTTTCAAATATCACTATCACTATTTAGTACATGTTTTCTGAAATAAAATGCTATTTTTAAAACCGGTTTTTTGTGTTTAAAAAAACCGGTCTATTCGACATTCGAAAAATGAACATTTTGAAAAAACCGACAGCACATTGACTGAAAAAACCGGTTTTAAAACCGGTTGGAAAGCCGCGTCGATCACCCTAGAACCTACACAAAAGCTTTTACTAAAAGTTGACTGAAACTATATTTTTGTAATTATGTATGTCATATAATGTACATATATTACCAAGTTGATTTTTTTTTTCCAAAATTGTTGTTTTGAGACAAAGTTGCTGGAATTAGCAAAGTTTTGTCCTTTCCAAACCTAATTAGTGTCATATTTTTTATTTATTTCCTAAGCTGGATTATCTTAAATATAGTTTACAAATGAAAAAAAAGCGCACAACCATTTCTCACAAATAGCAACAATTATATACATATGTTACCATGACTCGTTTTTTATTTATATAAATATAATTTTACTTTATCATACTTATACATTCACATATAAAATGTTATCTATGAGTACATATGTATAAGCTACAAACACATGTATCTTTTTTTAATAAATAAATAGACTAACTACTCATACAATAAGAATAATTACGAAAATTTTTCATAAGCTTAAGAAGAAAAGTAAATAAACAATAGTATATGTATTTACACATACAAAAATATAACTGTATATACAAAGCTATATACACATATGTAATTTTATATTTATATGTGATTGTATGTCTGTATTTGAGTAAATAACAAAACTTATAAACATTTTATCAACAAACTACATTTGTGTTGTTATTTTGCAAAAAAAAAAAAAAAATGAAAAACTTATGTACACACGCTTTCATATTTTATACTCATAAGTTTTTTATTTGTTAATATGTGTTAGTAAATATGAGTAGAGAAGAAAACTTTTTAAATTAATTTCAAGATATTTAAAAGAAAAAATAGAGGAAGAACATACATATATGTAAAATACAATACATACAAATTAAAAAACATATTTATACATACACACATGCTTACTCATTAATTTACATTTATTATTGTTGCAAAATTTTTAGCATACTTTTAAGGATACAATTATATATCAGCACATGTATGTAAATATAATTTTTCTTTAGTATGTATAAGTGAGTAATAAAATGCAATTGTATAGTTGTAATATAAATCCTGCTTACATGTTATTAATAAATAAGTTTTTTTTTAAATTTTTTTTTTTTTTTTTTTTTTTCTTTTAATTTATTTTAAATCCTGAATTTCTTGCACATTTAACTATGTTGGAAAAATGCTTAAATCTGAATTCAAATTATGTAGACATTTTTAATTAATATAAAATTAAACAGCTTAATGAAGACGATTTTTAAGTTAATTTATAAAAGTCTTTTAAAAACGTTTACTCTATTCATAAATTGTTTTAAATGCAAATTATTTGCAGAGATATTTAAAAACCTTTCTTTTAAAAATCGCAAAAAAATTTAATTAATTAATTTAAGCCGGATTTCTTGTTAATAAAATAGTTCACTAAAATCTTTTAATAAATTATTAATTTGTTCACTATAAATAATGGTATTATATTTCTACATAACACTATTTTTAGTTGTATTTCAGAATGTTTTAAATATTCTTCAGAAAATTATAAAAAAAATATATAAAATATTTTTCCTGAAATGTTAATGGAAATTTTTAAAGTTAAATGAGACAAAAAATTTCTATAATACTATTCAAAATTGTATTTTTCATTGATGTCTAAAAAATACTTGGAATAAATTTATGTAAATTATTTTATTTTTGTCCGCAGCACGTTGCACAGTGCTTTGATCCCATACAACGATTGGATAAAAATAGAAGGAGTTGTCGTAGCAAATTGAAACTTGGTACGCATATTACTTTAGGCTTAGAATGAATAAATACGAAGAATTGGTGCAAGGACACGCCTACCTCCCATATATTCTTAAGTTAAAAAAAATAATTTTTTTTTCTAAAACACTGGTCTGAATTTTACCAAAATTTGTACAAGATATTAAAAATAAATTGCTTATAAGTCTTCCATTTTATTTTTTAATCGGAGCAAAGACACGCCCACCTCCACATTAACGAGATATATGTCAAATGATACATAACTTCAAGAGCTATTAGGCTCTGTTTTGAATTTTTAAATATCCGAAACGGCGTAAAATCCCCAGTGAAAAAATTGCAAAATTTAAACATTTTTTAAAATTTGGTTTCACGACTTTTGCACAACACAATTTGACACTGGTTAATTGCAAACTAATTAAATCCATGCTGGTCCTTTTCTACAAGTGTTTACAGTCTACATTGGAAGAATTGGACATTTATGCTACAATCCGCGACTACAGCAATAAAAAGAAATAAAAAAACTTGCTAGTTTCAAACACTTTTTTTTTTGGAATTTTTGACTTTGGATACTTGGCGGCACCACATGGAACCATTTCAGGTCTTGCATTTTTTTCTGTTACAGCAAAAAGTTTTGTTAATATAATTGCATTAAAAGTAGTTTAAAAAAGTGAGAATTTAAAAAAATATTTGAGGTTGAAGGTCGTTTCATAAAGGCAAATGTAAAAAGAGAATTGCCGATATGTGTGTGAGTTTATAGCCTGCGGGTGCATGTCTTTACGTCCAATGTTAGAATGTTCATGAACTTTATGATGCACAAAAAGTGTCTAGTGCCCTCGGAAAGAAAGAAAATATCATAAAATCAGGGAACCATTTTCATGATCATATTATGTACTAATTTTCATAACAGAATGTTTCATTTTGTTTATTATAAAAAAATACATAGTCTGTGGATCTTATGACAAATTTTATTGTTTCAAAAAGTCTATACATTATGACATTGAAAATTATGAAATGCTCCCATAGCATATACCACAATATGTGGAGAGTAGTTATCAGGCACATGTGAAACTTTTTTCATCTTTCTATTTAGACATATTTCGATAGGATCAATAAACCACATGGAATTTCCCGGAAAGGTGTTAATAAATCTCGAAATTAGGAAACGTATATAAGTAAATAAAGATAATTTTTCCTAAAATTAATACAAATCTTGTTTTTTTTTTCTTTAAGATTGATTGAGCAAGTTTCAATTACGGATTTGAAGGAAAAACTGAATTAATAAATTACAGTACTGTTTTCTGTAACTCAATATTACACACTACAACTAGCTCTATTCCAGTTCCAGAAAATTTGTGAAGGTGAAAACTTTCCCGTATTTTCTGACTAAAACTTAGAAGTAAAATATATGCATTGACTTACATTAAATCAAAGGTCTATAAAATAGACCTTTTTTAAAATTTAAAAATTCATTCGAAAAATGTTACAAAACATCTTGAATAACCTTTAGGACGATAGCCAAGACATCAAAAAATATGAAACCTTTCACTTTTTGACAAATAATTAAGGGAGATAGAAACACCAAGCTCCCAAAAATTGGTGTTGCGAAAACGCATCAATGGTCAATTAGGAGCAGTGTGATTTACCTACATTACGCCAGGTTCGCACTGAAAATATAGAATTTTTTAAGGTAATATAGTATGCTAAAATTATGCAAAATAAACCTTTATAGATGAACGAATATAAAACTTTTTGAATTAAGACTTCATGTGCAATAGAATTGTTTTACTCTAGGCTTATAAAAGTTGTATTCTATATTATTTATGACTTATGGCGTAAAAAATATGCAATTGTCAGCAAATTATATTATTTACACTCATTGAGAACAAATGTAAGAAAAAGAATTTCCAAATAATCGACGCTACCTGAATATGAAGTGTATTTTGTGAAGAATGCTATTATATTGAATATGATCACAAAAATTCAAGGAGTGACATGAAAAATTTAGAAAACTCATGAATGAAACCAATAAAATTATGTAATTTGTTGCTAAATTTTTCCAATTGTCTTAAAAAAGAGATAATAAATTTTCTTCAAAGGTCATAAAATTTACTAAAGAAAAACATAATATTTACAATTTTTATGACTACACACTAATAGTTTTTATCCAAAGTATTAAAAAATGTTAAAAACCAATGTGAATAGGTAGAATTTCATAATTTTTGAAACAGCCTTTTCCTATAAAAGGCCATGCTCTCATTTTGTGTTTTCAATCAAATGAGATTAAGAGGATATCAAAATATAAACAAAATAAATTCCCCAACGATATTCAAGGTATAATAAAAGAAAAATCTGTGAGTATATGTGCACAGATAAATGAAAGCAAACACATTTTTTCTTAGTCATTTGAAAATTGGTACATTACCCAAATTTTCAAATTCCATTTCAATTGATAAACATCATATTATGAGCCGCTGCATTTGGTATATTACCAGGATTTAAGATTTTTAAAATTTGGGAATATTCCGCAAGAATAACCAAAGGACCAAATAACGAAGGACCAAAATGCTTTCCTGACCACCGTATTGAAATCATAATCGATATGATGCGCAAACAGATAATCGAATGCAATGTACATTACATTCCAAATGCTTTAATGTGTAACATATTTTATTTAATATATAATCTATTTTATAGATTATATGAAATTATTTAGTCTTACACCGTAAGCTATTTAATGTTTTTACGTCATTATTTAGTTGCCTTAAATACCAATTGAAATGGTCCACCTCCAATTATTTTTGTTCACACTTAACATATTTAACATACAATTTGTAAAATAATCACAAAATTTAATTTAAATGACAAATAAAACTCGTTTTGCCATACAATTTGTTTAAACGTCTACTTCGTATATGGGCAAAACAACATACCCCTAATTGACCATTGATGCGTTTTCGCAACACCCGATATCTCGGAAACTAAAATAGCTAGGATCACAAATCTTTCAATTTTATGATCACAATCACTAAAATAGTCCCCATACCAAAATTCATCTTAACGGGATCGGGTAGTGGTAAGAAATGGGTTAAGTTTTTCTTATGTTGGAAAATTTTGACATGGACTAAAGTTTTAAAAAAAAAAAAAATTTCAAATACATTATAAAGTTAATACAAACTATGTTCGAAAATTTTCGAACATTCCGAAAAATATTTAAATTACGAAAAATTTAAGATAACATAATTGAAATATGGAATTCATTTTTATAATTATTTGCTACAAAAATTGATTAATTAAATTTGGAAAAATTTTGTGAGTTGAAGGAAAGAAATGATTTTTATAATTTCTTTGCTTAGGAAAAAAACAAAATTGAGAAAGACGGCAATAAAGAGGTAGATGATTACATGTGTTCTTGTAATCCAAGACAAATAACACTTGAATTATAAATCCTAACTTTAATTATTTTATTTAAAATGATTGTGTCCCCGCTAAACGCCAGGGTCTCTCCCTCTCTCTTAAACACTGCTAAAATTACTCCTCTATTAACCCTTTACCATAGCAAAGGGTTAATTTTGCTTTATATTATTAAAAGTTTTCCATATAATTGTTTTTCTAGTTTTTTTTTTTATAAAACATTTGCTATTAACTATTTAGCTTATTGTAGTTGTTGTTTTAAAATATTTTTCTCCCCACACATACATATACATGCATAAACCAATACAAGTGTTAATGAATTGTGAAGTAGCAGTTGTAGTAGTAGTAATAGTTAGTTGTTGGTTTGCATGTTGTACTTGCTCTTGTACTTGCCAGTTGTACAAATAGTTAAAACAAAAAAAAAAAAATTGTTGTTGTTAATATTGTTGTAGTATTATGTAGCCATTGTTATAGTACTTAAAAGTTGTTTAAAAAAAAAAATATATAAAAGTTCAAGGACTTGTTAACATTTATAAAGCAATTAAAATTTAAATGAGCATTTGGAGTATTTACATCAGCATGTATTTCATGTTCATTTTCATCTTGCTTTTTTTTTTGCAAATTTCAAGCTTCAAAATTTTAGTTGATAGTGGCAGGGACAAGGCAAAAGAACAACGGCTATGAGTGAAAGTTAAAAACAAAAAAAAAAAAAAAAAAAAGCGTTAAACTTTTTTCTTGTCCTTTTTGGTGTTCATGAATTTTACTTGTTTTTCCAAAAACTCTAGCATTTTGCCTTTCAAATATTATTTAACTCCCTCATCATTTTTGTTAAAAATGGCACATTTTGCTTTAATAACCTTGTGCTCTTTTTCCTACGTTATGTTCATGTTTCCTTGATTTAGTCATTGAGTTTCAACTCCTGCCTCACAGCCCAGCAAAACGACTTGTTAACACAGGGTTTTTTTTTACTTTCAGGCAACTTAATTGTTACATGTTTTTTTTTTTTTTTAGTTAAATACTTGTTAGTATTCGAGTATTTTAAATATTCATGTTGTGCAATTTATAATATTTATTAAGTTTTCGAATAATTTGTAAACTAAAATTATGATATGAAGTTGTATTTTGAATTTATGTGGAATAGGCAAGATATTTTAGTTGGTATAGTAAAGGGAAGTGTAAAAAATTATGTCTAAAAAGAGCTTTATAACATACTTTAATAAACTTAAAGTTTGTTGATTGTTATAGTTATAAATTAATAATTATAATTACACAATAGTGCCTGCTTATAAATAGACAATATTTTTAATTAAAATCCCCCTCCAATTGTCAACCTAATACATATAAGATATAATAATTAAGACTTTTTAATCATCTGCTAAATTAATACCTCTTTTAACAACCAACTGCTACTTTCAAAAAGTTTTCTTATAGTCTTAAAAAAAAAAAAAAAAAAAAAAAAAACTTTCTAAACTTTTTCTTGCTGAATATCCTTTTCTCTTCTCTAATCTTATCTAGTATATGCTAAGCACTAATACACATTTCTACCCTATATACACACATAATCTACAACAACTTGTAGATTATTTAAGCAAAATTTTCATTTATTATAAATTACTTTTAAGTTTCTTGGGGATTTATTTAAGTTTCTTATGCTTTACCTTTTATATTGTTGTTAACACCGCCGCTGTATTGAAAAACCAAACCATTTTAAATGTTTTGCTTTTAATTAAGTTTTATATTATCTTTGGTGAGGTTGTTGGCATTTGTTCTTTAAATTTTCTTTAAATGCTGTTGCTACAAAATTATTAAACTTTTGTATATGTAGACTATGTTAAGATAATTCTGATTAGGACACCAAAAAAAAATCTAAATATTTTCAAGAAAAAAAAAAAAAACCTTAAAAACGACATTTGTTTCTATTCGAAGGAGATAACTCCATAATTTAAATTACATTCCTTGCACTGATTTAAAACAACACCATAAAAATACATTTTTCATGGCATCGCACAGTATTCGATTTTCAAATTTAGCTGGCCAAAACCCCAAAAATGAACTTTAAAGGAGGAAAAAAAATTATATTCGGGTATTAAAATAGGCTATTCAGTTAAGACATTTCCGTACTCATTTTAGCTGAAATCGATCAATGAATGCTTCTAACGATAACATGAATGATGGGTAAAATACACAAAAGAAAAATATTTTTTTTTTGTTCGAAAATTTGTCAAACTTTGAACATGAATAAAAAATTTTCTATGGCATATTTTTAAAAAAATTCTTTTTGTATATGAAAATATAATTCCTTTAATATATAAAACAGGTATTTTTGTATATATTTGAATGAAGATAGATTTAGATATTAAAAGATATAATAGGGAAGCTCTTAAAAAAAAATTTTAAGTCAAAAACAAAAATGCATAAACGAATACTTTTTTCTGTTATCAGCTGGGGTCCAACTTTTGATTGTTTTGAGAACTAGGGATACTCCTTTAATAGAAACTAAAAAAAATTTTTGCCCGAAACTGCCCCTGCCGAACAAAGTATTCAAAACAAAGTTACACCATCCTTCTAAGTGGAACAAAAAAAAAATGAATACCTTTGTTTAAGTTGTGAGCTTACAATATCGTGCACCCAGAGAAATATCAATCACATACGTGTTGAAAACGATACCATTCTGTGTCAATAGTGAATCTACACCGTATGTGTTTAAATTAAACACTGCGTGTTCAATTATTGTTGAAAATCGATACCTAATTGGCACCAAGTTAAAACCATTTCGGTATCAAATTGTTAAACTACATATGTTTTCTATTAAATTTGTTAACGAAAGGTATTAAAAAGCTGTTACCTTAAATTACCAATGTGAGCACAACCGTTGTTGATTTTGAATCGAATTTTTTCCCTTAGTGTGGGTGAATAATTCCATCTAGCAATTAACCGTTATATAGTGGAACTTTTCTTTGCTAGAAAAGGAACTTATTTTTGTTTAAGATGTCACAAAAGTAATTCTT
Source organism: Protophormia terraenovae (assembly GCA_951394005.1). Taxonomy (NCBI): domain Eukaryota; kingdom Metazoa; phylum Arthropoda; class Insecta; order Diptera; family Calliphoridae; genus Protophormia; species Protophormia terraenovae. The sequence goes on along the minus strand of OX596074.1, from coordinate 23,226,253 downwards.
TATTTATAGAATGATTTACAAGAATTAAAAAATAAAAAAATAAAAAAAAATAGTCGGAGCCAGGAGTTGAACCTACAACCATCCGGATGCTAGCCAATTGCTCTACCCACTACACCACTGCAGTGTACTGCCTAGTTATTTTAAAGTGCATCAACGGTTTTCACAAGAATGGAATGTTTACTACATATAGCTTACAGGATAGTTATAAAAATGTGGCAAGTTAGAGGTGAAGATAACAAAGTAAAAGTTTTACAAAAAAAAAAAAAAAAAATTATTCAAGACGAATTTAGATCAAAAATGGAGTTATTGATAGACATGCCTAAACAGATATCGGGAAACACTAACGATAGCAATACAGCCAGGTGATTTTTTAGAAATGCGGAAATATCTGTGCAAATAACTGGATTAAGTTTAGAACTTATTAAACGTTTTCATGTTATATTGGAATGCTTAACATCTGGGTATACTATAAACGTGGAAGCATTCGAAAGTTATACATTTGAAACAAGAAATCTTTATTTGAAACTATATCCCTGGTATTACATGCCTGTCAGTGTTCACAAAGTTCTTTGGCACGGAAAAGCTATAATTGAACATTGCATCCTTCCTATTGATCAATTTTCTGAAGAAGCTCAAGAATCCAGGAATAAAGACAATAGACGTTATAGACTGCAGTTCACGAGGAAAACTTCACGGACCGAGGCTAATGCAGATTTAATAAAAATGCTATTAATATCATCAGATCCTTATATTTGCAGCTTCAGGAAAACTCCACCAGTTAAAAAACGAACTTTAACGCCAGATATATTGAAACTACTGAAAAACGCATGTTATAATATACAAGAGTCTGATAGTGAAAATGACAGTGATATTGGTGCAGATTCCACATGATTTTTTTTTTTTTTTTTCTAAACTTTTTTATACTTTCATTAAAAAATTATGATGAATTATGTAATCTTTATTTTGTATTTTTAATTAAACTTATTTTCAAATGAAAAAGAATTATAAAAGAAGCTATTTTTAAATGTTGACTATTTTTCATAATTGGGTAATTAATAGTGGGCGTGGCGGTAGGCGTATTTATCTAATTTTTTGTCCAATAATTCTTCAATATGTAAGTAATCACTATGCCAAAAATCACTTTTGTACGATTTATAGTTTTTGTGTAATTAATTATGGCCACCTAAATTTGAAAATCGAACACTGTGCATCGGCAACATGACTTCCTACTAAGTGAATAGGCGTCAAAAAAGAGAACATCCTCCAATGACAAGCCTTTGTTAAATTCATTGGAAATGATCCGAATTTGCACTACTTCTGGATCACAAGTTCAGAATCTTATTGACTTCTTTGGATGTGATTTTTTTTTGCTGGGAAATAATGAAAGTATACTTTTTATTCATAAAAAAGGAAAGTCAAAATAACTAAGTATGTCCGTCGGTTTGATTTAGCCAAAACAAAAAAAATAGTTTACTTATAAGCATAATAAATAGCTGCATGCGTGTATTATCTTCCTAAATTGGGCTACGAAATGTTATATTATACTAATATTAACCTGATTTATCACGAAACGATTATTTTCCATAAAATTTTAGCACGAGCTATGAAATTAATATTTTTTTTTTTTTTTTTTTTTTTTTTTGAGAGCCATAGAAAACACAAACGTACTCAATTTCGTACAAAATAAGAAAATTTTAGTTGGTCAAGTCCGACTATATGATATATTACGACCTGAAATTTATGACTCATAAATTACCTTTTTGAATAGGGATTCTTGCAGAATCTTTGGAAATATATCAAGCAACAATTTCTATACATTTAAAATAACTCTGACATACAAAAGCATGCAAATTGCATGCCACTCGAATTTAAACGCATTGTTATTATCAATAGAGGGTGGCGACATTACGATAATAGAAAATGCAAAAATCTTAAATAAATCCTGGACGTTCAGGTAAATCGACATCAAAGACAAATATCACGCTCGGCCACCATTTATAAAAAGCTCTTAAAACCGCATTGAACGGATACGATACCAAGAACATTTAATACGCCACTAGTCCAAGATTTTCTATCATGATAGTAATAGGCATGGATTAACAACTAGATATTTATGTGAGAGAAAAAAACCTAATTCAGTTGTCAAAAACCTAATTCATACAACAACAAAATACATGTAGTCACATATATTTTGTTTTTGTGTTTTCAAAAAAATGAGTAAATTTTTTGAAAATTTAGTATAAGGTGGCTCTCACATAAACTTCTAGTTCTATTCTATGGTAATAGGTCTTATGTTCCCTAAACAGTTGAATATTTTTTGCTTTGAGAAGTTTTACCCCACACGCCGTACGGCCCAGTTATTGCACTTTCTGACCGCTTTTTGTTTCCTTCGATTCGGTATATGCTAGCTGAAATACGCTTCACTTCTTACCTCAAAAACAGTTGGCATAGAATGAATAAATTACTAGAAACTCTCTTTTAAAAACAATATTAATTTTTCATAAAAAAAGGATATTAATTACAGAATACACTAAATATTTTTCAACAAATTAATTTTGTAAAAATCATTTCAATCTGATTCAAACTTCAAAAAAATATGTCAATTAAAAATACGACTATGTGAAATATTTAGATTTTTTATACATAGAAAAAATCAAATCATTCATCATTTATATATTTATGTAAAGCGCTTGGCAAGGCTTATTCGCCTAAGTTATCCCCTACAGTTAAAAATAGAAATTGTTAATGTGTGTACCGAAAATTGTCTGAAAGATATTGGACTCTAATAAAAGTAATTTAGAGGTCATTAAAAGCTCAAATTAAAACGAAACGGAGTTAAAAAAAAAAAAAATAATAAAAATAATAATAATAATAATAATAATAATAATAAATAGATTTACTCGAGCAGAAAAGTGAACGAAAAACAATAAAACCTTTAATTGAAGAATTCTGAAAAAGAGTATATATTTCCTTAAAATACAATAGGAAATAATTTATTATTTTATGAATACAACTTCAATTTTTAATTTTTGATTCTTTGACTCGACTCTATTTTGTTTTTCGAAAATAGGTTCAGGTTAAAATTTTCTAAAATAAAAATATTCTATAATTTGTAATTTGTATTCCTAAAAAATATGCTGAAAAAAATGATCGATTACCTCAATTCGTCTAAACGTGAAAAATGTACAAAGTAGGCACTGAAATTATTATGAAAAACGGTTTTTTTTTACAAAAATATGGTACCATTCTTTCACTTTTTTCGCAAACTTAAAAAAATGCCTTTTTTTCTACGTATTTCAAAAGACAAGGTTTCATAAATGCTACATCTACACCAAAAAATTGCATATTCATATGTTCAAAAATGACATCAGCAATCACAAAAGCCAAAGGCCGTTACATCAACTTCATAAACGAAACAGTCGTAAATGTTCTCAATTAAAAAAAAAAAAAATGGTCTGAAGAATGTTTTCTGTTTTATCTATTTATACTTTAAGTTAACGATTAACAAAGTTTAATTAATAGATAAATTATAAAGCAAAACTTTTAAAATAGTGGTTACTGCTTCCGCAATTTTAAATTGATATTTTTTTTTTTCTGGTGAAAAAAAATAATAATAATAATAAACAGTGTGATTATGGCGTTTTAGGAAACGATATGTGATGATAAATCAAATATCAATCTTTAATTCCTGAAAAAATAAAAAATTAAAGAGATTTACAATATTACCAAAAATTTGGCGTTTGGTTCCACTGTCCCCCAGTTTTCAATCTTCATAAGTTAGATTTTGTAGTATTAATAATAAAAAAATCAATTTTCCACATTTTCGTAGGGTAAGTATACCGGTGGTCGGCAGTCTTTCAAGATTTATATTTCCGTATGTGATCATGATATTTGGATAACGAATAATTGCACCACTTTATTTAAGGGTATTCTTTCAGATTTTGTTAGGTTTTTGCAAAGAAATAAATGTTTAATTGGTCATTTTATAAAATACATATAATTTACCTATAGTCGGCATATTTTTCCAGTGTTCGGCATGTGATGATCGAATAGTCGGCATGAAATTTATAGACACATTTTGTATGTAAATGCCCTAAACTATGCTTTGAAATATAACATAATTTTAAAAAACAAAAACATTTTGAACAAAATACTTGATAGGTTTTATAGTTTATCTTTTTTTGGCAAAATAGTCCAACAGATACAAATTTACATTTCAGCGACCCATGTAAAATCTTACGTATAAAAATTCTGTAGAATATTTCTATGTATGAATCTTAAGTTTTAATTCACTTTTAACATATTTTTTACAAACATAATCGAAATGACCCTTTATAATAACAGATAAATTATAACATAGTTCCGACGAAATATTTCTAATAATAGGGTCTAAATGTATTTGCAAGAAAAATTTAGGTCCGAAGTACTAATTACATTATTATCTCTCAAATAACATGATATGCCGACTATAGAAAATTATGAAATTTTTTTGTTTCTAAAGTCGGCAGCCATCAAACCACGAATTGGAATTCTTTACGCAAAATTTTACACATTTAACATAAGATTTCAATTGTTGTCTATCTTCTGAATAATTTTTTGTTAAAATACAACTTGGATTATTATGATTAATATCATCTTTGAAATTGGTATTTCTTTAATTTTTTTTTTCTAAAAACTGATAACAAAAATGTGTTGTTTAACCCTTCGTCTTACAAACTGGTCTGGCCAGACCAACTGCAGATTTAAAAGTGGTTTTTATGTATTTCTGATTAAGCTAGAGAAATGAAATCTCAGGTACCCTCCTACAATTATGTTTTCTAACAATCTGTGAAAAAACAGAACGATGATGCTAAAATAAGGATAGTTATAAGGATAAATTGGTGTACATGTCACATTCGTACCAAATATGGTCTGGCTGCACCAGTAATATTTTATATAGAAAATTATGTAGTTTAACGATGTCATCCGTTCTTTTTATAATGTATATTATTTTATTAAAATCTTTTAAATTAAGTTCCCATCAGTTTACACATATTAAGGAGTGAGATCGAAAAATTCTTAATATACTTTTTGCCTCATAACTTTTTTCGGAATCAATATTCAAAATTTGTTTTGATCTAGTTATCATAGAAAAATACTTCAGTTATTATTTTTAATAACAACCATGTTAATTTGTCCTTATTTTCATTAAAATAAGTGACGAAAAAAATAAGTGACAAGTTATTAAAAAATTTCAAAAACTCCAAATAGGTCTTACAAATAATTGGCCACAGAATTAAATGTCGTCCGTAAAACCTTTTCTAATGTTATTAAACAGTATCAGGAGAATTTGACTATTGATGTGAAACCTAGTTCGGTAAGAAAAAAGGACCACATGATATTAGGAAGGCCACAAAATTGAAGTCTTATTGAAAGGAACTCCAAACACATCTGGTTGAAAATCAGCTCAGTTTTCTCAGTGCTTCGACTATTTGGTGCGAAAATTTATAGCTAATGGGAAAGTTGATAACATATAAAGTTCAAAAAATTCCAAACTGGAATTCTGCAAAAAAAAAATTACAAGCCAAAAATGGGACTCGGAATTTAAAACCAAATTTCATACAAAAATACTCAAGCTGTATAATTGACGAAGAAACGTAGCTGCTGGCATAATCTTCGCAGCTTGTGTCTTAAAAATGTATATTGCTAATGCTCGAAGCAATGTTGGAGATAAGTTTAAGACCCAAAAGCAGCAAAAATTTCTTACAAAATTCATGGTATACAAGCTTTTTGCAGTTGCGGCAAAACAGGAAAGTCTTTTGATACATTCGGATCTATAAATACCAAAATATGCATAATGGAATATTTTTCTTAAGAAAGCACAACGTGTCCACATATTTTTATACCCATTTGGTATCATGACACTACGGTAAGAAAGCTCTGGAGTGGTACCAAATCAATAATATAGTTTTAGTGCCAAGAGAGGTCAATTTTCAAAATTGTCCATAGCTTAGACCAGTGGAGAGATATTGAGCTGTTGTTAAAAGTGAATTCAAGAGCACAAAAAAGGTGTTCAAAATACCGAAGATTTTAACAGAAGATGTGCACAGTGTTCCAAAAAAAGTGACTGAAGCAACTATCACAGAGTTTTCAAATATGGTCCACAATTTTATAATTAGTGGTTAGAACCATAAATTATATATATATTTCTGTGATCTGTGCTAAATTATCAAATGATTAAAAAAATAATGAAAACTCTAAGATCAACCGTTTCCATGTTATTGAATATTATGTATGTTAAGAATTTTTCGATCTCACTCCTTATATTATGACTTCCTACCTATTCGTTCACATTTTGTAGTATGACAATAATACCGATAAAACCTCAAGTGTTTGAAAAGCAAAATTGTATGCATTTGTCGACTCAAAACAAGGAGAAGAACATGAAGTGTATCGATGGGAAAATGTTATATCTTGCAAAGCAATGCAGTAGTAATGCTAGAATATAGTTATACAAATGTAATTATATAGAAAAAATAACAAAATTTCCTTTAAAATATATAAAATAACAGCACTGGTCTGGCCAGACCATATTTGTTACGAATGTGACAATTGAAACATCTGTATGAAGAAGGGTTAAGAACGAAGTAAATTGCCAAAAAACTGCTACTATTAGTATAAAAATAGTAACCCTAAGTTATTACAAATGTTCTTTAAATTCATCTTTAAATTTATAAAAACTAAAGCTAATATTTCATACACATAATTTATTTGCAATACAACAATTACCAAGTCTAACAATACCTTTATATTTATAACCTTCAAACAACTAAATGTAACCTTTCTACGATTACCCTTAAACTTTACCTCATAAAATGTATTGCTAGTTGAAAAAATTGTACACATAAATATTTTAAATTATACATTTCTTATTTGGTATAATAAGTATATACGTATGATTAATATTTAATTTAACAAACTGCATAAAATATTACTCATACGTATATAAATCCTAAAGTAGTTAATTTTTACCTTGAAAATTTTATAATTTCATGAATTTTGTCTGAACTCTTAAGACTTTTACCCTTAAAATAATAATATTATTAAATAAATAAATTAAATTAAATAAAATAAGCTAGAGGGAAAAAAATTGAATATTTTTACAATTGAATTTATTAACAACTACTTTAAGTTTTTCTTACACTAACAGTTATGGCATATTTATATAAATATATGTTTATATAAATAAGTGTACGAATATGAGAACATACTCTTACATATTTTTTAATAGAAAAAATATAAAAAAAAAAAAAAAAAAAAAACTTAGTGAAGTATACAGTTTTCATTGTAAAATACCTAAAATCCAAGCAAAAGTTTATTAAGTGAATTTTTTTTTTCACTAGTTTCATGCACAATTTCTTGTTAAATTCTTATAGTATAAAGTTGAGCGAGTATTTGTAGTAGTATACATCTTTTTCTGTTATAGCAAGGATGTAATGTGAAATCCCTTTTTTTGCAAAGGATTGCTTGTACGTTTTTCTATTATTATTTTTTTATTTTATATTTTTGTTACAAAAGGAAAACGGAAACCGGAACTTCCCCTCCTTGAAAAGTAACTGCTTTACATGTGTATTTTGATAAAGTTAAAATATTCTTTTGTGAAATTTTCTTATACGTTGTATGCTTTTTTGTTGATATAAAGGTCCTCTGGCAAAAGGAAAGTGAACATTTTTAAACAATTTGCTTTAAAATTAAAATTTATTTTTGGGGGGAATGGTGAATAGTGATATACGAGGGCTGGCGGAAGGGAATCAAAATATTTGTGAAGAAGAAATATTAAAGAGATAAAGTTAGGATAAAATAAAGAATTTTTTGTTATAAATATTTTTCCAAAGTTTCCGATTTTTTTTTTTTTTTAATGTTTTTAATTTTTTTTTTTTTCTTTCTTTTTTTTTTTTTCAAGGGCCTAAATATTTTTGGTTAAATTATGAATTTTTCCAAATTTTCTGTAGAATAAACTGATATATTTTCAGTAGAATGAATTAAGGAAATTACATTTATTTTCAATTTTGTATCAATCTATCAATCTATCTTTTTTTTTTACGTAGTGATAGCGCACTATCATCTAGTGGTCCTACGCTGGAACCACCATCCCGAAACCTCTGCGCATTACTTCGGGGTGGGGTGTTGATTAGTGCGGTTGTTCCCCTTTCCTACTCCCTCGTCCAACATGCATTTGTATGAGATTAGGGGTTCGGTATTTGCACTTGTCGCTGTAATTCGGTCTTCTCTTTCAATATTTCCCGAATTTCTCCACTCGTGTTAACATTAATTCCATCAGTTGTTCGATCATCATGTTACAAAGCTCATTATGTAATGTATTTCTCCTACTGTTCCAAAAGCTACATTTTGTGATTGTGTGCTTAAAGTCGTCATCGTATCCATTGCATATTTCGCCATAGTCTTCGTTGGAATCTTTGTTAGTAACTACCGAAGTTACCATGCCGACTAAAGGCCTGAGTCAAGTAAAAATTCAGTTTCCCATGTTTTCTATTCAGCCAACGTTCTATATTGGACCCCATCTTCCTCGTACCGTTTCATCCCATTGCCTCTGCCATGTTCGCAACAACTTCTACCTCGCATTCCGTTTTACGAAAGTCCTAGATACACGTGCATCATATATTTCCTTTCTTTCCTGGTGTCAAATCAATCGGGGGTACTCTAGCGATATGCCGAAATTATCCTGCGCATGTTCTATGAACTCTTTCCAGAAGATTCCTAAGTTTCCAACTACTTGAAACATTTTTACTTAAAACAGGGGCAGCGTGTAGCACCCGATAATGAGCAACTGTGGAAATTAACCATCTGGTGGTTTGCCCTGGACCCTTAATATTTGGCATTATCCTCGCTTGTTTCGAAGCTGTTCTCAATGCCTTCTCAGAAACCATCCTTATGTGTGGCTCGAAAGACAACTTACTGTTTAGGACAACTCCTAGATATTTTAAATTCCCGTCTATATTTATCTCGTGTCCATCAATCTTAAGTTTTGAACACTCAAACGCTCTTCATTTGGTCACCTAAATCGCTTCGGTCTTACTGGCAGCTAGTTTTAAGTTTTTTGATCTTAGTCAAGTATTAATTCTTCCTAGGTAGTCGTTTGTAACTATCTCGATCAAGGGTGTGGTTGGTTGGTATACCAATAATGCCATGTCGTCTGCGTATCCAACTAGTTTTGATCCATCTGGTAGATTTAAATTCAGTAGTCCATCGTACATTAAATTCCATAGAAGTGGACTTAATATGGAACCTTGTGGTACACCAGCTGATACTTCGTAATGATCCATACCATTTGCGGCTTCATATTCTAGGACCCTGTTTTGCAGATAGTTATCAGCTATGTAGATCAATTATCCTGAAAATCCTCTCTCTTTCTCATTGTCTGACAAATAACATTCCAGTCCGCAGAGTTAAAGGCGTTCCTAATGTCCAAAGTGACAATGGAACAAAATCTCATGCGTCTCATAACGATAGCCGCAGTACTCACTACCTCCCGGATACCTTGATCTTCCCCTTAGAAATCCAAACTGCACTCGTGAGAATTCACCATTTCCGTCTATAGTCTTTTTGTTATCAGTTTCTCCAGAAACTTTCCACAAGTGTCCAGTAGGCATATCGGTCTATATGAAGAAGGATTCTCTAGTGGTTTCTCGCCTTTGCGTAGCAAAACAAGAAATTGCCTCTTCCATATCCTAGGAAAGATACCCATTCTCAGACATACGTTAAATGTCTCTTTAAGTCCGGCCAATTTTCACAAACCATTCCCTTACACATTGCATCGAATGAAGGTCACCACGGCCGCCGCCTGACGAAAAAAGTGTACTAACTATCGTGTATGCCCAATTTGGGTTCGAAATACCTGGTATTTTCATTCGGTTTCCAATTTTCTTCATTATTATCCTGTATAGAAGACCCCATGGGTCCTTGTCCACCTCTTCGCATAGTGACTCCCACGCCTTTCTCTTTGAATTCTTAATAGCTAGTCTGAGATCCTTTCAAGCTCTTCTGTATATCTCCATTGCCACTTGGTCACTTTTACTCTTTGCAACTACCCGTTTAGCTCCATGACACTCCCTTCTGAGTTGAGCTTTTTCTTGGTTCCACCAATAGGCCTGTCTCCGGTTCTTGCCAAGTGTTGTAGTTCTCTTCATTCCAACATTACATATCTCTGTGAGTATGTCGGTGAGTCGTCCAGCCTTAGTATCCACGCCCAGGTTATCGGATACATGCGTTCTTAACTTTATATCCGTTAGTTTCTCCAAACATATTATCTTACAGGTGTTCTATTTAGAACGGATTGGATTCGCTGCGATCGTGGTGTGAGATAAGTCTATCTCTCTCTGAATATAATGATGATCACTCAGTGTCTCATCCTCTAGGACTTCCCATTTTATCGTTTTGTTTACTATAGCCGGTGAAGCAAAAGTAATATTTATAATTGAACTAGAATCTCTTCTCCTAAAGGTTGGAGAACTTCCTCTATTATATCTATCTATCTATCTATCTATCTATCTATCTATCTATCTATCTATCTATCTATCTATCTATCTATCTATCTATCTATCTATCTATCTATCTATCTATCTATCTATCTATCTATCTATCTATCTATCTATCTATCTATCTATCTATCTATCTATCTATCTATCTATCTATCTATCTATCTATCTATCTATCTATCTATCTATCTATCTATCTATCTATCTATCTATCTATCTATCTATCTATCTATCTATCTATCTATCTATCTATCTATCTATCTATCTATCTATCTATCTATCTATCTATCTATCTATCTATCTATCTATCTATCTATCTATCTATCTATCTATCTATCTATCTATCTATCTATCTATCTATCTATCTATCTATCTATCTATCTATCTATCTATCTATCTATCTATCTATCTATCTATCTATCTATCTCTATCTATCTATCTATCTATCTATCTATCTATCTATCTATCTATCTATCTATCTATCTATCTATCTATCTATCTATCTATCTATCTATCTATCTATCTATCTATCTATCTATCTATCTATCTATCTATCTATCTATCTATCTATCTATCTATCTATCTATCTATCTATCTATCTATCTATCTATCTATCTATCTATCTATCTATCTATCTATCTATCTATCTATCTATCTATCTATCTATCTATCTATCTATCTATCTATCTATCTATCTATCTATCTATCTATCTATCTATCTATCTATCTATCTATCTATCTATCTATCTATCTATCTATCTATCTATCTATCTATCTATCTATCTCTCTATCTATCTATCTATCTATCTATCTATCTATCTATCTATCTATCTATCTATCTATCTATCTATCTATCTATCTCTACTTCCTCAAATCCTCCATAAATTAAGATGCAAATGGAATGGGTAGGACCTGAGGAAAATTTCTATCATGTTATATACCAGAAATAAAAATAGCATAGTAGGGCCGGGGTAAGTGGTACCCCCCATACAAAGTAAATACTAATTATCCGCATAAAGTGAGAATATGATATAATTTTCTAATAAACCTGTATATTGGAGATGAAAACGGGACAGATAGGACCATACAAAGAAAATATTATTAAAAATATAACAAAAGAACTATTACGGTGAGAGCCCTCAAATTTTGTGGAACTATTTTTTTAACTTATTGCATTTATAAAGTAAAAACAGGACGGATAGGTCCGGAGGAAAGAGTATTCCCTGTACTAATATTAGTTTTCGTATATCTAAAGTATTCATTTAGTGAAGGTTTTAAAAACTGTATTTAAAATTTTAAAATGGATAGATCGAAGGGGAGTAGTAGCCCACACATAAAGAAAATATTAGTTTTGACAATTAACCGCTGAATTGATGTTCTTTAAATTTTCACATCATATTCCTGAAGGCCTCAATTTTAGAATAAGCTATTTGACTTTCCGATATATGCAGTTATCACACGTTTAAATAACTAAGTTACCAAAGATTTTAACTTTTTGTGGAGTCTAGGGGGAATGGTAAAATACTTATTAACGGATAAATTAAATACTGTTTAAGCAAAATCCTTGATATCATATTGCAATATCTGGGAAAATGGTACTACCAGAGCAAATTTTGTGAGAACTACTTTTTTTTTAGATTGCATCATTAAATACAAATATGACGTATAGGGTCAGGAGAAGGGGTAACTCCTTTAAAGTGCATATACTAATCTAAAATAATTATTTAGTGAAATTGTTAAAAACAGTTGTAGAAAAACTTTTAATATCAAATTTTAGAGTGGAAAGGTCGAGGGGTAGCATTATATAAAGTTAATATCTAATATGGCATCACAAAGGGTTGAAAAGCGCACCGGGTTAAGATTTTAATTCGTAGTATAGCAAAACTATTTGTTACATTTTCGCAAAGAACTCATTTAAAATCGTTGTCTTTCTATTCCCTTAAAACTTTAAGTATCTCCCTTATTTTATTATAGAATATTTTGGCTCCTTAAATTTTAATCTAAAATCCCTTTAACTTCTTTCTAAAACTTTCTAAAGAAAAAAACAAAACAAACCCTTTGGCCTTAAGAAATATTCACCAAATTCAATATTTTACAACAGATATATTGAAAAACATGACAAAAAAAAGATAAACTAAACAACATAATTCATCATTATCTATATGACTATAAAAAAACAATAAAAAAGAAAGCAAAAAAAGCACAACAACATCCGTTACCAAATCTAACACACGCAAATTTCATATTTGTTTTCAAAAGGGTTTAAACCCTTTAGACTTCTAAAGAAAAAAATTTCGCAAAAAAAAAAAAAGGATATATTAAGTTTTATATAAACCAACCTCCCCCCCCCCCCCCCCCTTGACTTCTTAGATTTCCCTTTTCCTAGCACATCTTTAACTAATATTTTCTACAAATGTGTTAAAGTAAAAATTGTCTACTTTTTTCCAACGCACTTACATCTTTTCAGTAGTGGTTTTACGGCTTAAATTTTTAAACACAACAAAAATATTGCCTACTAAATATTAAAAAAATGGGAAAATCCTTCCAAAAACCTAAAATAACTTCCGCGCCTTAAACTGTTTTGTAGTGTTTAGCAGTTTTTTTTTTACTAAAAAAATAGTGCTGATTATTGCTGTTGTTGTTTTAGTGATGTTTAGTCTACAGTTTTAAACAAGAAAAAATTTAAATTGAAAAAATAAAAAAATGGAAATAGTAAAAAAAGAAAACAAAACATAACTATCTAAGCAACACATGTTGCCTAAAACAAAATTATGTTGCTGACTTGTTAAGAGGAAAATTGTGAACATTTTTACGATTTGTTTTGTGTATTTTTTTTTTAGTTTTTTTTTTTATAGTTTTAGTGATTTACAAAAAGGATAATAAACTGATTTAAATAATTTATTTGTAACATATTGAAATATGGTAAAACACTTTTTTACTATTTATAATATTTTATATTAGTTAATTAAAACGTCAGAAATTGTTAATAATACAGGTCAACAAAATCGCAAAAAAAATATATATATATCGGGAATAATTCTGAAAATTATTATTCCCTAGGCTTGATATAGTTTGGAAAGTAATATGAACATTTTCCATCTCGTCACATGTTTAACCCAATGAGAACAAAAGAAAATTAACTTTCCTAAGGAGTCTTAAGGTTATTCATTTGTCTAAGTAATAGGTGGAGGAAATTAGTTACCCGTGTTTTATAGTCGTGAAATGGGGCTACAAAAATGTAGTAATAAAAGGTGTTCCGAAGTGATTTTTTTAATTTTTAAAACGCTATAAAATGACTAGTTTTTGCACTATTAAAAAACTAATAACACATTAAAGGTTGACAATTAAAGGTGATTATTTATACTTTTGATCCAAATAAAAAATTTATATAGAATTTTTATCCATTTTGGAATAATTAATTTTGTCTCACTTTTCAATTTGGATACATACTAATCTATGCCCTGAATTTCAAAATGTCTCAACATTTCTAGTATGAAAACTATACTAGTTGAACACTGACTGATCGTCAGATATAGCAAAATAAATTAAGTACTTGAGGATACTAGCCCTATAAGATACTAGCCCTATAAGATATTAAAAAAATACGTCCAAATATATCTTTAGAATTGTGTTTCTCTAAATAACACAAAAACTTGAGCCATCATGCTCAGAGCAATTTCTGTGCACCAGGTTTTACAATACTTTATAATTGATTGATATATTTTGTTAATTTCCTGACAATATCGGTGAAAAATTACAGGAAATTCTACATAAATTCTATGAACTTGTACAATAGTGTCCTGTAAATAAAGATTTTGTAAAAAGCCCCTTCAAACGATGCGTAATAATTAGTTTAATATGGAAAAAACATTTAAAACTTTTTTTGAAACCTATTTAGGGAAAAAAACTCGGAACTTTCTTTTAGGCCAAAATGTAACCAGACTTGAGATTTTCAATCACTGGTAGCGAACTGAGGATGAATTTTAAAAATTGTTTAAGTATTTTTTCCGTATTCAGCTCATCAATGCGCATCGTTTGAAGGGTCTTCCTACATCTAAAACTCAAAAAAGCCCATCCTAAGACACTCTATTGTATAATCAATTAAGTAGTAAAATAAACAATTAGTAAGAACTAACTACTTTTTTCCATTTAATAGTCAAATATATTGTAAAACTAAAATATATAATTTGTTCTCATGTTTAGGTTTTAACGAAAGCAAAATGCATAAAACACCATATATGCTAATAAAGTGTGTAGCCGCACATAAAAAAACCTATTCTATTTTGCTGGTGTCTAATTATTGTACACAAACTCTGATTTAATACCGCCAAAAATAGTAATATAGTAAAATAGTACATTTTTAAATCTTTTTTTTTTTACTTTGTTGTTTAAAATTGGATTTTTTTTTTTTTTTTCAAACTTTTGATGTCACCAATGTGTTTTTAAAAATGTTACCATTTCAGGTGTACTCCGCAAGGGAGAGCTTTATATCCTCTTCTTTGAAATATTGCCGTAAACCCACTACTCAGGAAACTTGATTCTCTGAACTTTAAGACTGTCGCTTATGCGGACTCTAAACTATCCTGGCTCCAAACTATCCTGGAAAGCCATTGGGAAATCCTGGGGAATAAATCCTATGAACACAAAATGGCTCTTCGATCTTAAGAGAAAATGATATCATATTCGACTATTATTAACAATTTGAGGTTATTCTTTAGTTAAAATTTGGATAGAAATACTGGCAGGGTATACTTAAATACTCTTATACAATGATATTTAAACACTCAGACTCTTACTAAGACCCAGAATATGTATATGCTTTATGGGGCCTTCGTGATTTTTTTGATATGTTATACACGGAATTGTAAACTCAATATAACCCCATCTTTTTTTTGATGGTGGGTATAAAAAGATTGACCCATTGGCTTCAACTTAATAATCTGAATTGTATGAACTAATTTTTGCGTGGGGAGTCCTTATATTAAACATTTAAAAAAAAAGAAAAAAGAGAAAAAAAAAACGTGATTTTTTTTAGTAAAAAATAGTTTGGAACAAGGATCTAAAAAATTATACAAGTGCTCAAATAATAATATAGAACAACAAATATCGTACTTTCAGTTCGACCTCTAACATTTTTCTTCGATATTGTTTAGTTTTTTGTTACACTTTTTGATTTTTATTTATTTCTTAACAACTTTTTTTATCATATTTGATTTAATAATTTTTTTTTTTTTTTTTTCGTTGATTTCTGACATCTGTCTCCGTTTACATTAAAATTACACACACAAATATAGACATCTACTAGCAAACAAATAAACACACACACACACTCACACTGCATAGTCTACATAACCCACACTCACAAATATTAACACATTTACAAACATAAACTTTAACACACTTTTTTTATAACCTATACCACCATAGGTGAGGAGGGTATTATGCGTTTGTGCTGATGTTTGTAACACCCACTTTAATTTATACCAATCGGCTTAGAATCACTTTCTGAGTCAATTTAACGATGTCCGTCCGTCCGTCTGTCCGCCTATGTAAACCTTGTAATCAAACTACAGGTCGCAATTTTGAACCAAAATCAATGAAATTTGGTACAAGGGTTTCTTATAGTCCAGGGACGAAGCCTATTGAAATTGGTTATGATCAGTTCATTATTTCACCTAGCCCCCATACACATGTCCTCCCGGAAAAGGGTTTAACGATCATAAAAAATAAATTAAATATAAAAATATTTTAATGAAATTTGGCACATATACGTTTCATATAAGTCTTAATAAGTGTGCCGATTTTTAAAAAGATCGGTCCATAATTAACCATAGCTCCCATATAAACCCCTTTTCAAAAAATCACTTTACCGGGCATAAATCCCATTAAAATGTTAGTTAATATTCGACAAAAATAAGTTTTGTATGAACATAAATGATAGTGCCAAATTTTACAAAGATCGGTCCATAATTTACCATAGCTCCCATATAAGGCCCTCTTTCGGGAATCACCCAAAAGTGAATAAATTCATATAAATGTTAGCATCAACGTAATATTCTGTATTCGTATGTTTTATTTTACAATCCACATTTGACTCCAAGTCGAATAAAAGACCCCTCCCCGAATTATAATGTACACAATGGTGTAGGGTTTCATATGGTCAGGCTTGACCGAGTATATCTTTCTCTCGTTTTGTCTATTAGTTCATAGTGTGTGTTATTTACAAAAACTTTTTTTTTCATTTTGTTACTCTTATTGTTTGTCTACATATGTATTTATTTCTATGAATTATAAGGTCCTTTTCTATATATGAGTCTATACAATAGTACGTTTGTATACCCAGCAGGAAAATATGTTAGTGCTTTCCCCTGCAGACACTTTGCTTTCTATAAAAAATCCTTGAAAAAATGCCTCGGATTTTTTAAAAACAGTTGGATACAAATTATTTTTTCCCTTTTAATAGATGCGCAATATAAACTTTCTCATTACAAGTAGAAAAAAAATTGTAGTTTACAAAGCTCAAAGTCATTTAGTCTTGTTTTAAGTATCCATAAAGAAGGTAGTCGCATGTCTTTTTTTTTAAAGTCTATTTCAGAATTTTTTGTAATAGCATTGCACATAAGATAGCATATTTATTTAAGAGTCCTTACCTTCTCGCTTCTTTTTGAAAGGGAGAAGGGAAGGTCTTGCCTAAAATGCCATGTAAGAAAGTAATAATGTTGGAATGTGAGTGGCATGCTTTGTGGTTCCAAAATAAAGCATCTTTGAATGTCTCTTTAGTCTTTCTTTTTCCGACTGGGTATTTATGACTTATATATCGTTGTTGACATTTTTCTAGCCTTTTTTTTATACTGTCGTCGCTCATTTATTTATTTTTTTTTTTTTTGCTTTGCCTGTGTTCGGTGTAAATGATTGTATTTCATATTTTTTATTATTTTTTTTTTTTTTTATTAAAAAGAAAAATAAAAAAGATCTTTTTTATATCACTTTGCATTGTGTTGAGTTGTTCATGTGTATTTGTGTTTTTCTTTACATTTTTTTTTTTTTTAATTTTTTCAGTATCTCTGCTTTTTTACTTAAACATTTGTCTACTCATTTATGTCACTTTTAGGACAGTTAAGTTTCTTGTATTTTTTTATGTTTTACTGTTTACTGTCGCATTTATTTAGTTTATTTAAGATTTTTCAACCGTTTCTTTTTTTTCAATGCTTGTGTTTTTCTTTTATTTATGATAGGGTTAAATGTTCTTGATTTTTTTTTTTTTTTTTTTGCGTTTTCGCTATCATTTTTTATACTTGCGGCATTTATGTGGCTGTTTGTTGGTTGCTTTGCATATGGCGTCAGCGAACCCATTTCAAAAATGTTGACGGAAAACAACACTTACCTAAAAAGAAGACAAAAAAAGGAAAAAATATGAAATAAGAAAAGTTATTATTGTTAGTTTTGTTGTAAAAAAATCATAAAGAAATGATTCATAAACACCTTAGAAAAATATATTGTGTATTAGGTTAAAGAAAGCCCTTTTAGAAGAACTAATAATGAGGGTTATATATTAAATGACTGAAAAGTTTTTTCATAAGATTTTCAAATACTTTAAATGATTTTTAAGCAAGATTAAATTATACTTAAAGGAAATCCTTTAAACTTTGGTAACATATTTTTGAACACAAAAGAGCTAAAGTGTTATCACTTTAATATTAATCCTTTTAAAATTGAACTTAGAAAGACGATTAATAAAAGTGGACAGCTTTGTTGTCTTAACTTTTGTAAACATTTTGTAATTCTTCCTGTTATTTTAATATAATTAAGAAAATAATAAAATATAATAAATAAATAAATGGCATAATAATAAAATAATTATTAATAAATCAGAAATAATATAAATTGAATTAAATATAAATCTTTATTTAGTTATTGCACACAATCTTTATATTTTTACTGTTATAGTTTAAGCATGAAATAATTTTTATTTACTTTATATGGGGGCCATTTACTTTATATGGGGGCCATTAAACATAGCTACTTGATTCTATTCTCTATTATGAAACTCGATTAGAAAGCTAAATTTCAAGATTCTCTATAATAGCTCTTTAGATTTGAAATAATTATTCCAAGTTACCCTTAGACTCAGAATCAGCGTTACCGTTGAGAATTTTTAAAAAGTGTCCAAAAAAGGGGATTTCCAAATAAAAAGTCGCCAAAAAAGGGGATTTTTTGAAAAAAATGTGCCAAATGCTTTAAAACCTAAACAACTCCTTAAAATTTGTTTATTTGATATCAATTAAAACAAAAAATTAAACTACAAAATTAAGTTTTATTAATAACAAAATAATTTATAATGATTTTACAAAAATTTTTATTACAGCAAAAGTAAAGATTTATTCACTAAAATAGTTAACATACAACAAACGATTTCTTCACTTGTACTCCAGTCTTTCAAATCCCCGTCAAACAAATTTAGGATGAAAGGTATGGATCCACAAGTATTGACTTAAGTCTGTTAGACAAACTATTTTTTATTATTGATATTTTAGTAAAAAAAAATTTTAGTTACTAACAGTTTCAGTTCATTTATAAATACTCCTCGATTTTTTATATCACTGTACTGCGAAACAATCTCAAAATTATTAATTTATTTGTTGGAATTAATATATAATGGGTCGATATATTTCAAACAACTTAGTTTTTCGTCATTTAGCACATAGTCTTAAAAAGTCGCCATTTTGTCGCCATTTAAAAAAAGGGCATTTAAAAAAGTTGAGTGCAGGTGGTTGAAAAAGGGGCAATTGGCGACTAAAGTCGCCAAACGGTAACACTGCCCAGAATTATTTTCTAAGGCGACTTAACGATGTCTGTCCATCCGTCAGTCTGTCTAAAAACAGACTGACGGATAAAGACAGAAATAAAAAATTTAATACATATTTCATAAATAATGTGATAGAAATCATAAAGACAACTTCACAAGTGATTCTTGGGGTGCAAATAGTTAAGTGATGACCAGGGTGATCGATTATTCGAATTTTTTGAGAAACCGGTTGCACTTTTTGAAATTCAGAAAAAACCGGTTAACCGGTTTTTTGCAGAAGTTAATATTTATATCAAAAGACTATATTTCTTTAAAAAAATCAATTCTTATAATTAAGTTAAAATTTATTAAATACAAGCGTAAAAGCCTAACAATGTCAGGAAAAATAATATAATAATGAAAATATGCACAAACAAATCCGAAAATTAAAAGAAAAAAATATGAACAACATTTCACCAGACACCTTCCTCTCCCTAATCGAAGTCAATTATTTGAAGCCGTTCAGCTTAATTATAACCCTATTCGTCCTACAAATCGTAACGGAGCCAGATAATGTTTAAAGTTTTAAATTCGTAAATCTTTCAAAATAAAAAATTGTCGTAAATGCGCTCCCTTGCCAAAATACAGAATTAGTTTTTTATAGGATTTAGAGAGCAAACAATAAGTATAGCAAATCAAAAGTTCTTAATACCAAAACAGACTTTTTGGTCCCTGATAGAAACATCTGGCACTATTAGAATTTGTTGAACGAATAGTTTTATAAGTATGCCGATTTTTAGTTTCTTACGTCGTCTGGGAGCTTCAGAAAGCTCTGGAAAGTAACTATTGCTTAGGAAAGATATATTTAAATCCATATATATAGATCCACGTATTTTCGCTCCCTGATAGAGATTTCAAAATCTGGCTCCGTTACAATTTGTAGGACGAATAGGCTTATAATTAAGCTGAATTTTAAATTTCTATGTCTTCTGGGAGCTTTAGAAAGCTCTGGAAAGAGAAAAAATTCTTAGAAAAAGACACATAAATCCTCTTATAACCGCTCCCTGATAAAAATTTCAAAATATGGCTCCATTAGGATTTGTTGGACAAAAAGTTTTATAATTAAGCCAAATTTTAAATGTCTAAAATTTAGTTAGCATAAACAGAAACCATGGCTTAATATGGAGATAGTATATTAATTAAGTCTCAATTGAAACGATTATGCAGGTGAAACTTTTTTAACACAACACCTTAAAAAAATAAAGGAAATATTGGATCTAAAAAATTAAATTGGGTCATACAGGATAATTATTAATTATTTATTTGTTTAATATTACAGAATAAATTCCAATTTAGACTAAAACTATATTTTAAAAACATCAGAATCAGTCTTTATGAATATTTAAAAAATTATTCCTAAATTTTCAAATATCACATGTTTTCTGAAATAAAATGCTATTTTTAAAACCGGTTTTTTGTGTTTAAAAAAACCGGTCTATTCGACATTCGAAAAATGAACATTTTGAAAAAACCGACAGCACATTGACTGAAAAAACCGGTTTTAAAACCGGTTGGAAAACCGCGTCGATCACCCTAGTGATGACTAGGAGGCGGATTTTTTTGCAAAAACATGTTTTTTCTCGAATATTTTACTGAAAAAAATAGCATAGATTTGTTAGTGCATATTTTTGTATGCTTAATCGAAAATGCATATTTTTCTTAATAATGCTTATAATTCGAAAATTGTTTGTTGAATTTTATTTTTTTATTCCTCATTTCAAAGTTAGCCATCCTAGGAATGCAATTTTTTAAAAATCGCCAAAAATGCATTTATGATGTGAAAGAAAAAAATATATATATATATACATATAGATAGTACTTGTAAATCTCTATAAAAAATATGCTTACATGTGTAGTTTACCTCTTTTAGTTTAAGAGATATTCAGGTCGAAATACATTTTTGCCTCATTTTAGCCTTGTTTTTTTTTTATTATTATTTTTTTTTTAATTTTCCTACAATATTATAAATAATATTGTTGCAAGATCATATAAATATAGTGCAGGCTCGATTTTCGGTATTAATTAAAAAGCAGACCTGTCGCGAAAGCTTAATTTTCGCGGTAACAACATTTGAACAGGGCAAAAAAGTTATTCGTTCTTTACATATTTTTCTTTCGCGAGTAGTTTTCTTATTACATGTGACCAGAGAGTGATTTGGAAGCATCATATAATATTAACCGGAATCGTCGGCATTGTAGATTTGGTGAAGAGTCAACCCATGCTCATCAAAGTAATCCTTAAACTTTTTCACATATCGATCAATAATTTTTAAAAATCTAATTCCATGTCGACGATTAAATTTAATCAACCATTCTTCACTTGCAATTGAAACCTGAATTGGTTTGATAAATTTTGGAATACAAATGACTGACTTTTGACTGTAAAATCACTACTGGTATTGGAACATTTTTTCTCCTTTGTTTTGCAAACCACTTATAAAGCATTTTTTCCATTCTTGGATACCCAGCCTTCTTCAAGGTGCAACGTTTGCCAGGGCCACTTTCTGTTGTATATATGAACTTTTTTAATGAATTTTCTTGCTTTTTAATGCGTTAAACCGAAGACTTATGCAACTTGTAATTCACGCAAATTAAATTTATGGAATTTCCACTTTTAAATTATTATTATTATTTTTTTTTTTTTTTAAATCTCTAATTTTTGAGAAATTTTGGCAATATTTATTACTGAAATTTTTTTTTCTGGGCTTTATTTTTTTCCAAAGAAATCTTAATGCAAATGCGAGAAAAGTTAATCCGGAGTAGCATGGGGCTAAGATCTGCCCATAAGCCCTATACAAACTTTGTCAATTTTGAAAATTTGATTAAAATTTTAGTGTTAAGCTATTAAACTGCAAAGCTGGGATCGACTTAAAATTATATTAATTATATATCTCAATATGTAAGGTAAACACACAAAAAGTATTTTCTCGCGAACACCCTTTATAACGACAGGGCATTCATTTCAATAAATAAAAGTCTTTAATCATGTTTCCCACGGATTAGAATTCTGAGTATTTTGATGTAGGAAAGTGGATGTTTACACATATTATAATGAAATTTCAATAAATAATCATTATTTATTTTAAATTTCATTAAAGTTTAAATATTAACTTTAATTGGCAAAATTGCAAAATTTTAAATCCTTCGAGAAATTCTGTTATCAAATTACATTCCACTAACCTTTTTTTATAAATTATCAATCTCCATATTCTAACATTTTCTTAGTAAGAGAGTATTCTTTGTAGATATTTATAAGGATTTTCTATATATAAAATTTCTTTTCCGTCATATCATAAAAGAATTTTTGGCGATTTTTCAAAAGAATTACATACCCAGATGGTCAAATTTGGAAGGCCACCCACTATCCCTCTCACTTCCTAGGAGTTCATACTTCTCCACGTCAACTCAAAAGCACCTCAGATCTGACTGTGTGGAATTTTATAGAGATATCTCCTACGGTTCAAAAGCTATAGAATTATTTCCAAAAAAAAAAAGCGTTTTGGAACCACTGTGCCACATAACTAAAGATATTTTTGGGAAAAAACAGTTTGGACTTTATTATTCTTTTTTTTATTTTTTTTATTATTTTTTGTAACGAATTTAAAATTAAAAATTTTTTGACATTCGTTTCAAAAAAAAAAACCAAAATCTTTCTGGCCCCAAATGGTCTAAGCCCCTGATTTTCAATCGTCCGTGGGAGATTTTTTGGAAAGACTCTAAGGAATTTTTATACTCTACACTGATGTTTGTAACATCCAAAATTATAAATTTATACCAACTCATACCAATTTATACCAATAGGCTTAGAATCACTTTCAGAGTCGATTTAACGATGTCCATCCGTTTGTACGTCCGTCTGACCATCTGTCCGTCTATGTAAACGTTGTAATCAAACTACAGCTCGCAATTTTGAACAAAAATTAATGAAATAAACCTGTGAGCTAGGTTTATTTCAGTCCACGGAATAAGCCTATTGAAATTGGATAATGCGGATTAACTTTTCTCGCATTATCCGTTCATTATTTCACTAAGCCCTCATACAAATGTCCTCCCGAAAAAAGGCTAACAATCATAAACCTTTTAAATACAGTTATATTTCAATAAAATTTGACACAAATATAAGTCCAAACCTGTGTTGCGAAATTCAGGAAGATCATTCCATAATTTACCATAGCTCCCATATAAGCCCTTTTAGTATCGACGTAATATTCTGTATTCGTATGTTTTATTTTGCACTTAATATAAATACGGACCACAATTGGCCCCAAGTCTAATTAAAGAACCCTCCCCGAATTTTGATGGATACAATAGCGAAGGGTATCAAATGGCCGGGCTTGAACAACTACATCTTTTTTCCTCGTTTATCCTGAATTTACACAATAAGCACAATTTATTTTAATATTCTAAAATATCTCAGTCAATTTATATATTTTGATATCTATAAACTGTATAATTAAGACATGCAGTTTTTATCATAACTGTCCTGAAACAAATTTCTCTTATATTAAATATTTTTTAAAAAAATCTTAAATTTTATTTCTTTAAACTTTTAAACATTTTTTCTACCTCAAAAAAAGTATTCATTTGTCACCAGAATAGGAAAAATAAAACAAATTCTAGTCATGTATCAATATATTACTCTATATACTTCTATACTTATATTTATTATATTTTATTTATTTATTATTCTTTATTTTTGTATTTTGCTGTTTTATACAACTAACAAACACATTCATCTTGTTTGTAAATTGTAGTCTTTGTTGCAACATCCTCTTGATTTACACACACGTTTTGTGTTGCTTTTACAACCATGAATGAATGAATTGTATTACATGTACAAAACGTTGTAAGTACATAGAATATATAAATATATAGTAGCAAACAAACCTTTTGTTATACATATTAGAACATTTTCTAAATAAAGGTGGGTTCTTTTTTTTTACAGCAACTCCTTTGATATTTTATCGGTTTGTTAGAAACTTGAAGAAAAATCTTTTATTGTGGTAAAAATTATATTACTACATACAAAGATTTATATGTATTTTTGAAGGAGATAAATATTTAAGTTTTAGTTAGAATTTCTTTTTTTAGATTTATTGAATAAATTGGTAACACTAGACGTATGAGTAATGTGAAATTAAACAGGGACTATATTTTCTTATAATACTAAATTAAGGATTTGTTAGATTTTCATTTTGAAATAATAACTTAAATTAAGTATAAATTATTTAAAGGTGATAAAAAAAATCTTCAATATTTATTTGCTCCATTTAAGTAAATTGATTCGATTAAAAATTTTAGCTAAAATTTGTTTAATACATTTTTAAAAATATATTTCCTTTTTAAATATTCCTCTAAACGTTAGCCAATTTCTTTACCAAAACCATTTATCTTCTTTTAGTGAGTTTGTAATTTATCAAACAATTTTTATGATGAATCATAAAATTTTAACAGACTTGTATCTTGTTTGTTTCAGTTTTTCTATTTTTTATTATTTATTAAAAAATCATCAAACGTATGTGGTAGTAAAAGGTAAAATGCAATAAAAATAAAAAAATTGCACCTGCTGCAATTTTGACAAAGCATGAATTTAATACAACGTTCTCGTAACTCTTATACAGACATAAAACTCTAACGAGAAACTGAAATACTTATATAACAATAGTGTGGCATCAATAAAATGAACAGCAGCATCAGCAGAAAAACGAAAAACTAAAACAACATCGACATGAATATCAGCAGCAGCAGTATAAACATCATCGAGATATACACTCAAATGCAGACACACATATGTATATATATTAATACACACAAACTAATGCATTTTTCATTAAATGCATATACAAAGCACAATGGGTCTTGAACAATTTTAGGAAACTACAGCTAAGATAGTAAATTTTTCCATAGTCTAGGCAATAGTTTAGTCCACAAACTAGATAACAATTTTGGTTTATAGTCTGAACAATAGCACAATACATAGTTTATTCTATAATTTAAAAAATAGCTTATAGTTTAGAAAATAGTTTTGTCTATAGTCTGGAAAATATTTTGTTTAATATTTGTTTCAAGTCCGGACAATAGTTCAGTCTATAGGATAAATAATAGTTAATAGTATTGGCAACAATCTAGTCCATATTCTAGAAAATAGTCAAATCCATAGTTTAGACAAAACTCAAGTCTTTAGTCAAGATAATAATCAAGTCCATAGTCTAAACAATGGTGTAGTCTATAGTTTATAGACTACACAATAGTCTGGTTTATAGCCTAGACAATAGTCTGGTCTATAGTATAGTCTATAGTCTAGACAATGGTCTAGTCCATTGTATAGATAATGGTCTACTCTATAGTCTATACAATGGTCTAGTCTATAGTCTAGTCAATAGTCTAAAAAATAGTCTGGTAAAAGTGTAGCCCATAGTATAAGCAATAGTCTAGTCAATATTCTGGTCCATAGACAATAGTCTAGTCTATAGTCTAGGCAATAGTCGAGTCAATAGTCTAGTCAATAGTCTAGTCAATAGACTATAGTCTAGTCAATAGTCTAGTCTGTAGTCTAGACTATAGTCGAGTCAATAGTCTAGTCAATAGTCTAGACAATAGTCGAGTCTATAGTCTAGACAAAAGTCTAGTCTATAGTTTATAGTCCAGAAAATAGTCTATTCTATAGTTTGTAGTCTAGGCAATATTCTAGTCTATAATCTAGTCAATAGTCTAGTCTGTAATCTAGACAATAGTCTAGTCTATAGTCTAGTCTATGGTCTAGTCAATAGTCTAGTCAATAGTCTAGTCTATAGTCTAGTCAATAGACTAGTCTATAGTCTGGAAAAAAGTCTAGTCTATAGTTTATAGTCCAGACAATAGTCTATTCGATAGTTTGTAGTCTAGACAATATTCTAGTCTATAGTCTAGTCAATAGTCTAGTCTAGACAATAGCCTAGTCTATAGTCTAGTCTATAGTTTATAATCCAGACAATAGTCTACTCTAAAGTTTGTAGTCTAGACAATATTCTAGTCTATAGTCTAGTCAATAGTCTAGTCTATAGTCTAGTCAATAGTTTAGTCAATAGTCTAGTCAATAGTTTAGTCAATAGTCTAGTCTATAGTCTAGTCTATAGTCTAGTCTATAGTCTAGTCTATAGTCTAGTCTATAGTCTAGTCAATAGTCTAGTCTATAGTCTAGTCAATAGTCTAGACAATAGACTAGTCTATAGTCTGGAAAGGAGTCTAGTCTATAGCTTATAGTCCAAACAATAGTCTATTCTATAGTTTGTAGTCTAAACAATATTCTATTCAATAGTCTAGTCAATAGTGCAGTCTATAGTCTAGTCAATAGTCTAGTCAATAGTCTAGTCTATAGTCTAGTCTATAGTCTAGTCTATAGTCTAGTCAATAGTCTAGTCAATAGTCTAGACAGTAGACTAGTCTGGAAAAAAGTCTATAGTTTATAGTCCAGACTATAGTCTATTCTATAGTTTGTAGTCTAGACAGTAGTGTAGTCTACAGTCTAAGCAATAGTCTAGTCTTAAATCTAGGCGATATTCTATAGTTTATAGCAATTTTTTTATTTATTTTCAATTCCCATTGTGCATCATGATTCTCAAAAACAACATTGAACATGTTTTACATGTAAAAGAGATGTATATGGGTGTGAAATGAGTATGAATATTCTTCCATATGAGCATGCAACTTCACACACACATACACACTTGCACATAAAAGCTTTTAACTCTATGCGTATAATAGAATATATACTTTCGCAACAGCATGTATACATCTACATGCATCCTCCCTTTTTCCACCTACAACTAAAACAACTACTAAACAACAGCAACAGCACCACCACTAATAATAGAAAAAATACATGATATATGCTTATGATAGATGTCCATTTGAATGAACCATTCATCCAATGCATAGTTAATGTTTGAAACTACTACAGCATTCGTGGTGTTTCCTATACAATTCATTCATATGCACCTCTATCTATGTTAATACTACTAGTTGTTTAGTTGCCGTAAAACACAATTATGAGTTAGTGAATTTGAATTTAAGTCAGTGATGTGTGTGTGTTGGTGTATTATTGAGGTGAATATGTGTGTAAGAGCATATGTTTATTTATCATGTATTTTTATTACAAACTAATTTACAATTGAATTTGGATGTTATGTAATAATGTTTAAGTTTAGATTGGTAATAAATTACCGTTATAAACCAAAGATCATTATAAATCATTCATTTAAATCATAAAATAAATGTGGTGTTATGAATAAATATAAAATTAGAAAAAAATAAAAAATAAATAAATTAAAAATTGCGGGAAACATAAATATTTAACAATCATATATTTTTGAAATGATGATATACTAAAATATTTAAGTCTGTAAACATAAACAAATCGAGAAAAATATCGACCAAATGCCTAGGATCATGGCTCTATTTTGTATTCCAATTAACAAGTTCATTAAGATTAGTTAATTTAACTACAAATATGGCTCCCTATATTGAGAATATCGCAGATGATAGTAAAATAATAAACGATATTATTCAAAAGCTAAAAACAATATCAAACACATTAAAATAAAACATTTAAGAAGCAAATATAAAAAAGCTAAGCAAATTAAGTAGTAAGATTGAACGATATGTGCACAGAAAAAAGTCAAAATGGACTTCAATTACGAAATATGTAATATTAATTAATTTTTAATTGATTTTGCTCCAATCATCAATATGGCAATATTAATAGTTAGAATAATTGATATTACATATTATTACTTCTTTTCCTTAAATAGATGCAATGAGCTGAAAATTTTTGAAATTTACTTAAATTTATTTTATTTCTGTACTCTTATAGACAAAATATTTAATTTTTCTTTATAATATATTAACAGCTGTGAATTTATTAAAAAACAAAACTGAAAACCAATTAGAAAATGCATTATATTAATAAATCATATAATTAAATTCCAATATAAAGTTAATTAATAATTTTATTAAAAACTTATTTGAAATATTTTTTTCTGTGTGTGATGGTATTTCAATTTCAAAAACTTTGTTTCCAAAAAAAATAAAAAATAAAAACATTTGGAAAAAATATTAAAATTAATCTTTTCAAAAAACTGACTTTAATTTATAATCAAACACAAATCAATAAAGAATGGCACAAACAAATTTATACTAGAAAGAAAAATATACTTCAGTTACGAAATTTCTTATATTAATTAAATTTTTGTTTGATTTAATCACAACAATGATAATATTAATTGCTTTTTGTTTAAATCTAAATTAATTATACCCTACACCACCATAGGTGGTTGGGGTATTATGCGTTTGTGCTGATGTTTGTAATGCACAAAAAAAATTATCGGACCCCCACCTTAAAGTATACCGTTCGACTCAGAAAGTGATTCTGAGTCGAACGAATTTAGCGATGTCCGTCCGTCTGGCTGTCTGTCCATGTAAACCTTGTGAACAAAGTACAGGTCGCAGTTTGAAAGATATCTTGATGAAATTTGGCACGAATAATTATTTTGACACAAGGACGAAGCTTATTGAAATTGGTTATGATTGGTCCATTATTTCACTTAGCCCCCATACAAATTTTAAATAATTATTTATTTCATTACTAAAAATATTTTAATAATACAATATAAGTAAAATTAGATGAAAAAGATATTACGACTAAAATTTTGATTGAGTGAAAAGAATGTATAACGATATCGTAATTATATGAAAAAACAATATCATAAGAAAAATATAGTTTAGTCCGTAAAAATCGTCATTTCGATTTGAAAACAATTATTACTGGAGATCATATTTAGCATTTATATGATATCGTTTCATTACAGATATAATATCATTTGGCTTTTTGGTTATGATCTATTGCAATACCGATGAAAAATAGCATAATTTGGCTAGAGGAGGCTAAGTTTATGTTGGGTTTTAAGCAAAAGTAAAAATTTTCTATACAAGTCTTTAATATCTGAGAAATGGTTAGAGTATGGAGATTAATAATTTATAAAAAAAAGTTATTGGAATGTAATTTGATTGCAGAATTTCTTGAAGGACTTAAAATTGTGCATTTTTGCCTTTTTTTAATAAAATTAATATTTAAACATTAATCAGAACACCAATCCGTATAAAACGTGTTAAAAAATTTACTTTTTTTATTGAAATGTTCACCTTAACGTTATAAGGGTCAAAAAATACTTTTTGGCTGTATACCTTACATATAGAGCTATAAAACGAAGGTAAGCTTAAGCCGATCCTAGCTTTCCAATTTAAGAGCATAAGAAAAGAAAACACATTTTTAAAATTTTCAAAATTTGGATAAGGCTTGTGGGCAGACCTCTCTTCCAAACTCCTCCGGATTTACCTTAAACGCATTTACATTAAGATTTCTTTTGAAAACATTAAAAAAATGATAAAGCCCAGAACAAAAAACAAATGTTCCAACTTCAGATTAATATAACTTTTTAACGGATATATAAATTTATATGATGTTTGAAGCGCAATTATTTAGAATTTTATAAGGAATCTGGCGGATATTTTAGAAAAATTCTAGAAACAATATTAAGCCTACCAAGTTAAAAAAAAATCTAAAAAAACGGGACTAAAAATAAGGTAAAAATTTATTTCGACCCGAATATCTCTTAAACTAAAAAAGAAAACATACATATGTATATTTTTTGTAGAGATTTACAAGTACTATTTATATATAAAATTTCTTTTCTATCATATCATAAATAAATTTTTGGCGATTTTTCAAAAAAAATAACATAACCGAGATGGACAAATTTGGAGGGCCACCCACTTTCCGCCCTGACCCGCTAGGAATCTGTACTTCTCCAAATCAACTCGAAAACACCTCAGCTTTAACCATGTGAAATTTGATTAAGATACCTCTAACGTTCAATACTTACTGAATTATTTCCAAGAAAAGCGTTTTTGAACCACTGTGTGGAGGGTATAAAAATGTATCTTAAGTATTATTATTACTAATTTTGTTGGCTTATTTTACTTATTTTTAGCCTTTTTTAGTTTATTTGTTTTAGAACATTATTCTCATATAATTTTTTTATACAAAATTAATCGAACAAAAAGTTAATCGAATAAAAAGTTTCTTTAAAAATTAATTAAACAAAAATAATTTTTTTTAAAATTAATCGAATAAGTTTTCTTAAATTTTGCAGTTTGTTTAGAAAATTAATCGAATAAAATTTTTTACGAAAAGTTAAATGAATAAAAATTTTATATAAAAATTTAATCAAATAAATTTTGTTTTTTTTTTTTTTCATAAAATAATTGTTTAAAAATTTTCTACAGGAAGCTAATCGAATAAACATTTCTTTGAAAATTTTTCGAATAAAAACTACCTTTAGAAAATTATTAAAATATAAACTGTTTATGCGAAATTATTCGAATAAAAATATTATATAGAAAATTAATTGAATAAATACTGTATATAAAAAAATAATCGAATAACAATTTTCTATAGAAAATTAATCGAATAAAAATTTTAAATAAAAAAATTAATCAAATACAATTTTTTTATAGAAAATGAATCGAAAACAGAGTCCTTAATGTTGTTAAAATAAACAGTATAATAACGTATAATAAAACGTATTTTTTTATCCAAATCAATCTGTTCTAGAATTGATAAACTATATATAATTCACAAAATTATACTGCTTATTATTAATATGTATTTTTTTATCTGCTTATAACATTTTTATAAGTAAAGCTGATTCAAAAAAAAAAAATAATAATAATAAAAATCATTTCTCAATATGGTTGCCCCAATTATATAATTTTCATAGCAAAGATATATTTTCATCGTAAGCATCGTTATTGTTGAATATATTTTATTTTAAAAACAATTTTGTTGTAGCAATTATACATTTGTTCTCAATTCACAATTAAAATGTTGGCACAAAATGTTAAGCAATATGTTTAAATTAGAACCGCATTATTGTTATTTAAAACCAAACAAATTATTTTTAAAATTTTATTGTGATTTAACCATTTTATTGCTGTATATATGAATAAAATACATATACAACAAAAATATGGTTGCAGATCAGCAATATTTTTATTGTGATTTAACCATATTATTGCAGTATACATGAATCAAATACATATGCAACAAAAATATGTTACAAATAAACAATATTTTTATTGTGATTCAATTCTAACCATAATATAATTTATAGACAACCATAATATGACAGTACTCGATTATGTTTACTATTCACCATAATTTTCCTTTGCGTGTGCTGATCCGATTTAAATGAAATTAACAGTGATATTCTCGAATTAATGACAATTGTCATTCATTAGTTATTATCCTGTGCTTTATATAAATGCGACAACTATCACCAAAAATGTCCAGAAAAAAAAAATTTTTTTTTCAAAGCTAGAATAGGAAAATTTTCCTTACTGTAACAATTTTTTTACTATCACAATAAATTTGTTTGTCACTCGGTCGAGAATAGCACTTTAAGACTGGAGAAAAACAAAAGATCTCTATCGATTCAAAAGTTACAGAGTTTTGGCCGATAAAAAACGATTGTGAGCCACTGTGCTTCGTGTGTGCGGTCGAACGATTCGCAAAAGAAAAATAGCGATTTTACTCACAAATAAAAGTAATTTCTTTGTTCTTAATTCAAATATTTAAAGTAAAAACAACAAATTTATTATAAAAAAGATTTATTTTATTTTTTTAATTTTCAAAAACAATTACTAAAACTGAAGAACAGAATATTTAGTTTTGTAATTCAAAATTTTCCCTAAATTAGTACCTAAATTTTTTTTCTAAAATAAAATTTTTTATTTATTTATTTATTTATTTATTTATTTATTTATTTATTTATTTATTTATTTATTTATTTATTTATTTATTTATTTATTTATTTATTTATTTATTTATTTATTTATTTATTTATTTATTTATTTATTTATTTATTTATTTATTTATTTATTTATTTATTTATTTATTTATTTATTTATTTATTTATTTATTTATTTATTTATTTATTTATTTATTTATTTATTTATTTATTTATTTATTTATTTATTTATTTATTTATTTATTTATTTATTTATTTATTTATTTATTTATTTATTTATTTATTTATTTATTTATTTATTTATTTATTTATTTATTTATTTATTTATTTATTTATTTATTTATTTATTTATTTATTTATTTATTTATTTATTTATTTATTTATTTATTTATTTATTTATTTATTTATTTATTTATTTATTTATTTATTTATTTATTTATTTATTTATTTATTTATTTATTTATTTATTTATTTATTTATTTATTTATTTATTTATTTATTTATTTATTTATTTATTTATTTATTTATTTATTTATTTATTTATTTATTTATTTATTTATTTATTTATTTATTTATTTATTTATTTATTTATTTATTTATTTATTTATTTATTTATTTATTTATTTATTTATTTATTTATTTATTTATTTATTTATTTATTTATTTATTTATTTATTTATTTATTTATTTATTTATTTATTTATTTATTTATTTATTTATTTATTTATTTATTTATTTATTTATTTTTTCTTACACTTCATCATTTAAAATTATAAAGTCAACAACCACGAATTAACAAAAACTTTATTATATTCATTTATTATTATAATTTCTCCAAAAAACAATTTTTTAACAAAATATCTCTAGTGTGTTAAATTTCCTCTCAAAAATGATTAAAAGTTTCGAAGGATATATATTTAAAAAAATATATTTAAAAAAAAATATATATAAGAATTCTTATCTTTCTCAAAAGCAAGCTAAGAATTCTTGTAATATAATGATATTTTTTATTTAAATATTGTAGCACAAAAACCACGAAATATCCTTATATTTTTGGGAGAAAATTTTACGTCTTGCAAAAAGACTTAGTATAAAGATCCATACAGGGTAATGTTAGGAGTAATATGTTTGTAAATATAAAATTGTCTAAGTAATAATAAATGAAGTGTGAATTATAAAATATTAATCAAAATAAATTTTTATTCCCATTAATTTTTTACTAGATTACTTTTTTACTAAATTTCTAACTTAAATTTTAGTTTAATAAAACTAAAACTCAATTTTGTTCTGAAAGTTCTTTTGTCAACAAGACAAAGCTATAAAAGTTGATTTTTCTGCTAAAACCCTGCCAACATATAAAAACAAAGAAAAGCTATACATAAAAAAATTAATGAAATTTAAGCCACAAAAAAAGTTGACGGAAACAGTTTTATATGTAAGTCTGTTTGTGTGAGCAAACATACTTTGATTCATTAATGGGTTTTTTTTCTCCTTTTGTTATGTTAAATCTCAACTCTTTTATTTGCTTGCACTTCGTTTCATTGTCATCTTCAGCTCTTTTTAATACACCTTTAACAAACAGTATGGGCATAAGGATTTAACAGGTTGTGGGGAAAGTATAAAGACTTATACAAATAAACTGATTTTATTTAATGACTTTATTTTCGATGACAAGTAAAAAATACAAATAATAAAAATCATTTAAGATTTGTTATTTTTTATCTTGTCTTCCTGCTTTTACTACCTACTGTGTATATTCGTGCAAATGACTGATACACAATCCACTATCTGTGACAATCAAACTTACAAAAAAACCTAAAAGTAACAAATAAAAAAAGTCAGAAAAAGATGTCAAGGAAACAGAATAATGCCAAACCAAATAACATTTAACCAAAAACCAAAAAAAAAAATCAGTAAAAAAAAACTTGCTTACAAAATAAAATAAAACTAAAGGTTAAAATTACACACCTACATAAAAAGACTCACTAACAGACTAACACACTGCACTATTGCTATAAGAAATTCATGAACATTGTTTTAAAAATGTAACAAATATATAGACACACACACAGACTCTCATATTATATGCAACAATAAAGGTTGAAATAAATATATGCGTATAATTTGTTGCTGAGTGTAAATGCAGCAAATATCACCTTGCTAAGGATTTACAACATAAAAACTGACATATACATACATACCAGCAACTGTTTTTAAATTTTATTGTTGTTGCTTTCGTTTTAAAGCACCATTGTCAATTACATTAACTCATACTCACTTTTAAAACAGACAGACATATAAACTTTCTGCCTAAATACATTTATACATCTCATGTTTATGTATGAAGTATCATCATTGTAGTTAGTGCAACAGCTACGTATAGCAGTCATAATACCAACGACAAGAACAACAATAAACAAGTTCATTTTATATGCAACTGTGTAATAAAACGTAGTTAATACTACAGTTTTAACTTAGTATGCAGTTTCAAGTTCTCTCGCTAGTTTTTTTTTTTTTTTTTTGTGAGCAATAGCAGCAGCGAAAAAACATAACAACAAGACGAAAGCGAAATGCAACTCCAATGTCATACACTTTTTAATATTTTATGAGAAATGGAAATGAAGAGGAGGTAGATTAACGAGAAAGGTATAAAATGGTACCTTCGAAATGAAACTTATAAATTGAATTTAAGGTGGAAAAAAAGGGAAATAGAAGGGAACTGAACTAGAGCTTAAGTGAAACTAAACCAGAAAAAAAAATTAATGTCGAATTGAACTAGAATTAAACTGGAAGTGAACTAGAACTGGACTAGAATTAAACTGGAACTGAACTAGAACCGAACTAGAACTGAACTAGAACTGAACTAGAACTGAACTAGAACTGAACTAGAACTGAACTAGAACTGAACTAGAACTGAACTAGAACTGAACTAAAACTGAACTAGAACTGAAACAGAACTGAACTAGAACTGAACTAGAATTGAACTAGAACTGAACTTTTTTTTTTTTTTTTTTTTTCAATTGTAATCAATTAATTTTATTCATTTTAAAAATTTGATTTACAATAATTTTAATTCTAGTCCCGCGAAGCCATGTGGCTTATCTGCAGGATATTATAATAATAATTATAATTGTATATTCAATAATTATAGAAGTTGCGATTTTTACAATACTGGTTTTACTAGAACTGAACTAGAACCGATCTAGAACTGAACTAGAACTGAGCTAGAACCGAACTAGAATTGAACTAGAACTGAACTAGAACTGAACTAGAACTAAACTAGAATTAAACTAGAATTAAACTAGAACTGAACTAGAACTGAACTAAAACTGAACTAAAACTGAACTAAAACTGAACTAGAACTGAACTAGAACTGAACTAAAACTGAACTAGAACTGAACTAGAACTGAAATAGAACTGAACTAGAACTGAACTAGAACTGAACTAGAACTGAACTAGAACTGAACTAGAACTGAACTAGAAATGAACTAGAACTGAACTAGAACTGAACTAGAACTGAACTAGAAATGAACTAGAACTGAACTAGAACTGAACTAGAACTGAACTAGAACTGAACTAGAACTGAACTAGAACTGAACTAGAACTGAACTAGAACTGAACTAGAACTGAACTAGAACTGAACTAGAACTGAACTAGAACTGAACTAGAACTGAACTAGAACTGAACTAGAACTGAACTAGAACTGAACTAGAACTGAACTAGAACTGAACTAGAACTGAACTAGAACTGAACTAGAACTGAACTAGAACTGAACTAGAACTGAACTAGAACTGAACTAGAACTGAACTAGAACTGAACTAGAACTGAACTAGAACTGAACTAGAACTGAACTAGAACTGAACTAGAACTGAACTAGAACTGAACTAGAACTGAACTAGAACTGAACTAGAACTAAACTAGAAATGAACTAGAACTGAACTAGAACTGAACTAGAACTGAACTAGAACTGAACTAGAACTGAACTAGAACTGAACTAGAACTGAACTAGAACTGAACTAGAACTGAACTAGAACTGAACTAGAACTGAACTAGAACTAAACTAGAAATGAACTAGAACTGAACTAGAACTGAACTAGAACTGAACTAGAACTGAACTAGAACTGAACTAGAACTGAACTAGAACTGAAATAGAACTGAACTAGAACTGAACTAGAACTGAACTAGAACTGAACTAGAACTGAAGTAGAACTGAACTAGAACTGAACTAGAACTGAACTAGAACTGAACTAGAACTGAACTAGAACTGAACTAGAACTGAACTAGAACTGAACTAGAACTGAACTAGAACTGAACTAGAACTGAACTAGAACTGAACTATATTTGAACTAGAACTGAACTAGAACTGAACTAGAACTGAACTATATTTGAACTAGAACTGAACTAGAACTGAACTAGAACTGAACTAGAACTGAACTAGAACTGAACTAGAACTGAACTAGAACTGAACTAGAACTGAACTAGAACTGAACTAGAACTGAACTAGAACTGAACTAGAACTGAACTAGAACTGAACTAGAACTGAACTAGAACTGAACTAGAACTGAACTAGAACTGAACTAAAACCGAACTGAAACTGAACTAGAATATAACTATAACTGAACTAGATTTGAACGAAAATTTAACAATAACTGAAAGAAAGTAAAAATAACTTGCCTTTGGACTATTCTCCTACATCAAATCGTCAAGGCCAAATTTTAAGTTTAAATACCTTTCCAAATAAAATTCTTATAATGAAATTTTACCTTTTACTTTCATTGTATGCATCAGGTCCTTTATACATTTATAGACATCCTCATAAATGTTGGACTATATCTTGTAGCAATAAAAATGCTTAACATATGCGACTACATATGTGAGCATTTGTATGTATTATCTGTTGGTTTATATTAAATAACAAGCTTTTGTTAAATTAAACATTTTCACTGAACTGAGGTATAAGAGTGCAAATGTGTCTGTATTGTGTTAACAATACACACATAAATACAAATGTGAAAATGTTTACAGCCTGGTTTTATGGTTTCTATACATATTTTGGCTGTTGTTTTAAATTAAACACACACACTGAGATATAATATGTAGCTTAAGCTTTGCAACACTGTTGCTTTTTTCTGAACGCAATGTTAAAAGTTTTTCATATTTTTGTTTTGTCTAAGTTTTGTATATGTCTGTGTTGAGATTTGGTTTTTGGGTGTTTTATTTAATTTTTTAACTTTATTTTAAACTTATTCTTTTATTTTTATATTTTTATTGTTTAGTTTTAATTACATTTTAGTAAAAAAAAGCTATTTTATTTGGGTTTTATTGTAGAAAACTCAGCAAGATACTGATCAAATTTTATAATTTAATAAGAGTTTGGTTATTTGTGAGTATAAAGCTGATGATAAGATTATGAAAGTTTTTTTTTTTTTTTTTTTTTTTTTTTTGAATAGAAAATGGAAATGAAAAATTTTATTGTTAATATTTTTTTTTTTTTTTTTTTGAATCTAAAAAGATAATTTGCCAAAAATATTACAAACAAAGCTCAAATAATTTTTTATTTTAAAAATAATATATATTTGATTTTTATTTTCAGGCAGTAAGGGGAACATTCACCAATTCTTGTAAATTTTAGTAAAACTTTGTACATACAAATAACACATATTTATTGTCTAAATTCCTTGCAAAGAAATTGACCATCCTGGGGCGTATAGACCATTTGTGTTATCTTTTATTAAAAGAATTTCCATTTATAATTACAAGATATAAATTTTATCTTCAACAGAAATTAAACTTTTACCTCATTTTATTGTTAAAGAGTCAATATCACCACAAATTCTTGTCACTAACAATATTTTAAACTATATTTTTTTATTCAAACATAGAAAAAACCTCAAACAATAGAAACATAGTATAGTCAATGCAATATTATTGTCAAAATAAATAACAACAAAAGGAAGAAAAAAAACGAAAACTTTATGTACTTGCAACAAATATTTTGTTGCATTCAAGCATAAAATTGTACCAAATATATAAGTATAAAGTACATATTTCTCTCAACCGTTTGTTGATGGACAAAAGAAAAAAGTAAACTAAAACACAAAACATATACTGGTTTAGGCAAACATTCTATCAGGGAGAGTATTAAAGACTAAAAGATAGAAGAACTAAAACTAGATAACAAATACACATACCAAAGAAAAAGTCTACTATACATGTAAATGTAGAGCACACCAGCAAACAGCATTGTTAAGTAAATGTGTATTATACGAGTACTCACAGACATTTCAAGTAGTTTATGATATTACAATAAAATTCAAAATAGTAGTCAAAACTAAAACTAAACTAACTCTATATTAATACAAATAAATTCCTTTGAAGAATATTTAAAACTGTTTTGTACACTGAAGACTTTTACAAAAATAAAAATTCTTTCAAAGAAAATGCAATATATTTATTTATTTTTTTTTTTTATGCAAGATAAAAATTTAATTAAAAATATTTTATTTTAAATTCTATAAAATTTCCTTAAATAAAAATTATAATTTATAACCGTTTTTCAAGGTTCAGGTTTAGTTATTGGTTTTTATACAAACTCGTATCTACATCGTACAAAAAAAAAATAAAATAAAAAATTAAAATAGTTAGTTATAAGCTTAAGAATATAAACAATGACCAACAACCCGTATTGTTAGACCATTGAAAATGTATTGATTACAAAAACCCTTATGTCAGGAAAATAAAACCAAAAGTATCTTTTACCACATACACGATTTATTTTATTGGGTTTTTGTTTGGATAGAAAGTATGTAAAAATTTTAATTTGGTTACTAAAGTATTTTTACTTTAACAATATTAGGTAAGAGCATAATATATTTCTTAAAGATAAACGAGTTCTGAATTTATTAACTGAAAAAAATGGCAGTGATTCAATTTAAAATCAAATGAATTTAATCACTCCCAGCGGTACAATAAGCAAAAGATGCTTACATGTTTAGGTTATATCTTTTAATTTGATGGATATTTGGGTCGAAGCAAATTGTACATTCATTTTTGGCCTTGTTTCTTTTAAACTTAAAATTTTTTAAATTCAAGGCATAAGTTAATTTTTGGTGAAATTTAAAAAAATTACATACACGGAGTAACCAAATTTGAAGGTCTACCCTCGAGCCCCGTGACCAGCTAGGGGCTTGTACTCCTCCGAATCAACTCAGAAACATCTCAGCTCAGACCATGTGAAATATTATTTAGATATCTCTAACGGTTTACAAGTTACAGAATTATTTCTAACAAAAAAATCGATTTGGGACCACTGTGCACCGCCAGAAAACATCCTCCATGCATTGTAAACGACTTTTCCCTGCCAAAAAGTAGCAAGTACACTAGAAATCGGCCTTATATTAAAAATATCTCTTATATGACATGCATTTATTTCCCTTTGACAAAAAAAAAAAATAAAAAATATTTTTAAAACAAAATAAGTAAATTTGCAACTTGTAATTACCTGTATCAATAAAAAATTTCATTTTTATTATTGAATTGATTGAGAGCTGCAGAATATGAACTTTTTATATAAATATACTTTATACAAATAATTATAAAGGTAAATTATTTGACTTTAATATGAAACTAACAGCAAAAATATAGCATTTATAGCTTAGCAATTAAATATATAAGAAGTTTTTAGCTTTTTTCGTTTTTCAAAACATCTTAGTTTTTAATTGAAAACAGCCATGAGAAACGCCTCCAAAAACACTGGTCGACAAAAAAAAAAATCTTCCACCATAGACGAATAGTTGGACTTTTGATGTGCTAAACACGAATCTGCTTTCAGTTTTTTTCCATCAGGTCTGGATTTTCCTTTTATGGGCGTGTCTAATATTTCGCCCATAGTAAGGCCATTACTCTAGTATATTACCTCATAACGATTGACATAAGTGATACACCAAAATATGCGTACTAAAAATATCTTCAAATCATCCAAACTTAATTTTTTTTATGTTAGGTTAGGTTAAAAGGATGACAACAACTAATTGTAGCCGTTGCCCATTGAGACCAAATTGGTCCATTATGTTTCCTTGTCCTTGCATTTCTCCTCTTCTTCGTATCCTAATTGTATTCTAGCTTATCCATTTCGTTGATTTTATATATTCTATTAATTTCCATGGATTTATACCTTTTATATCAGATAAGTTTTGAAAGAAAAAAGAGCCAAGTATATTAAATCGTCTATTATATAGCGCATGCCATTCACATGAAAAGTGATAACAGTCTTCAACAGTTTCCCTGCACCACTTACATGTATCATCATCTAAAAATCTTAATCTTACCATATGTTTACCAAGAGTATTGAAACCAGTTATTAAATTAAGGACTGCGCGTGAAAAAATCCGTGCATGCAAATTTGCTTATAGAAATTAAACCAATGGACGAATTTTTTTAAAGTGACATTTTTTTTAATGACTGTTATGTTCAAGTTCTAAACATAAAAGAATAAATTATTTCTTGCTAGTTTTTAAGGAAATATCTAATATTTTTCAGAATTATTCTAATTAAAGGTTTTATTGTGTTTCGGTAACTTTTTTGCCCGAATAAGTCCACTTATTTTTAAACTCCGTTTCATTTTATGCTGAGCTTTTAATGTCCTTTAAATTATTTTTTACTAGAGCCCAATATCTTTCAATTGCAACGAGTTTCGGACAATTTGATGGATTAGCCTCTTTCGGTACAAACTCTTACAATTTCTTTGTTACAACTCCATTGTTTTGTTATTGTAATGAGTAGAAGCGGGAACAGGCCAAAAAACAGCGGATACACTGTAATTTCTTAGGAGAGGAAGAAGTCTTTTCCAAAGACCATTTTTTAAGAATGAAGTACTTCATTCCCGCATATGCATATGACTTCCCAAATCAAAAACTTTCTTGGGAATTTTGATTTCTTTGATACACGAAATTTTTCTGCCATAATCCCTCTAACATCTGCGACATAGAATTCCTGGCCAGGAAGTTGAAAAAAGTCACCCTGTACGAACGTTTCATCGTCTATTATACAGAAATAAAATTTCTGAAAAAATTCGTCCGAAGTACTTTCATGTTATTTATTACCTCCAAATTTTTGCTTGCGTTTCTGTTAGGATTTTTTTCTTACTTATATGTCTTCAAGCTAGACTTCATTTCAAATTTTCTGATAAATATTCAAATCAATTAACTTTTTGTGACACTTTTCTTCTAGAGATGAGGTGATTTTCTCTCAAAATCCTTTCTATTTTGTCTGAGTCCTACAGCCTGAAGATACTATTTGTCTTCCATTACCAGATTACCATTTAGTGATCATGACTTCTTTGTATAATATTTTAACCCAAGAAACTGTATTTTGCGGCACAACAGCCTTCCTTGCAATTATTTTATATGACCAATGTAAGATTTCATGAAAAATTTGAATTATATGCTTAGGTGTTTTTTGTTAAATTTCCATTTTAAGATAAGCCTATTTTGCTGTTACCATGAAGCTTAACACATGGTAAGTGAGCATAATGGCAAATATAAACCAGTAAACAAAATTATTAATTTTTTACGACATCAAAAGTTATAAGCCCAAGAGTATGGTCGGATTTGTTCGTGCGCAGTCCTTAATTACCATTCTCAATTGCCTTTTATTAATTGCGAGAAGAATATTACTAAATTTAATATTTGTTTCATCCCATAGTAGCTTCGTTTGTATACATCCATCAGATTTATGCCATCTAATTAACCACTCACGTCTAGATATTTTCTTTATTTCCTGAATTAACGTGGATAGGGGTGGAAAAATTTCCGTTACCGAGTTTTCCTGCTGTAGGTTCGCATCTCTTTTCGCCAATTCGTCTGCTTTCTCATTACCTGGAATATTTTTGTGGCCTGGTACCCAGCAAAGATTAATGTTATGCTGTTCATGAAGAGCTAAAAGCTCTTTGTGACAGCTGCTGACTACATAAGATCTTATATTACCAGTTTTAAGTGCCTTAATAACAGCTTGACTATCAATGAAGAAACTAATATCGTGTCTGTATATTGGTAACATTGATATTTATCTTGCTGCTATGGCTATCGCGTAAACTTCAGCTTGGAAGATACTACAGTGTGTCCTTAAACAATGAAAAGTTTCCATTTTCAATTCGCTGCAAAAAACACCACAACCAGTTCCATTTGTGGTATTTGAACCATTACTATAGATATTCCATTTTGAGGTTTTTATTTTCCTTTCAAGCCAATCATCCATTGATGGGAAAGTAGCATTTAATTCACTTTCCATTACATTAAATGGAGTAATGTAATCCGTTTTACAGTCACCCTCTATACCTCTGACTAACTCTGAGTGACGCACCATTCTAGTTTCCATTGAATTTGTTTGCCTTAGTCTACTAAGGGTTATTTTTGCTAACTGTTTAGCGTGAATATCCAAAGGTGTAATATTCAATATAATTTCTAAAACTGCAGTCGGTGTGGTTTTCATCGCGCCTGTAAGACTCAAAATAAAGTATGTATCTTTAAAATTGATACACTAATCGTAATTTTATTCACAGTTAAGTAAAAATACCCATGTTACATACAATTGAGTAGAAATACAGTTATAAATTTTTTTTTTTTTTTTAATCTACATTAACTTTTTTCCTATCACGTACTGATTTCTTTTTTTTATGTGCATGACTTATATCATCACCTTATTCAGCTGTCACACTATAAAATTCGAGAATGGTTTGTCAAACTTATACTATAACTCAAGAACCATTTACACGATTTTGATAAATGATACATCAAAAGATGCATACGAAAATTTTTTCAATGTATGTTAATAATATTTTTTATTCGCTCAAGAATTTCAGAACTATGGATCAAAATTTTCACCATTTAAAAAAAATAATAATAATAATTTTTTCGCTACTTATTACCGAATAACTGCGGAAATAATAGCTGGACACAAAATTATGTAAATTCAGCTCAAAGACAATTTAGATCGCTTTATATTGGAGTTTAATTTATCTTAATTGGACAAACCTTTTTCGAGTTATACAAGTGTAACTGCCTAAAGGCGGGGTCATAGTAGTTATGTCCATAAAAAAAATCAATACGTGATAGAAAAAAAGTAAAAGCTGATTCTTATTTAGCAGGTTAAATTTCATCAAATTTTTTTTGCCCACTAGTGTATTTCCACTTAACTGTAAGTATGCATGGGTATCCTAACTTAACTGTGAATGCAATCAAGATTTGTGCATCAATTTTGTTGCAATTTTTTTTTTTAATAATTTTTTTGTCTAAAGATTTTCTTATTTCATGTAAACAAAAATTATAATAATTACAATTAACCCTTTCGGTTTTTCTATGCCATATGGCATAATAATATTTTTTGGTAATTTATCAAAACCTAAGCGGATTTTTAGATAAAATTTTACAAATTACTACTATTTTAAACCTTCTTAATAATTTACAAAAAAATTTATTAAGTTTTCTTTATTTTTAACTACAAAAATATTGCGTTTAAAAACTGATCTCTACAAATTTATTTTTCTGGGACAAAAATGCTTAGTTTATTTTTACTAAAAACTTAAAGAATGTGGATAAAAGTGTAAAACTTTTTTATAAAAGTCTATAAAATATTTAGAGAAGAGTTTTTTTTTTAATATTATTATCAAAAAACATAAGTTTAACATTTTTACTCCCTTTTATGACCGTTTTTGTGTATTTCGATTTTACCTTAAAAAATCCAAATACACAAGTT
The DNA here is from genome assembly GCA_951394005.1 of Protophormia terraenovae. Taxonomy (NCBI): domain Eukaryota; kingdom Metazoa; phylum Arthropoda; class Insecta; order Diptera; family Calliphoridae; genus Protophormia; species Protophormia terraenovae. The sequence continues at coordinate 23,182,278 of OX596074.1, read as the reverse complement.
CTTTCTGGAAATTGATTACGGATTATTATTACTACAGCCTAAAACTATAAAAACTGAAAAAATTGTTCATTTTGACCCACTCATTAAAAACATGTACTGAAAGGGTTAAATATTAAATATTACATTTAGGTATACTTCCCACATTTATTACTTAGTTGTAACAGTCTACTGTGATTGATATGTGATTTGAGCTTTTTGTTATATTTGATCATATGTACATATAAATTAATGTGTGTTATGACTATTCTCTGTACACTCAAAAATCTCAGAGCAACTTTGATAATATCTTTGTCTTTATTTAACCTTTTTATTTTAATTATCAATTGAGTTAATACTTCCAATATCATTAACTTCTACTGCGTAATTTTATTTGCATATTCAATAAATTAAGTTGAAACCGTTGATCATTCTAATAGTGATAATAAGAAGTATCAAATAAAAGTCCAAGTGTAAATTTGAAACAAATTAAATCTTTAAACAGATAAAAATAAAAGTGGTTAAAATAAAAATCAAGATCTATTCAAAAGAAATTTTGTTTAATATATGCCTGAAAAAGGAGATTCCTCAAAATCTTCCACGGACTTTTTTCTAAATTTACCAGTAGGCTGCATGAAGGTAAGCAACCAAAAACGTGGTTTTTAATTTTCAAGACCTAAAAGTGTTTTTTATTTATTTAAGGTAGCCTCGTGCTTCTCGCACTTTATAGTCTTCCGAGACAAATTATTTTTATAACATCGATTTTGATCCCCGAAAGTTACTATTTTATGTGACCAAGGGCCTTAAAACGTGTACTTTTGGTACACCAACAAAGAGCTTTACACCACGAGGTTACATAAGCCAAGGGTCTATACACGTGTTTAGTTTAAGACACCAGCCTAAATTTCACACCAGCCAGTTACATAGGCCGGACTTAAACTAAAATTTTCCATAAAAATAAATTCTTATAGAAATTTAGAATTTCTTAAATTAACAAAAATTTAAAATTTAAAACCTTATGCAAAAATATTTCTTACAAAGCGTAGTGAATTCTATATTTTTTTTAATAGCTATATTTTTATTTATTTTTAATAGTCATTTTAGGGACAGATTATAAAAATCTCGGTAATAGTTCTGTCATAAGAGTTTGCTTAGGCATTTGGAAGGGAAAAGTGTACCGAATATGGTTTTCCATCTAACAGCCATAAATTCTGTCATTTATTAAGACTTTTTAACTATTTTTCTTTCATATTTGTTTGAATATACTCTAAAGGTATGTAGAGTATATTATATGTTTACGTGCCAAATACAAGGGTTGAGAACCACGAACATAGAATATATAGCTAGCTTGTGAACATCTATTCATACCCCTTAACCTTTGGATTTGAGCGGTTATAATTCGAAGCTTAATATTGAAAATTAACAAATAGTATTTTTTTATTATTCGAAGATACCGGCCCGTAACAATTTTTATGATACGTGGCTTTATTTACTTGTTGTTTTGCCAGCTTTTAGATAAAGGTGATAAACTTCACTTTTAAAAAAAGTTTTAGTAAAAACAAAAAAAAAAAATCTTGAATTCAGCATGAAAAAAAAAAATTTCTGACACTTATTTCGAAATATCTCCAAAACTATTGAGCTCATAAAAATTTGTTACTAGAACGACTTAAAGCCAGTTTTATTCTACATTATATAAATCGAGCATGCCGTTCTCGAGTTATAGTTAAATATACTCCAGTAATCGGCTTATTTAGGAAGCAATATTAGACACACCCATAAAAAAAATCTCGACCTGATGGGAGAAAACTGAAAGCAGATTCGAGTTTAGCATGCGGAATTCCATCTCGTCCATATATTTTTTATTATTATTATTATATTATTATTATTTTTTTTTTTTTTTTTTTTTTTTGAAGGAGCATGAAAATTTTTCATTTGTAATTTTTCAGCAATTTTAGTGTTCAGTTAAAATAAAAAGTATATTTAAATTTTCAAATACAGAAAACAAATTTATTTGTCTCTGTGGCCAACATGAAAAAGGAAAATAGTCTTGAATAAAAGTATGAATAAAATGCAACTTAAAATTATTTATACAAAAAACTACATACATATACTCTGGCATTTCAAACATACTTTCTTCTAAAGCTTATATTTAAATATGGGTGTGTAAGTAAACAAACACACATTTACTTAATATAATATATGTATGTGAGCTCTAAGCAAGTAAACACAAACATTGATATTCTCCCATATCCTCATTATACACATATATGTATACGCAAAAAGATATTCCAGCTTATGCTTGTGTGTGTGCCGGCAAATATATTCTATCATTGTTGCTTGAGGGATTTACATACATTTACAAAAACCTTATTGCAGTATGTCTCTCTATCTATGTATGTAAGTGTTTTTGTTTGTACTGGTATGTGTTTTAGTTTATGTGCCTGTATTCGTTTGCGTTTCTGTTGAGTTGTAGAGTTTATACTATTTTATTGAAAATACTTTGTTGTATGTTTTAAGAGTAAACTGTTGTTATTTTATATTTCTTATTGTAACTGTTGTTATTTCCCTTATATTTTCTTTATAATTTTCTGCTTGTTTTCTACAACCAAAATATACTTTTCTGTGTATATAATTTTTTTTATTTTGTTGTTATTTCTTTTTTTAAATATTTGTTTAACAAAAGTATATAGCCAAAATATTTTGAAATAAAATATATGGGCGTTTGTTAGCAAACATCTGTTAGTATTGCTGGTTAGATCTGTTTATGGTGCAGCCATGCATTTATGTAGAGAAAAATGCATCTATAGTTTTAAGCTTTTTGTTGATGCCACCAAAAAATAAATGTTGGTTTTTATGTGTTGTTTGTTTAGTTTATGGTATTTTTTTATTTAAGTATTTGTAATTTCAATTTAAAATAAATTAAGTTGTTATTTATAAACACAATAGAAAGAAATAACATAAAGGAATTTTTTATGGTATTAAATAATTTGGGAAAATCTACACAAATAATAAGGAAAAATACTAGAATTTTTTAATGAAAATTCCAATGGTAAAATCAAGCAGACTGTAATACCGTTTAATACTGTACTAGAACGTATTCATAAAAGCAATTTTATTATTAAATAGTTAGTACTTCAATCATACATATAGAATCTCTAAAACATGCTATATACTAATCTTCGGAGAGTATGATTATTAAATAATTTTAAATTTTTTGGGCGTATGATTAACTAATAATTGTTCATATTAAAGCAAAGATTTTTAACGCTGTGTAACAATTTCCCAAAAAATTTTTCAAAAAAAATCGATAATGTATCAAGCTGAAGCCAACTCATAATAAGACTACACAGAAAAAAGTAAAAATGGACTTCAATTACGAAATTTGTAATATTAATTAATTTTTAATTGATTTTGCTCCAATCATCAAAATGATAATATTAATATCTAGAATAATTGATATTACATATTATTACTTCTTTTCCTTAAATAGATGCAATGAGCTGAAAATTTTTGAAAATTTACTTAAATTTATTTTATTTCTGTACTTTTATAGACAAATATTTAATTTTTCTTTATATTTTATTAACAGCTGTCAATTTATTAAAAAACGAAACTGAAAACCCATTAGAAAATTAATTACATTAATAAATCATATAATTAAATTCCAATATAAAGTTAATTAATAATTTTATTAAAAAAATATTTAAGATATTTTTTTCTGTGTACGTATTAAATTTTTCTCCACGACAACAAATTTTATCTCAAAAGGATTTAAAAGTTTCGAAAATTACATAACTTCACAATAAAATATCAAAATTATATCTTGCCAATAAGGGTATTAAACGAAAGCCAAGAACCCCTGCAATATAACAAAGGTTTTTATTTAAATGTAGCAGCACAAAATGTTATGAAGAAATCCTTTATATAAAGACTATATTTAAGTAGTAAATATAATACTAAAGGGTTAAATTTTCAAAAATAATTTTTTTTTTTTTTTTTAATTTTCTTAAATAATTGCGCATTTTTTTTTTTTTTTTTTTTTTGAAATTGTTAAGTCCTTGTTGAAGAAATATAAGCAGAAAAGTATGAAACCGACACCCTGTTTTTGGAGTTTTTATCCCATAACTTTTTTGTTTATTAACCACTTTTGCCCATTTTCAATCCCAAACAAACCTTATATAAGACAAATATTTGTGCCAAATTTCGTTTCCTTACGTTATCCCATTCGAGCCCTATCATGCTTTCAACAGACGGACAGACGGACGGACATAGGTAGATCGACTCAGAATCTAACCAGGACCCAGAAAATATATACTTTGTGGGGTCTTAAATGATTTCTTCGACCTTTTACATACGGAATGACAAAATCAATATACCCCCCATCTTTTTGATGGTGGGTATAAAAAGGAACATTTTCAAAAGCATATTTTCTTAAATTTTTGCTCCACAATATTTAAAAAATATATATTACTATGTTGCAAGAATTCATTTGATACCTATATTAGGTTGATAAAATTCGCATAAATATTTTATAATTTTTATCAAAAATACGTATCTGTTAAAACTTTGAACATTTTAACCCATTAAACACAAGTTTAAATCGACTTTCATGTCATTTCCTTAAAACGTACTAGAAATGACCCCTTATAAGGTAAGATAAATGAATTTAAAGTTCTAATGAAATATTCACCGTTAAATGCTCTAAACATTTATGGAAAATTATTTTAGCTTCGAACTATATTGATATTATTTTTTTCGATTTATCTGTAACTACCTTGGTGCAAAAATAGAACAGCTTAAAAGGTCATAAAACAAAAATTTTGCCTACCAGCGAAAAATTCTTTAGAGCTATCAATTGCAATCGGAATTATTCCACCCCCAAAATACTGTTGCATAGTGTTATTTGTATTATTTGAACTGCTTAAATAAAAATATGAATTTTTTTTTTTTAATATTTCCTAGCTGATATCTTGGTATTCTCATGATGAAGTTTGGTCGATATTGATCATTATGAGATCATATTTGCTTTTAGGTAGAACATGTGAATTCATTTGTCCAACTACTTATGTAGAGCTATTCATGATATATGTATGTTATCTGCATAATGACATTGGTATACCAACCAGTTGGTCAATATCTTTATTTCGAAAGAGAGAACCAATTCTAGTCACTTCATCTGCATCAAGATTACCCTTGCTATTTATTTTTGCTATTTATTTTTCAGAGATGTCTGTCATTCATGTACCAGTTTGGATATCATAAGGACACCCAAAAGAGATTTAATTGCAGCTTAAATAACCTGTATTACAATAGTCAGTTTACCAATCACTTTGTGGCCGAAATATCTGCACAAAAAGTATTGTAAAAGAAAAAAATCACAAACCATTTTTTTTTTATTTTTAGTTTTTCTATGTAACTTGCAAATGAGTATTTTCATTAATTTGTGAATAAAATCAAAACTTATGCTTTGATTTTAATGACATATATTTTGTCTTATTTTCAACAAATTTGTTTTTATGATTAAAATAATCACCCCTATTACGTATGTCGTTGTCGACAGCGAGTCTCGTCGATCAAAACAGAAATGATATTTGTGATGTAAATATTGACTACAAATCTCAATACTAAAAAAGTTTTGGAATTTTTTAAGGCGATTTAAAGTCGACGTCAAGTTGAAACGACTCCGATTTTGTCGATATATTTTTTGATGTTGACTCAGAATGAAAGTTGTCAAAATGAAAGGAAAGTCATAATAATTTACCTTTGTAAAGACGAAATATAATTATTTCTTTATTATATAAATAAATTGATATCCTTATATTTTTGGTTACTGGATCACTGATAAGAAATTAATTAATCTACATATAATAAAATAGTGAATGCAACTGGTGGTGTTGCAAAAAGTTTACAGGAAGTAGTAGCAGAGTAAATTGTTTGCAAAAAAAGAATAACAGTGCTATTCTCGAATTTATAACAATTATCACTTATTAGTTATTGTCATGTTCTTTTATGAATATGACAACTATCACCAAAAATTTATAATTTTTTTTTTTTTTTTTCTAAATGCCAGAATAGAAAAATTTTCTTTGTTGTCATTAACTATCACAACAAATTTGTTTGTCACTTGGTCGAAAATAGCACTGTAAATGTCTTTTTTAATATTTAAAAAATACTTATATCTTGCTTTATTATACCCCAAACTCATAATACACTTTTTTGTTTCCCGGCAAATTTGAAATGTCCAATATTTGTGTCAGAACTTTTTTTAGAGCCAAGGCTATGTTTTCTTCATTGTGCATTTAGTGCAAAATTACAGACAATGAGTCGACATCACACAATACTATTAGAAAATATCGATTTAGGGTCGAGGTGATGTCGATGTCGACTTAAAGTGACAACGAATAAAAATTGACAATGACGTTTGATTTTGACAATTTAGCTGATCAAAACCCCAAAATTTTTTTTTCATGTTATTTAATTTAGTTATTCTCGTTAAAAACCTTGCAAGTAACTGAAAAGTTAAGAAAATATTAAAAAAATGTTAACCGTTATTAAGTAACGGAACCTTGAACAGAACTGTTTTTAAAGACAAATATAAAACAAAATATTTTTTGGTGAGAAGTTTAATTTTGAATAGTTGTAATTTTTTTATTTTAAGCAAGATTTTTATGAACCTTTTTTTGTTTTATAGATTGATGTATTGTCCATCTTCAATTTTTTTTTTTTTTTTTTTTGGCATTTTTTTTGTTTTTATATTAATTTTATTGGACAAAAACTAAAAAGTCCCACAAGTCTAAATGGCACTTTTATAATTGCTGATAGGTAGTCTTCCAAAATCAGTAATAAATTTTTTTTCCAATTTGCTCCTTTTCTATTCGCAAAGCAATTTCCGATCATGAAGAATAATTTTTCTTAATTATTATTTGTGTAGAAGTCATATTACTTTTCGTTCATCATTTAAAAATTTGAATATGGACACTTTTTATGATTTTTTTTAAAACAATTTTTTATGGAATTGTGTATAATTTTTTTTTTTTTAGAATTGCTAATGTTATGCTATGAAGAAGATATCCCGTTTCTTGTCATTACAACAAAAAAGTGACTGAGTGATATTAAAATATGATGCTGTAATTCAGGGGTTCCCAGTTATATTATATTATATCTGTTAAGATTTTTTCGAACGCACTCCTTAAATTGACACCCAGAGATTTCCGCTGGTCAAATCTTTTTGACTTCTGGAAAAACAAAAATACATTATCCCTACTTATAAGTACAAATTGGCATGTTATCCAGGTTAAATTGGTATTAAGTGACTGCATTCAAATATTTCTACAGAAAATTTTGGAAAAATTTATATTCGTTAAATTAAACAAATGAATTACTACAATCATTATATCAGATAGACTCCTCAAGAGTTTTATTTTATGACATTAGTTTTGAGATCGTTTTTTAAGATCACCATAGATTCTGAAAGAGCACTGCAATACGAATCTATTGGTATATGACAGTATAGGTATCCATTGACTTTAGCATGGAGTTTTTGAGTTAAAATTTACTGGATAACTGTTATTTACGGTCCCTGGTAAAAATTCATAAGGTAATTATTTTAAATAAATTTACTTCACCAAAATTACCAAAGAAACAAATGTCTGTTTTTTTTTACTTACTTTCTAGAATTGAGAAAAATCTGCATCCCAACATGATCTAAATTTTGTATTTGGATAAAAATTGTAGCAAAAGTTTTAACGCTTCACTCTCAAACAACGTGTAAACTTTGTAATATTTTAACCAAAAATATTCAACCAACATAGACTCAAAGTAAGATTTGGCATGAGAAAATTCATCGCTAAGTGTGTTCAAGTGTATTATACTTTTTATATGTTCTTTTTAAACATCAAATGAATCGAAATTATCATTCAGCAGTGGAAATGAGAAATATTTTAATAGAGGGGACTAAAGAAGTATTTTTTTTTAAGAACTTTTGCACATAAAAGCACTTTTTGAATTAAATTCAATTCATTTATTTACTTGTCTGCTATGTAATCCAATATTTATATTGTGTAACGCCTCAAACATTGTTGAGATATAAGCAAAGTTCTCTGTACATTTTTTTTATAAAAATCTTTAATTCGCAGAATTCGCAGTTTGTCCTTCGAAATCCAACGGACATCGGTATGAAGTAATAATTTCTTATGTTCTGCATTTAAATCGACACCTAGAACTTTAAGAATTATATTTCTTAATATTTAATTCGGTTTCTCTCGCGGACCCCCTGGAATATGGCTACAGACTCCCATATGGGAAACTATGCTGTAATGTACCAAATAATGCCAATTCTATAAACTGTCCAGAACTATGAACATTTAAATCAATTTTGTTGATAAAAGATAGGGCTATTAACTTTTAATAGTAATTTCTCTGGAAATTGTATCTCCTGAGTAATGATTATTTGGTTGCAATAATTCATATGTATACTATAAAAATTCATACCAATTAAATACGATTTAAGTTTAAAATTTTTCTAAATATACATACATTAATATGCACATACAAAAATTAAAATTTGTTCAACAATTTTTGATTACTTTTTTTTTTTTTTTCTCCAATAACCTAAACATTTATTCTGTACTCAAAAACCAATTATATATTTTAAATATGCATTTTATTAAAGGCAAACTTACATATTCATACATACACAAATACATTAATAGAAAACCTAAAAAACACTCCTTTTTGGCAAAATTAAAATTATTTTCAAATATAAATTACCAAAAAAGGAATAAATGAAAATAAAAAAACTTTTTACATTGACTTTACCACAAAAATTGTTATAAATTTCATTTTAATACTTGTAACATTACGAAATTAAAACTTTGCTACAATATGTATTTTTTTATAAATTTTCAAAAAGCACTCTAGTACCCTTACCATCCCTAAAGTATGCAATACAAATGTAAATAAAATTAAATGAATTGCTACAATGACGATTACTTCTGCTACTACTACCACAACAGCACTTTATCAAATAAAGGAAATACACAACTACATGCATACATACACAATAACAAAGCACAATTTTATTTATTCGCACAACAATTACAAAATACACAAATAGCACGCGCATTGGCAATATAAAGCAATTTACAATTAAAAAAGTCACACTTAATTTTGGTGTTAACAAAATGAGGAGAAAGAAAAAAAAGAAAAGCTAAAACACAACAACAATATAAAGCAACAAAATTCACTGCTTTTTGTTATTTATTTTTTTTTTTTTTATATTTTATTTTTGTTTGTTGTTGTTTTTATAAATTGTTTTAGAAATTATATTTACATTTTATATGTCATTATTATAATTATTTTTGTGCTGTGCTCACACACATATTTATATTTATTCTTTGTTCTGCGTATGTATGTGTTAATGTTTTATGTTTTAATATTAAACCAGGAATGTTATCATACTTTAATTTCACTGAATGAATTAATTTAAATATAAAAAAAACTTTAGCAATAAATTTGACCGAATAGCTTTGTAAGTAAAGGCTTAATAACAGCAGCTTTTAAAAATTAAATCACATTAAATATATATATAAAAAACTTTTTTTATTTCAAATACTTAACGTCATAAATGTATGTTTAAGTGAGTGGTTTGTAATGACTGCTGATTACAGGAAATTTAGATGGATTTTATGAGAATAATTCGGAAAAAGTTTTTTTATGTCTACAGATATTTGTTTATTGTACTTTTATCTCGTATATGGGCTTGTAACAGCAAGAAAAAGCTTTCGAAAAAAAATTAAGTAGCAGTAATAAAAGTGAGTGATTCCATATCAAAACGGACAAAAAACAGACATTTTCGGATTTGATATCAATGAAATTTGCTACAGATATTAAGTGTTACAAATGTAGAATTTAAAGTATTTTAATGAACACTTTGGCTACTTTTGATTTTTGTTGCTTTCACTCTGCAACTCTCCTCTTCAATTAAAAACACAGCATCGATCTCAATTCATTATAATATTAATTTATTTACACAAACATTTAAATATTTACACAATTCAAAAAAATAAAACTTAATATTAATTAAAAATAATTCAAAAACAATACTGAACATCAACTCTTGTTCAATTACAAACACTAGCTCTGTGATGTCGACTCTATACGACTCACCATCTAACTCTGACACACTACGCTTCTATGCAATATTTTAATGAAAATTGCATACTTAAAGTATTTTAATGAATACTTTGTTTCATTGGCTCAGTGAGATCATTCCCGGACGAGCCCCCAATTGTAGATTTTGAAAAAGCATTTTGTTGAATACTTTAAGTGTTTTGTGACAACTCTCTGTCACACTCTAACTCATTCTTAAATTATATACACAACACTTAGAATTTAATATTTACATTTATTTACACAATATTTACAACAACTTAAAAATACCTTAGCATTAACACAAACTCCTTTTGTGTTAAGCTACTTCAACTCAGCTCAACTCACACTGAGTAACTCTCCCCGTTTGTCCAAACTGTCGGTCTTTTATACCCACGTTCCCATTCCGTCTTATCCCGTCCTGTCTTAGCCCAACGCTTAAAGCTAACGTCTCTGTCCAGCAAAACCTCGGTGATCCTCCCATCTTTCCCCTCCAGTTCCTACACAAATGTTGCTCAAATCACAATTTTTCTGAGTAAAGAATCCTCCCGGTTCAAAAATATGACGTTTCAAAAAGCGGTTGAATTTTTTTCCAAAAGTAATCACACTTTATTGCTCATAACTTCTATAATATACATTGTACAATTCTTATTTTTATTTCATTTAATAGAAAAACACATTGGCTTTATAACGACAAGTAAAACATTTATATACTTATATCGCTGAGAACACCAGAAGATATCTCTCAATAATTAAAAAAAAAAATTAAAACTTGCTGCTGAACATGCTACGTGAACCCCCCGACAAAACATATATAATAAAATTTGTTCTGTAGATGTCGAAAGGCTCTTGACTGAAAAAAAAAAAAGTTCGAAGAGAGTGGCAACTGCACAGATCCCCTCAACTCAAATCGAAGCTAAGAGAATGCCAAAAGCACCTTAATAAGCTACTAGAGTATCAAAAAACTGAATCACTGAATCAATATTTGGAAAACCTAGATGCCACCCCGTATTCGAATTACTCACTATGGCGAGCTATGAAGAAGTTAAAAAGACCAGTTACAAGTAGGCCACCTCTACGAAATACAAATGGAGGCTGGGCAAGAAATGATACCGAAAAGGGAAATCTGTTTGTTAGTCATCTAAAGAAAGTGTTTTCCCCAAATTTATCAGATGATATAATGGAGTTGCCACTTGTTGTACCCCGTTTTAGAGCAGTTGAACCCCTTTGTTTTGAGATTTGAGAGATCGACAAGGCTATTGTTGATTTAAACTCCAAAAAAGCACCTGGTATTGACAAGATCAGTAACAAAATGCTTTTGCTATATTACGCCTTGAATATTATCCACCAGAATGGAAGGTCTCATTGGTTACAATGATACCTAAGCCCGGAAAAGATCACACTAAAGTAGAATCGTATAGGCCTATTAGACTGTTGTCGAATATATCAAAACTATTTGAGAAGCTATTAATGAAAAAATTTAAACCGATAATGAATCGTTTCGATTGTATTCCAACACAACAATTTGGTTTTAGAGAAAAACATAGCACCATAGAACAAACTCACAGGCTTATAAATGTTATATCTAAGACGTTTGAAGAAAAGGAATATTGCTCTGCTCTCTTCATTGACGTTTCTCAAGCCTTCGATAGAGTATGGCACGAAGGATTATTATTTAAAATTAAACAATATTTACCCACAAATACGCATAAGCTGCTAGAAAGCTATTTAACTCATCGAAAGTTTGTTCTTAAAGAGGGAGACTTTATAAGCTCACCGCAGTCCATTGAAGCAGGTGTACCCCAAGGCAGTATACTGGGTCCTTTTTTATATTTAATATATACTTCTGATATGCCAACTAATAGTCGAACCCATATTTGCAGATGACACAGCTATTCTAGGCGTTCATGAAAACCCCCAAGAAGCATCTAAACTCTTGCAGGATCATATACTATTTTTAGAAAAATGGTTGAAGCAATGGAGAATAAAAGTAAATGAACAGAAATGTATACATATTACATTCACATTGCGGAGAGATTCGTGTCCCCCAATCCTGATAAATAATCAGATTACACCCCAACAAATGGAAGTAAAATACCTTGGTATCCCTACTGGAAATTTGTGACAATTGCAGTAATGGTCCGGTTCCTCCGTACCAATTGAGTACCAATTGACACCTAACTCGTCACCAAAGTTCCAATTGAGAACCTGTTGACACAAACACACTCACTATTTAACAGTTGAGAGTTAATTTATAACATGCTCGTTAAGTGTACAATTAGCAACTCGCGCGCAATAACAATCAGTGGCTGAGTGGTAAGCGTTGAAGACTATAAAACATAACATACGTCAGATGAACATGGGTTCGAGCCGGGGTGCCGGCTTCAACATTAACGAAAAATTAAAAAAATTGAAATAAACATAATTTAATAAAGATAATAATAAAATAATGTTTAACAAGTAAACAATTACCGAATTTTTATAAAATTTTTATTACATTAATCGTTACTGAACCTGTCCTCTTGGACCAGTCATAGGACCTATCTTGTGATCTGTCCCAAGTGGCTAATTAGCCACCTCCAATGACAACCCCATGTAAAAGTGACAGGTTCTTCCCATATAAAGCTCCGGAACAGGGACCGGTCACTAGCCCTTAGAACCTGTCACGTGACTAGTTTTGAACCGGTTCTCTTTACTCTAGGGATGCATCTAGATCGACGTCTTACGTGGAAATCTCATATAGATAAAAAATTAACCCAAATGAAGTTGAAATCACTTCAGATTAACTGGCTAATTGGTAGAAATTCTAAATTAAGTCTGGACTGCAAACTGTTGATCTATAACTCAATTATAATACCACGGCCTCAGCTTCAAATGTTGAAAAAATTCAAAGATTCCTAAATAAAATACTTCGAATGATAACCGCAGCACCCTGGTATATAAAAAATTATAATATTCACAAGGACCTCAATGTTCCTATTGTTAAAGATGAAATAAGAAAACACGCAGAATCCTATTTGAGGAAGCTTGAAGTACACCCTAACCCACTTGCTCGAAACATAATAAGAAGCGATGACTACAACCGTTTGAGAAGAAGGAACACAACAGACCTCCGCCTAAGCTAAACTCTTTCATTACATATAGTTTTTCGTCCGACAATGGTTGGACTTAATATAAATTAAGATTTAGAGTTAAGTTTTGAATACTTATTGTTAGTTCACTTAATTTAGTGAAGATTCAATAAATAAATTTAGATGAAAAAAAATATATATCGACCATTCCAGGAAAGAACTTGATGGCTTTCAATTTCGATAAAAATTTGTATACATAAACTCCATTAAGCCTTTTATCAATTTCAGTTTTCAGTTTTGTGAAATTGCAAAAACTCGCGATTTAATTTCGCTTTTTCATTTTCTCAAAAACCAAAAAAATTTCAAAAGTATGTAACTTTGAATAGCAATATCTCTGGAAAAACTTTGTGAATTTTAATGATTTAAACGGCCTTAAAATTTCGCATATCGCGGCTTTACGACGAACGTTTTAAAAATAAAAAAGATTTTTTAAAAATGCATTTTAATGCAATTGCATTTTTCAAATGCATTTTTCTTTAAATATGCTATTAAATTTTTTTAATTTTTTAACATAAATGAAAAGCTTGAAATCTTTACATTAAAATAAAAGTGTCAAATTTTTGGGACGCGAAAATCTTATATGCATAATACAATTTTTATAAAAACATGTTTCAAATTTTTCATATAAAAATAAATTTTTTTCTTGTTTTTGGAATTTTCTTTAAAATTTGTATAAAAGTTAACAAAATATTAAAAGTATGCGATTTTAAATATTCATATCTCTTGAAGTTATTGATGGATTTCTGTAATTTAAAAAGTATTTATAAGGCCATTGCATATTTTTTGTGTAATTTAGTCAACATTTCGAAAACCACCTCTTCGATCCATAATATTTTAAGAATATAAATGCAGTATTTAGATGCATTTTTGTTAGTTGCGAATTTATTAAATTTTAATTTTTCAAAAGTGTGTTTAAAAATGCTTTGTTTATTATAATTTAAAACAATAATTAGTCTGATACATATAATTTTACTATTTTTAACGAATTTTTAAAAATAACATAATACATTTTTATTTAACAAAATACGTAAAGCTACTCATAATACCAGAAAAATATAATTTTTATATGAAAAAATTTAAATGAGTTAAAGAAATGGGGAAATTATGCACAGTACATATGTGCGTCCCAAAAATTTGAGATTTTTATTTTAATGTAAATATTCCAAACTTTTCAATTATGTTAAAAAATTAACAAATTTGAATAGCATATTTCAAGAAAAATGCATTTAAAAAATGCAATTGCATTAAAATGCATTTTTAAAAAGTATTTTTTATTTGTAAAATATTCATGTTAAAGCTGATATAATTACAATTCAAACGCCGTTTAAATCATTAATTTCCGCAAAGCCTTCCCAGAAATATTTGTATTTAAAGTTGTACACTTTCGAGATTTTTTAGGTTTTTCGAAAGTAAAAAAGCGAAATAAAATCGCGAATTTTCTGAAATTAGCAAATCTGAAAACGTATTTATCTATAGACACCCATAGACTTTATACGTGTAAAATTTTATAAAAATCGGAGAACACTCGGTATATTTTTGGGCGTTCTTTCATGGAATGGACGATATATACTTTGAAAGTTCAAAGGTCAAAATTGATAATATAAAGATTAAAGCTTAATATCTCAAAAAACGGTATTTTAAAATTCTTTAATTTTTAAGAATTTTAAAAATACCGGTTTTTGAGATATAATAGTTTGCATTTTTTTATCTCCAACTTTAACCTTTGAACTTTTGATGTAAAAAACTTTGTATATATCGTTATGAAGGTAACATCTTTATCTTTAATATGCAGCAACATCTAGAGATCTACCATGTATATTTGAAAAGTTATTAAAAGTTAAATAAGTATTCATTTGTAAAGTTTTTAAAATTTTTTCGTATTTTAAACCGTCATATTTCCGGACAGAAAAGAAACATGGGTCTGAAATTTCATATTTTCGGAAACTCTTCCAATGGTCAATGCTTGTAATGAATTTCATTGAAATCGGAGATGTCAAATCCGATTGCTGTCCGTTTTGACATGGAATCACTCAAGTGTAAGTATAAAACAAAATTTGGTATTTTAAATAGTAATATAGTATATAGCAGTGGCTAAAGTGTGAATATGAAGGGCATTTGTGTAGCACTTAGGGTCTGTATTAGGCGTACACAAGTATGACAATATTGGTAAATTATTACAAATTAAAATACACAGATCAACAAAATGGCAAAAAAATTATATCTCGAATAATTTTGCAAAATTATTTATTATAAATTATTAATTATTTATTATGCTCGACATAGTGTAGAATAAAATTGTTCATAACGTCCCATTTTTAACCCATTGAGGACCAAAGAAAATTTGCTTGCTTGAAGAGTTTTTCTGTGATAAAATTTTCTAGGTAAAAACAATTGAGTTGCAGATGTTATGTATAGATTCGGCCAAGCCGAATATAATTTTCTCACTTGTTTAGGTTTGTTAACAAAAAAAAAAAAACATTCGAAAATGTCAAAAAATGGGATTTCTTTAAATAAATTTTCTCAACCTAATTAAAAACATAAAATTAAAATAATATTAGATCATAGCAAAAGAGGCTTTGGAAACGCTATTTGAAACACAATTTCCTGGTTGTAATTTTAACACGGAGAATTTTTCTCGTGAATCAATGTGTGATGAAATCACAACCGATATAGTCTAGTTACAGTGGAGAGAATTAAATGGGCCATAAGTACCTTTGGACCTTATAAATCGGCAGGATTATACGGTGTTTATCCAATTATGCTGCAAAAATGTAGCGAAATTATTGGGAAACTATTAAGGAGACTATATAAGGAGTGAGATCGAAAAAATCTTAACACACATTTTGCCTCATAACTTTTTTCGGAATTAATATTAAAAAATTTCAAAAAATCCAAATAATTGGCCACAGAATTAAATTTCATCCGTAAAACCGTTTCTAATGTTATTAAACAGTATCAGGAGAATTTAACTATTGATGTGAAACCTAGTTCGGTAAGAAAAAAGGACCACATGATATTGGGAAGGCCAGAAAATTTAAGGCATATTGAAAGGAACTCCAAACACATCTAATAGAAAATCAGCTCAGTTTTCTCAGTGCTTCGACTATTTGGTGCGAAAATTTAAAGCTAATGGGAAAGTTGATAACATATAAAGTTCAAAAAATTCCAAACTGGAATTCTGCAAAAAAAAATTACAAGCCAAAAATAGGACTCGGAATTTAAAAACAAATTTCATACAAAAATACTCAAGCTGTATAATTGACGAAGAAACGTAGGTGCTGGCAGAATATTCGCAGCTTGTGTCTCAAAAATTTATATTGCTAATGCTCAAAGCAATGTTGGAGATAAGTTTAAGATAAAAAGCAGCAAAAATTTCTTACAAAATTCATGGTATGATAAGCATTTTGCAGTTGCGGCAAAACAGGAAAGTCATTTGATACATTCGGATCTATAAATACCAAAATATGCATAAAAGAATATTTAAAAAAAAAAACTTCTTTTCTTAAGAAAGCACAACGTTTCCAAATATTTTTGGACCCATTTGGTATCATGTCACAACGGTAAGGAAGCTCTGGAGTGGTACCAAATCAATAACATAGTTTTAGTACCAAGAGAGGTAAATTTCCAAAATTGTCCATAGCTTAGACCAGTGGAGAGATATTGAGCTCTTGTGAAAAGTGAATTCAAGAGCACAAAAAAGGTGTCCCAAAATACCGAAGATTTTAACAGAAGATGTGCAGGAATGAACTGAAAGGAATGCAATATATTGTTTTATAATATGAAAAAAATTCAGTCCGGAAGGCTTCAATGTCTATAACTATTATAGTTTTCATTATATGAGAAAAGAAGAATGCTATTTTTGTCTACCACATAGCTGCGAAGGAAGTTTGATGGTTAAATTTCATATTATGGGACATGTTTACTTCAATTTCTTTCGCACAGAATTGCGTTAGAAACTTACAAAAGGCTATTGGGAATTTGTATTTCATATTTTCTACACTATTTGAAATCATTCCAGCTCGACAATGACCCTGTCCACAAAGCAGGCGTAACAAAACACTGAATTGGATGTCAAAATTTTACCACTTCAGAGTGGCCACTATTGTAAATACAATGGAAAAATCTAAGAAGATTGCCTTTACGTAGTATTTATGAGTCCGACAGACAACATAAAAACAAAAATTCATTATTTAAAGAACAAAGCTTCTTGTCACAAATCTTCCCTCTTAATTGAATTTTTGAGGTTATGTCGAATAAATAATACGAGTTTTAATACAATGAAAATTTTCAACCTAATAAGTTGACCGATCTCCCTTAATAAAACTTTTATATAACAGAAAAAAACTGTTTTTATACCCACCATCAAAAATATGGGGGCATATCGATCTTTTTATTTCACAAAGTGTCCGTCCGTCTGGGTGTACGTTGTAACTTCTTTTCATACTTTTTTGCTGATATCTCTTAAATCAAGGTATGTAGAACAACAAAATTTTGTACAGATAGTTCAAGGATTTATATGAACTCGGAAACCAAAAATGGGCTTAATCCACCCACTTTGCCGCCCACCTCCCGTATAATGTTAAACATC
Organism: Protophormia terraenovae; assembly: GCA_951394005.1. Taxonomy (NCBI): domain Eukaryota; kingdom Metazoa; phylum Arthropoda; class Insecta; order Diptera; family Calliphoridae; genus Protophormia; species Protophormia terraenovae. Next base: position 23,164,434 of record OX596074.1, on the reverse strand, counting down.
AACGAAATTTTGTAAAAAAATTGTTCAAAGAATAATGTAAATTTAAAAACAAAAAAATGGGCATGGTTCGAACACTCTAGCCACTGCCACATACATGGTCAAATTTTAAAAAATTGATGGTAGGTATATAGATTCGTCCAAGCCAAATATAACATTCTCTTCTTTTTTTTTTTTTGGTATAAGTATAATAATAAAGGTTTTGGTCTGTAAGTTTTTAAGCTCTTAACCATAAATATTTTTAATCAAATACCATAAAACCAAATCTTTCAATATCCTCCTTAAAAGTAAATTCCAACTAAACCTTTATCATTTAAATTTAGATTCTCCTCAAATATCTCCAAAAATATTCATAAATATTTATCTCTAGCTATATTTAATGTGAATTTAATATGACTAAAGTAAAAAAATCCACATACCCATGCAAATGTTTAGTTATAAAAAAAAATAAAAACCCTGTTGATTCAATAAAAATTTTTATTTCCGCTAAAATACAGCAAATACTATTTGCTGTAATGTAGGTATGTATGTATATGGTAATTATTAAATGTATACCTTTATCAATATATAAATTCGGATATAGCAAATGGACACTTAATATAAAATAATATAAGAGTATGTATAAATAAATATAAACGTGTTTTTCATATATACACTTATACATAGATATAAAGTGCTCTTGTATAGAGCATAGAGTTTATTTTTTATTAATGTAACTTTAATGGTAAATCATAGAAAAAAGAGACTGACAGTGAATCAGGTTAATTAAAATATGGATTTATAGATGTTTTGAATATCTTTTTACTTATTTAATGCATTTTCTTACCATTAGCTCTATATTTAGGGTACCTTACCTGAAAATAAAAGAAAATAGAAAAATATTTTATTAACAAATTCAGAAAGTATTACTAAATATAACATTGAAATCAAAAACTCAATCAAATAAATAATTTCAACCACTGTATTTTATCAAACAAGTGGATTTTAATAGCTGCTAGGATATAAAACACATAGTATGTGTGTACCAACACATGTATATATTTATACATATATGTAGATAAACAAAATTAAATTACTCTTAGTGTAACTTGGCAACAAAAATCAATCAAAAGCAACAATCAACATCTATATCATTCACATTCATACTCATATATGTGAATGTATTTTGGTATTTGTGTATTGGTTTTTACATTTTCTAAGTATTGATTTCAATAAACATGTATAGCCAATACAACAACATTAAAAGTTAAAAAAAAAAATAAGTCTTATATTGAATCGTTTATTTTTTATTTATTTTATCTTCTTTTTTTTTATTTTTTTCCTCTTTTTTGTGTTAATGCTCGTACACACATGAAATGTACCACGTATTTGTACAGATTATTTACGTGCAAAAATAGCAGCAAATAAAATTTAAAAATATATATATATAAAAAAAAGTATGGGAAATGGAAGTAGAAACAGAAGCATTAATAGTTAACCACTTACTCATTTATAGTAGTGATAAAAATAATAGGTAGTATAACTGTAATAAAAAAGTTAAAGCAAATTATAAAGTAATAGAGATTTTTTTTTATAGTCAATTTGAGGAGGATAATTGAGAAAGAGATGTTGGTTTAATAATGGAGAAATGAGATAATATTCCAATAAAGTCGGGCCAACAATTCTTAGAAAAAAATATTTAATTCCCAAAAAATTTTCATGTAAAATATTTCATTTTAAAATTAATCATCGGCTTAATACGTAGAAATCAAGCACCCGAAAACGTTTTATTTTTATTTTTCAATCAAAATAAATATCTTTAATGTTCAAAATATTTTTTCATTTGTTGAAAAAAATATGTGAGGGATTTTTATTTTTAAAATAAATATCCATCAATGATGAAAAAAATAAATATCTTTAACGATAAATATCTTTAACGATAAATATCAGTTCGAAAAAAATTTAAAATGATTGTTTTTTTTATTCATACTTTGTTTTGTTTTCAAAATATTTTTTTATTCAAATGAAATTGTTGTTGTTTAGAATTTTTTCCATCCGATGAAAAAAGTTCAAAATAATTTTCAACTTTTGAAATAAATATCACAAAAGATATTTATATTTTTATTTTCATCATGATGAAAAAAATTAAAATATTGATGAAAATAATAAAAATCATGATGGATTTTTATTATTTTTTGAACATTAAAGATTGTTTTTCGATTGAAATAAAAATAAAAAGATTGTTTTTTTAGTATTAAAATCCGGTCTCTGGTAGAAATTATTAAATTAATGTAAATATAGGTGAAAGAGGGTACATTTTTTTATATACTTGTTTTTTTTTTTTTTTTTTTTTTTTTGTTTTTTTTTTTTTTTTGTGAAACACTTCAACTCATTTTGAAAAATCTTTAATATAAATATTATTTGTGTTTTTACTTATTTTAAAGTTATGACTTTGACAATTTATCACGACTAGGAAAGGTACATTAAACACAAAACATTTATCATACTATTTTTAATGTTTTTTAATTAAGTATTATATTTTTAAAACAAATTGTAACTTATTTCGTAATTTAAAAAATATATATGCAATATTCCAAAAAAATTCTACTGGATCCAAAATATGCAAAATTTTACTCTTAAGTGTAAAACATTCAAAATTATGCTCTTTAGTGCAATATATGCCAAGTTATGCTCTTATGTATAAAATATGCCTTTTAAGTTGTTAAAATGTGCTCTAAAATATGGATTTTCTATATATATATGACAAAAAAAAATATGCTGCTAAATGCCGAAATTCCAAAAATTGAAACGAATATATAACTAACAGTCTGGTTCATTTGAAGTTCGGGAAAAATATGATTTTGAATATTTTTGGTTGCCCAGATAATGTATTTTACTTATTAACGTCATAAAGGAAAAAGTGTAAATTTACACTGTATTCCCACGTGACATAATTATGAGAATCTCAGTTTTTCTTTTTTAGTTTCATTACCAAAATTAACAAGCGCGAATGTTATATTCGGCCCGGCCGAATCTATATACCCACCATCAAATTCTTAAAATTTTACATTATATGGGAGGTGGGCGGTAAAGTGGGTAGTAAAGTGGGCGGATGACGCCCATTTTTTGTTTCCGAAATTATATCGACCCCCGAATTATACGTACAAAATTTCGTTGTCGTACATACTTTTGTTGAAGAAATATCAGCAGAAAAGTATGAAGCGTACACCATGTGTTTCTAGTTTTTAGCCAATAACTTTTTATTAACCGATTTTGCCCATTATCAATCCCAAACAAACCTTATATAAGATAAATATTTGTGCCAAATTTCGTCCCCCTGCGTTGTCCCGCTCGAGCCCTATCCTGCTTTCAACAGACGGATAGACGGACAGACGGACGGACATAGCTAGATCGACTCAGAATCGAACCATTTTTTTTATTTTTATTTTTTTTTTTTTATTTTTATTTTATTTAAAACTTATTAAGTTGGACCAAAATTATTATAAATAAATTTGTCTAGTATATTACATATAAACATATAATAAGTTCTCTTTTGAATCACTATTTCTGCAAATAGAATAACGTTTAGAATATTTTTTGATTTTGGAATAAATCAAAAAACATAAAATTCATATAAGGAAAATCAAAAATATTCGAAATTGTTTGAAACCTAGTTTATGTGTCTTATATTGCAAAAGTTTGTTTTAAAATCAGGAAAAGTGTTGATGGTTTTTTGTAGATTTCACAAAATAACTAAAGAAAACCTAAATTTGAAATCATTCGCATAAAATTTCATGGAAATACAGGCATTTAAAACACACAATTTAAAAAGAAACTGAGTTGAAACTTTCGAGGATTTTTGGATTAATTTTAACCATTAACCAGACAAAAGACTAGTTTTCGGAAATTAATTTGCTGTATAATAAATATTATGTTTAAAATCCGTTGAAAAGTTATGCGGTGATAAAAAATTAAACCAAAAATTTATTTTTAAAATTTTGCAGTTTTCTTCGATAGTAAATTTGCGTCATTCAGTGAATTTAAATTTTATGTTTATCTTCTTGATGGCATGAAGCCAGACATGGGATTAGCATCTTCACAAATGTTCATATAATTAGCGTTAATATTTGTAAAATTGTGTTTTTCGCTTTTATAGAAATTGTCCTAAAATATCGCATAAACTATAAACATAAACAATTTTGAAATTACAAAAATTTTATGCAATTTTGAAAATTATCATCAAATTTCAAAATTTTATTCTGAATTTTTTCGGTGTAAGATATGACTTTAGATCATTAAAAAATATCTAAAGAATCGTTTCAGTGATTAAAATTGATATTATGAAAAAAAAAATTAAAGAAACGTCATTTATATCGGCTACAGCGGCATTCATCTCCAAACTTATTTCGCTTGCTGAAAACTATTGCGAAGTATAAATGATATTAATATTGACGTCAAATTAAAGCATTTTATTCGCTTAATTCTAAAATTCTGATGGCATACAAATATTTTAAGGACCTATGGAACAAAAAACATGTTCTTAACCTTAAAAGTCAACCCCACATATTTCGTATTATAGTTTAAATATTTAAATAATAAAATCAATTTTCAATGCAAAATTTATTATCAAATAAGAAACAAAATTTTTCTAAAATTCAAATTATAAAAAGAAAGTTCTAATCGCGTTTTTTGTAAGGAATACTAATGTACTACGACTATATTTTCAAAGCTAATACCGATATTCACTTAATTTTTTCCGCGAACGATCCCAAAAAAATATGTCTTATATTATTCTGGGAACGATCCCAAAATATGTCTTATATTACTCATAATTTTGCGAAATTTTAAACCAATATTGTTTTTCTTTTTTGCTAATTATGAAATTGTGCAAAAAATTAAATTAAAAATTTTTTATTAAAAATTTTTCTTTTCAGTGTATTTCGATAAATATAGATTATAGATTTTGTAGTAATTTTGACATGTGCTGGTAGTACTTTAGAAGTTCAAGAGAATCGCGTTGTTTTGATTTTGATAAAGCTAAAGCTCTATTTTTAAGATTTTTTTTTTTTTTTTCAAAGTTTTAAATTCAAACCTCAACAGCTTTTGCGCGCTTTGATAAAAATTATTACGCGAACAGATTTGGTATGCATAAATAGTCGTTTATAAAACTACAAATCAACGTTAGTGTCAGAAGAAAAAAAATTTTTTAAATATTTTAACTTAAAATTTTCAAATTTTTTGATTTTCCCCTAATAAATTGTATCACAAGTTACCATTTTACTCTCTTGTGAAAATTTACGCGATGATAAAAAATTAAACCAAAAATTAATGATTTTCTTAAATTTTGCAGTGGCGTAAATGTTTGTTAAAAAATTTTCTCAATTAGGAGTGAAATTTCTAGTATAGATATTGCTTTCTATACCCACTATCATAAAGTGGAGCGTATATTAAGTTTGTCATTCCGTGTGTAACATGTCGAAAAAATCATTTAAAACTCCATAAAGTATATATTTTCTGGATCCTTGTAAGACACTAAGTCGATCTAGCTATGTCCGTCCGTTTGCTGAAAGCAGGATAGGGCTAAGAGGGGACCATCTAGAGGAGCGAAATACCCCATATGTATATTTTCTGGGTCCTGGTAAGGCACTAAACCGATCTAGCTCAAAAATTTACCTTATATAAGAATTCTTTGGTATTGAAAATGGGCAAAATGGGCAAAATCGGTTAATAAACAAAAAAGTTATGGGCCAAATACTAGAAACACGAGATGTCCGTTAGGGTGGTCCAACATGGTATGAAAAAAATCAAAATGTGTCGTACATTTAAACGTACCTAAAGTTATGAAAAGTTCAATATGAAATTAATGACAGTGTATATGATGAAAACGTGTTGGTAAGGTTTTTGTGGTTTTAAGCATAAATTAAGGAGTGAAATCGAAAAACTCTTAATATATATATATAAAATTCAATAATTTGGAAATTAATAGTTGTTTCAATCACTTTTTTGAAAGAGTTTTCCCATCTCCTTTTAAAATTTTCATTATTTTGGAACACTCTTTTTGTGATGTTCAATTGTCTTTTCACAAGAGCCTAATATCTCTCTACTGGTCTTAGCTCCGGACAACTTTGAGGATTGACCTCTCTTGGTACAAAAACTATTTTATTGTTTTGGTACCACTCCAGAGCTTTATTACCGTATTGACATGATGACAAATCCGGCCAAAAATATGTGAACACATTGTGCTCTCTTATGAAAGGAAGAAGCCTTTTTTGCAAACATTCTTTGATGTATATTTAGTTATTTATATAGCCCACTGTAAGAAGTGACTTGCTTCTTTTACCGAAACTGCATAAAGCTAAATTTTTTGCAGCATTCCATTCTAGAACTTTTTGGACTTTGTATGTTTTTAAGTCTGCATTGGGTTTAACTTTTCTCACCAAATAGTCAGAGCACTGAGCTAACCGGGCTACTTTTGTACCAGAAAGTATATTGAAAATATGAGCAATATTTTCACATCACAATATCATGTCGACCTTTATTTTCCACCCGAACCAGGTCAAATTCTTCTGATACTGTTCAATAATATTGAAAACAGTTTGACAGCAGACATTTAATTTTTTTGCCAATTTTTGTAGAACAAATTTGGATATAATTTTTTAATAATTTAATATATATTTAATTTTCTTTTATTTAGAATTGCTCATTCCAAATTTTTATTGAATTATCATCAAAATTGTGACATCTATTTTACTTATAGGATTTATGTATATGGTAGACAGACGGAGGGACTGACATCTTAAAATCGACTCGAAAAGTAGTTAAAAAAAAAAAAAGAAAAATAATAATAATAATAATAATAATAATAATAATAATAATAATAATAATAATAATAATAATAATAATAATAATAATAATAATAATAATTTAAATTATTCAAATATTTACTAATTGTTTTCTGCATATTAATATTATTCATTTTTACAAAAGAAAGAAACTAAAAATTTATTTTGATAAGCTAAATATATTTCCTTCTTGGCGTATGAGCAACGTTAATCAATCATAACAAGTATACTCAGGTATAATCCAACTTGTGAGATCTTAAAGGAAAAATGTATAAACATTTTGTGTTACTACATAAAATTTAACAAGATAAGAACAATTCTTCACATTTATTATTATTTTACCAAATAACTCAATTTTGCTCCAAAAATTTAAATTTTTTTTTATACCAAAAATAAGAAATTTTGTAAAAAATTATATTTTTTAGCAACAATTGGAAATTTAACTGAAAACTTAAAATTTCACAATTATACTTTCTATAAAATATTAAAGTTTCACTAAATAATTTAAATTCCACTAAAAATCTTAATAAATGTTATTTGCTTCCTTTCAAATACATTTCTCAATTTTTATATTTTGTTACGTTGGTCTAGAAATTGAGAAATGTGAAATGTTATTTAAATTGTTTTTTTTTTTTTTTTTTTTTTTCTTTAAGTCACAATTTAATTGGGAATCCATTGCTTAACATAATACTTCCCACTCTTAAACAAAAAAAAAATGCCCCGAGTAAAGAATAAAGTAAAATAAAATGAAAACAGTAGGATGAAATCTATTTAAACAGGAAAAAGAGTTTAAAAGGAAAGTAATAATATAAAATGAAAAAAAGAAAACCAAATTAAACTGAACAAGTATTAAAAATAGACAAAAAAAAAAAAAAAAACAATATAAAATGAAATGCCACTTATAAATGAAGTTGAATACATTACACATATATACATATGATTTTCAGCAACTACGCATTTACTCAAATAAACAAATGAAGCCTACATATATATATGTACATACATATATATGTATGTACAAATGTGTGAGTGTAAATTTGTTTTATGTATGTCTGTATTGGTATTTTTGTCTTTTGCTCTTTTTATCTGTATAAATATGTCAACAAAAAAATATATTTGAGTTTTCTTTTTGTGTTGTTGATAATTTCCGTTTTATTTTTCTACGATTTCCGTATGTTTTGTCACGTTCATTTCGTTGTACTCTCACCCTGTCATTTCACATTCATTTGATGATGTTGTCTTTAAATAAATATTAATATATATGTATGTGTAAGTAGCCAGCCTACAGTTTTATTTTGATGGGAATGTGAAACTTGTTCAAAAGAACTTTTATTTAATTTGTATCTAAAAATTCCTTTTTAATTAATTTTGGCTAATTTTTAACTTATGATAGGCAACTTTACTATATCTAAGTAATCTAAATTGTATTCAGTTCATAATATTAAAAACTGTCTCTTTGTTAGGGATTGTTATACAGGGTTATTTGTTTTCCTCTCAGCTTATGATTTTGTTTAAATCACTTGGCTCTTTAATTATGAATGATTCTTATTCAAAATATGTACTTCTTCAGAACTGCTGGGTATGTATATTAAAGTATGTTTGTTGAAGTTTAACTGCGAGTATATGCGTTTATATCATTGCACGTTCAGAAGCTTTTCTCTTTCGGCTGTGATGAATTTCAGTTTAGTTTAATTTTTTCTATAGAGTAACGTCCACGATTTAGTAGTGTTGATGTGAAATGTTAGCAAATGACACAAATCTTAGGATATAAAAACAAATGACAGAAAAAACAAACAACTAGACATTCAAACGATTTGATGAAATGAACTATAAACATTATATATAATGTTCGAGTCAATTGAGATCTTTAGTATGTGTAATAAATCTTTAATTGTGTTGTATGTGTAATTGACACTTAAAGCAAAAAAAGTCTTCAATTTTTTTTTTGGAAAAATATAAATTTAGAGCTCTGAGTGACATAAGGAAATTGGACAAGTATCCAGAGAGCTAAGATTTAATAACAAATTATTTAAAAGAAATAATAAGAAGCGAGAATGTGACTGTTGTATTCGGCTTGGCCGAACCTATATACCCACCATCAACTACTTTAAATTTTATGACCATTTTTTGTTTCCGAGTTTACATTTATCCTTCTACTAACTGTACAAGATTTTGTTTTCGTACATGCTTTTGTTTAAGATATATCAGCAGAAAAGTATGAAATAAAGCTACAACGGACACCCTGTGTTTCTAGCATTTCAACCATAACTTTTTGTTTTTAAAAGATTTTGCCCAATTTCAACACCAAACAAACCTTATATAAGATAAATATTTGAGACAAATTTCGTCCCCAAAGGTTTTCCCGTTCGAGTCCTATCCTGCATTCAACAGACAGACGGACGGGCATAGCCAGATCAACTAAGAATCTAACAAGGACCATGAAAATATTTACTTTATGGGGCCTTAACTGATTTTTGCGACATGCTACAAATGGAACGACAAAATCATGGCCCCCATCTTTTTGATGGTGGGTATAAAAACTAATAAATAATAAATAATAAATAATAAATAATAAATAATAAATAATAAATAATAAATAATAAATAATAAATAATAAATAATAAATAATAAATAATAAATAATAAATAATAAATAATAAATAATAAATAATAAATAATAAATAATAAATAATAAATAATAAATAATAAATAATAAATAATAAATAATAAATAATAAATAATAAATAATAAATAATAAATAATAAATAATAAATAATAAATAATAAATAATAAATAATAAATAATAAATAATAAATAATAAATAATAAATAATAAATAATAAATAATAAATAATAAATAATAAATAATAAATAATAAATAATAAATAATAAATAATAAATAATAAATAATAAATAATAAATAATAAATAATAAATAATAAATAATAAATAATAAATAATAAATAATAAATAATAAATAATAAATAATAAATAATAAATAATAAATAATAAATAATAAATAATAAATAATAAATAATAAATAATAAATAATAAATAATAAATAATAAATAATAAATAATAAATAATAAATAATAAATAATAAATAATAAATAATAAATAATAAATAATAAATAATAAATAATAAATAATAAATAATAAATAATAAATAATAAATAATAAATAATAAATAATAAATAATAAATAATAAATAATAAATAATAAATAATAAATAATAAATAATAAATAATAAATAATAAATAATAAATAATAAATAATAAATAATAAATAATAAATAATAAATAATAAATAATAAATAATAAATAATAAATAATAAATAATAAATAATAAATAATAAATAATAAATAATAAATAATAAATAATAAATAATAAATAATAAATAATAAATAATAAATAATAAATAATAAATAATAAATAATAAATAATAAATAATAAATAATAAATAATAAATAATAAATAATAAATAATAAATAATAAATAATAAATAATAAATAATAAATAATAAATAATAAATAATAAATAATAAATAATAAATAATAAATAATAAATAATAAATAATAAATAATAAATAATAAATAATAAATAATAAATAATAAATAATAAATAATAAATAATAAATAATAAATAATAAATAATAAATAATAAATAATAAATAATAAATAATAAATAATAAATAATAAATAATAAATAATAAATAATAAATAATAAATAATAAATAATAAATAATAAATAATAAATAATAAATAATAAATAATAAATAATAAATAATAAATAATAAATAATAAATAATAAATAATAAATAATAAATAATAAATAATAAATAATAAATAATAAATAATAAATAATAAATAATAAATAATAAATAATAAATAATAAATAATAAATAATAAATAATAAATAATAAATAATAAATAATAAATAATAAATAATAAATAATAAATAATAAATAATAAATAATAAATAATAAATAATAAATAATAAATAATAAATAATAAATAATAAATAATAAATAATAAATAATAAATAATAAATAATAAATAATAAATAATAAATAATAAATAATAAATAATAAATAATAAATAATAAATAATAAATAATAAATAATAAATAATAAATAATAAATAATAAATAATAAATAATAAATAATAAATAATAAATAATAAATAATAAATAATAAATAATAAATAATAAATAATAAATAATAAATAATAAATAATAAATAATAAATAATAAATAATAAATAATAAATAATAAATAATAAATAATAAATAATAAATAATAAATAATAAATAATAAATAATAAATAATAAATAATAAATAATAAATAATAAATAATAAATAATAAATAATAAATAATAAATAATAAATAATAAATAATAAATAATAAATAATAAATAATAAATAATAAATAATAAATAATAAATAATAAATAATAAATAATAAATAATAAATAATAAATAATAAATAATAAATAATAAATAATAAATAATAAATAATAAATAATAAATAATAAATAATAAATAATAAATAATAAATAATAAATAATAAATAATAAATAATAAATAATAAATAATAAATAATAAATAATAAATAATAAATAATAAATAATAAATAATAAATAATAAATAATAAATAATAAATAATAAATAATAAATAATAAATAATAAATAATAAATAATAAATAATAAATAATAAATAATAAATAATAAATAATAAATAATAAATAATAAATAATAAATAATAAATAATAAATAATAAATAATAAATAATAAATAATAAATAATAAATAATAAATAATAAATAATAAATAATAAATAATAAATAATAAATAATAAATAATAAATAATAAATAATAAATAATAAATAATAAATAATAAATAATAAATAATAAATAATAAATAATAAATAATAAATAATAAATAATAAATAATAAATAATAAATAATAAATAATAAATAATAAATAATAAATAATAAATAATAAATAATAAATAATAAATAATAAATAATAAATAATAAATAATAAATAATAAATAATAAATAATAAATAATAAATAATAAATAATAAATAATAAATAATAAATAATAAATAATAAATAATAAATAATAAATAATAAATAATAAATAATAAATAATAAATAATAAATAATAAATAATAAATAATAAATAATAAATAATAAATAATAAATAATAAATAATAAATAATAAATAATAAATAATAAATAATAAATAATAAATAATAAATAATAAATAATAAATAATAAATAATAAATAATAAATAATAAATAATAAATAATAAATAATAAATAATAAATAATAAATAATAAATAATAAATAATAAATAATAAATAATAAATAATAAATAATAAATAATAAATAATAAATAATAAATAATAAATAATAAATAATAAATAATAAATAATAAATAATAAATAATAAATAATAAATAATAAATAATAAATAATAAATAATAAATAATAAATAATAAATAATAAATAATAAATAATAAATAATAAATAATAAATAATAAATAATAAATAATAAATAATAAATAATAAATAATAAATAATAAATAATAAATAATAAATAATAAATAATAAATAATAAATAATAAATAATAAATAATAAATAATAAATAATAAATAATAAATAATAAATAATAAATAATAAATAATAAATAATAAATAATAAATAATAAATAATAAATAATAAATAATAAATAATAAATAATAAATAATAAATAATAAATAATAAATAATAAATAATAAATAATAAATAATAAATAATAAATAATAAATAATAAATAATAAATAATAAATAATAAATAATAAATAATAAATAATAAATAATAAATAATAAATAATAAATAATAAATAATAAATAATAAATAATAAATAATAAATAATAAATAATAAATAATAAATAATAAATAATAAATAATAAATAATAAATAATAAATAATAAATAATAAATAATAAATAATAAATAATAAATAATAAATAATAAATAATAAATAATAAATAATAAATAATAAATAACAAATAATAAATAATAAATAATCTTTATATATAATTTGCTAAGCATTTTTTTCTCTTTCCAGAATTTCTGCAAAAACGTGGTAGAAAATGTGTATCTGGGAGCGGAGATAATCATATTTATGTGTCTTTTTTTAAGCATTTTTTTCTCTTTCCAGAGCTTATAAAGCTCCCAAACGTAGGTGAAAACTAAAATTTGGCCTTTTTATAAGACTATTCGTACTTCAAGTCCTAACGGAGCCAGACTTTAAAATTTCTATCAAGGAGCGGAGATACGAAGATTTAAATAGGTATGTAAGTTTCTAAGCCTTTTTTCACTTTTTGGAACTTCCAAATAACGTAAAAAAGGTTTCGTCCTACAAATCCAAACGGATCCAGATTTTAAAATGTCTATCAGGGAGCGGAGATAATCGGATTTACGTGTCATTTTCTAAGCATTTTTTCTCTTTCTGGAACTTTCTAAAGCTCCCAGACGTGGTAAAAAAAAACTAAAAATCGGCTTATTTATAAATATGTTTATCTTACAAATCCTAACGGAGCCAGTTTTTTCTATCAGGGAGCGGAGATAATCGATTTGTTTACTAATTTAATACTTTAATCACTTTTATCCCATTAGATTCTTACAGCTTCAGATCTTTAACTTCGATTAGGGAAAGGAAAATCGTCAAAATGTTGTTCGTATATTTTTTTAAAGATCTTCGGATTTGTTTGTGAATTTTTTTATTATTATAATATATTTTTTGATATTGGCTGGCTTATACGCTCTTAAATAATCAATAGTAAATGTCTCTACATCTCTGTAAAACTCTAAAATACAAAACTTAATATTAAACATCTGAAACCAAAATTAGTAACAATTTTAAAGAATCTAACAAAATTTATTTTCTTCTTTAACTCTTTTATTCTTAAACAAATATCAAACCATTTGAAAGACACATGAAAAATCCATTAAAATTGTTGACTTGAGTCTAACAAACTTAAGTAGTTAGACAATTTCATTTACGCTCAATAGCAATTTGTAATAAAAGATTTTACCTCATAAACCCTTACACACACATACATATGTATGTACATCCACAGGTAAACCAAACCAAACAGTAATAAACCAAAATTGCTTTTAACTTCTCCACTTTTAACCAAAGAGAATAATGCTAGATAATATGCAAACTAAAGAATTTAACATCATGATGCAACATTCTATAACCAAAAAGAGAATACAAGAAAAGAAAAAAACATTTTCATAAAGAATAAAACTTAAATTTAAAAACAAATCATACAGCAAGTCATATCTTATCATGCGTAAAATACTAACTTACACAAATACAAAGGAAATCAAGTGCATAAAATATTAAGAAAGTAATAAGTAGTAGAAAAAGAGAGTAAAAGCATAAGTAAAAATATTTCTAGGTAAGTCAGATCTACACACACATTTTGCTCTATATGTATTTATGAAAATATGGAAAATTTTTCGAAAAAAAGTAAAGAAATTCACCAACATTAAATGCCATAGAAATTTTATGGCAAAATGCACTATTTAACATACACACTTAAACAAACGCATAGACACATAAATATTTGCATTTACCTGTGTGTGTGTGAAATATGCGAATGCACTTGTATGCACATGTTTAAACAAAAGAACTCAGGAAATAGTAGATACGTAAAACGGAAGGAATGTCATGATTAAAGATGAGATATTTCTGATAATTTGAATGATGAATTTTATTAAAGATTTAAGGTAAACAGAATTTAATAACTTAGTGGATTTTATTGTAAATGTATGTTTGTAACTATAACATTTCAATTAATAAAATTGACAAAACAAATATTAATCAGAAGGGGCAATGTCTGGGCTATACGGCTGGGGGATCGAAACTTCCCAGCTACTATTATCCAAATAGTTTTTAACTTGAATGATGAATTTTATTAAAGATTTAAGGTAAACAGAATTTAATAACTTAGTGGATTTTATTGTAAATGTATGTTTGTAACTATAACATTTCAATTAATAAAATTGACAAAACAAATATTAGTCAGAAGGGGCAATGTCTGGGCTATACGGCTGGGGGATCGACACTTCCCAGCTACTATTATCCAAATAGTTTTTAACTGTGACATCCAGCACTGTCATGATTGTAAATGGAATCACACATTCTGGTCGGTTTTCTTCATACTGTTTAACGCTTTTGGATAAATCCAAATACTTTTTAAGATATTGAAATTTAAATAGGGCAATTATTTAAAATGATCGTTGCCAAGTCCTAAATAGATAACTAAAGACGTTTAAAGTTTAAATGGCAGTAGAATTTTTTTTAAATTTATAATAGAACTTGGCAACTCTATTATCTTTAATCCTAAGGACTTTTTAAAAGAAAAAAATAAAAATATCATGAAACTAAAACATTTTTATTTACAGATCTTGGTATTATAACCTCAGTGTTATAACAACAATCGATACGGAGTTTGAATGCTGTTTCCATTAGGATCCCTGATCTCCACCTAACAAAAGCTTTTTCCGCAGTGGAGTGATCTATCACTGAGTTATTGGAAGCATCTCCGGAAGTTGCTTAAAATTACTATTTACTTCAATGAAACAATTTTGGAACTCCAACGAGACCCATCTAATAAACATTACGAATAAAGTAATTGCTTAGATACTTAACAAATGCCTTGTTTAAATGTCGTATACTTTCAACTGAAATATTTGAAATGAACGTAACCATAATATCATTGTTGTAGTAATCGAATATGCGTTTCCATAACCAAATTACTTTTGTAGTAAACATAAAATATTTTTATCACATCCCCTAATAGTGATTATAAAAAGACTTAAACGGGACATGATTGCCATAACAATGCTCAACTATAATTTTTGTCAAATACAAATTTTAACGAATATAAAAGATTAAGGACACAGTTGGAAAATTCTTTAAGACATTATGAAGCATTAGAGTCACTAATAACTTTGTCCCTTAGGTTCAATGGCAGCAACGTATACTAGAATACGTAACCGGTGCCTAGGTAGTCCCAAGATATTTAGCCATAAGGTCCACTGGTATCCAGCTCATTAAAACGAATAAGGCTTTAGATGTAGTTGTACGAAGCGCGCCTGTAATGAGTAGCGCTGAACTACGTAGAATCCTTTCAAAGATCCCGAATGGGTGGATTTGTCCATAGCCCTCTACCATACTATCGCTCCATACATAAGTATGGACTTAATTACCATATCGAAGAACCATTTTGTGTTCCTGGGATTTATTCCCCAGGATTTTCCAATGGCTTTTCTACACATATATAGGGCAATACCAGCCTTTGAGGCTCTGCCCGTGTATTTTGGAGCCAGGATAGTTTGGAGTCCAGTACAATCCTTAGGTACTTTGCACTATCTGATACCTTTAATTCAACACCATTTAGGCGTAGTAGTGAGAAAAAATAGAATCTTGTATCCTTTAAAGAAGAGAGCAAGTTCCCTTTTTCCTGGATTTACGCTAATGCGTTGAGACATAGTATCCAGACATTTCCTAGATACAGCCACCGCAACATCGTCCGCTTAAGCAACAATCTTAAACTTCTGAGAATCAAGTTCCCTGAGTAGAGGGTTTAAGGCGGTATTTCAAAGAAGAGAAGATAAAACCCCCCTTGCGCTACCCTGTATATGGTAGATGCTCCCATATTGGATATTATAACCCTATTGGTTAGAAGTCTCCATATGAGGCTAATTACCGACTGGTGTATGCTTAGTCTTTCCAGAGACGATCAACTTTTCCAGTGTTTTCAAGAAGAAGGAAGACAGACTGATAGGTCTTAAGTCTTTCAGTCTCGTGTGTAAGGTCCTCCTTTTGGTATATAGACCACTGTACATCTAGTTCATGACTCAGGGATATAGGAACATGATAAACATGCTGAGTATTGCCAAGTTCTATTATAAATTTAAAAAAAATTCTACTTCCATTTAAACTTTAAACGTCTTTAGTTATCTATTTAGGATTTGGCAACGAAAATTTTAAATCATTACCCTATTTAAATTTCAATACGTTAAAAAGTACTTGGATTTATCCAAAAGCGTTAAACAGTATGAAGAAAAACGACCAGAATGTGTGATTCCATATAAGAACTATTATGTCCGCATTATATTGCAAGTCGGCAGGTATGATGCCATCTGGACCCGGGGATTTAAATGGGGCAAAGCTCTTCAGAGCCCATCTCACTTCGTTTTCCGTTATGGGAATAGGAACATCATGTATGACCTCTGAAAATAACGCAGAATGGTCCGTTAGTGGAAGAATGTCAGGAAAGTGAGCATCGATTAAGACATCTAAGGTTTTTTGACCGCTTGTTAGCTAGCGACCACAGGGTTTTTGAATGAAACTTGGGACAGCAGGTGACGAAGATGATTAGTTTCTGGGTGACTTTCTACGCCGCTATCCTCCGGGATTTGCTTTTCGCATTTCTTATCTGGTTTATTAACTTGTTAGCTGAGGACTTGTAGGTTACCAAGTCTTTTAGCCTCATTGAATAAACGGCAACATTCCTTACGAGTTTCGCAGTTCCACCAATATAGTCATTTTGTATAAAACCTTATTAAAACCAATTTGGACTTATGTCATCCAATTATGGGGTACTGCCAGTAATACCAGCATTGATATTATACAGAGGGCACAATCGAAAATTCTTAGAACTATGACGAAGAATATCCATAGGGACATAGAAATATCACTGGTAAAGGAAGAATTTAAAAAATTCAGTGAAAAATATATCCAGAAACTTCAAACTCATCCAAATCCACTCGCTACTGCTAGCAATACCAGCATTGATATTATACAGAGGGCACGATCGAAAATTCTTAGAACTATGACGAGTGCGCCATGGTACATAAGAAATAATAATATCCATAGGGACTTAGAGATACCACTAGTAAAGGAAGAATTTAAAAAATTCAGTGAAAAATATATCCAGAAACATCAAACTCATCCAAATCCACTCGCTAGACTCCTTGCTGAAGTGCAGACATATATAAGGCTACGTAGAGCCGACCTACCGCCCCGCTAATGAATTGCCTGTTTACAACTTAGCTCTCCTTAAAGAGTAGATATCTTTAATTTTAGTTTTAAGATTTAAATACTTACTGTGAGGCCTAATAAAGGCAGATTCAGTAAATAAAAAAATAAAAAAAATGTTTTCCTACTATTCTGAAAAAGTTTAACCCTGGGTAAACTAACTATCTACTTCAATATAGATAAATAAATGTTCAGAGAAGGAGCATGTGTACTAACTAGCGTTATATCGAGAACCTCCTAGCTAGCTAATATAGCAACTACAAAGTTCGGTTCCTTGCTAATGTTCAGAATATCTTAGCTACTATAAAGAATAAAATCGTTTCCCTTGTTCTCATATAAAAAAATATAACAATATCCCAAAAATTGTTCATATTCATTTAGATCAGGGGTTCTCACATGATCTTCTTTCGCGACCCACTTTTGACTTTGCGATTGTAGCGCGATCCATTACAACCTTGACCAGTTTAAAAATCAGATAAATGTTATGTAAAGATAAAATTATTTTAAAATAATATTAATAATTGCGACATTTTATTTATTCCATGAGATCTTTAGTACAAAAAGTACATATCTAATATCATAATTTGTGCCCACAAAAGATCGATACTTTGTTTTGATCGACAAAAGAGCAATACAGATAGTTTAACATAAGAATGTATATTGTTAAAAAATGTTGCAGTAGTTGTTAGACTTCTGAGTCAACAAGTCGATAAACTTTGCTATATTTCAACTAAAATACTTTGAAATCTAATTCAGAATTGTATTTTAGATATGAAATTACATTTTAACTCCATTCAAATAAATCTTGTATTTTATAAGATAAATCCTTTCAATATGGATTTGTCCGCTTTTAATTATAAAGTCGTTAAACTAATTATACCCTACACCACCATAGGTGGGGAGGGTATTATGAGTTTGTGCTGATGTTTGTAACACCCAAAAATATTGGTCTAAGACCCACCTTAATTCATACCAATCGGCTTAGAATCACTTTCTGAGTCGATTTAACGATGTCCGTCCGTCCGTCTGTCCGTCTGACCGTCTGTCCGTCCATGTAAACCTTGTAATCAAACTACAGGTCGCAATTTTTAACCAAAATTAATGAAATTTGGTACACAGGTTTCTTATAGTTCAGGGACAAAGCCTATTGAAATTGGTTATGATCGGTCCATTATTTCACCTAGCCCCCATACAAATGTCCTCCCGGAAAAGGGTTTAACGATAATAAATCCCTTAAATATAGCAATATTTTAATGAAATTTGGAACGTATAAGTTTCATATAAGTCTAAATAAGTGTGCCGATTTTTAAAAAGATCGGTCCATAATTAACCATAGCTCCCATATAAACCCCTTTTCAGAAAATCACTTTAACGGGCATAAATCCCATTAAAATGTTAGTATCAAGTTAATATTCGACACAAATAAGTTTTATAGAAACATAAATGATAGTGCCAAATTTTACAAAGATCGGTTCATAATTTACCATAGCTCCCATATAAGGCCCTCTTTCGGGAATCACCCAAAAGTAAATAAATTCATATACATGTCAGCATCAACGTAATATTCTGTATTCTTATGTTTTATTTTACACTTATGAGTATTGGTCCACATTTGACTCCAAGTCAAGACCCCTCCTCGAATTATAATTTACACAATGGTGCAGGGTATCATATGATCGGGCTTGACCGACTATATCTTTTTCTCTCGTTTTCTTTTTATTTCTTTGCAAAATAAAACTTTTGTACTCAGCAGTGAGAAATCGCTTCATTGGAGCAAATTTTAAAAATCCTATTCCATAGGATTTTGTTCTTTGGTTAAAATTTGTAATGGACATTGAAACGACTTTATAAAAAATTTATTGGCATAATATATTTGCAAAAATAAATGTAAGGTTTCATGTTCAAAAACGATAGTTTCATAAAATTAAAGTGAACTATTTTTCTTTTTAATTATTTTCCCTATCACTTCGTAAACTTTTCTTTATGTTGTATCATGATTCAATATCACTTTACTTATTTGATCATTGTTGCCTTTATAAATCATAATATTTTCTTCCGAAGCTCGGGTTCCTTCTTAAAAGAACTCATTTTAGAAAAAATGTGTTTAATTTGAGGATGTTTTGTATAAAGATATATTTCCATTTTTAAATAGTTTCATCCTTTATTAGGAATTATTATTTCAACATCTAATTAATATGTATTTACTTACATTGAAAATTAATTTGTTCAGGAATATTTTTCAAGATCTCTTATTCTATGTTACATGTCATTACTAAAGAAAACCTAAAGTATAATTTGTTAAATTTTCTTTATGACTCCATTTTGTAGATTTTGATGGTCTTTGACAGATTCACAAAACTTACTTATATTAATCTGGACAAAGTAAAGACTTTAGAAATTCATTAAGGTTAATTATTTTTATATAAAGAAAAACATTACAAAATTTAAAATATTTTTCTTTTTTCGTCAATAAAATTCATGGATTTAAATTTATAAATAATCTTTAAAAACTCATCTTTATTATGGAGTACAAACAATTTGATATACCTAATTGCACAAAGTGCTTTAACCATTCAAAAGTATTTGATTCATTACACTGTATAAGTATTTATCTTTTCTTAATTTTTTTATCATTCAAATGATATTTTGATAACATAATTAACTCCCATTCATTCCAATACATTGATAAATAAAAAGTATGTCTTTTTTTCATTAAACTTTGCAGACAAAAACCACACCATTATATACTCTTACTCAATTTAAAATTGTTCATTTTACTCATATTTCAAGCTCTCATTTAAATTCTCTCTTTTCATAGTAATAAGTATACTTTTAACTTTTTACTGCATATTTTTTTTTTCTCTTTTCAAAGGAACCTGTAAACATTGTTTTTAAAAATTTAGGATTTTCTTTGGATTTATCTTTATTTAAAGCGCAGGTCCTTAAAATTTATCTTAACTCTCTCTTTGCACGCTCTTTGTATACATTTTTGGGTATAAACAATAAATTAATGCATACATGCTAACAGGTCGCGTTTTTCTGTATTTGTTTTCATTTTTTCACCAACTGTTTTTTTTTTTTTTCATTTTACGAAAATTTTGTATTTTCCATAATGGCATCTCATAAGTAAGAAATGTAGTAAAAAGCTATTTATACTGACAAACACTTACAAACTTTATACAGATACAATACAAAAGCATTGAAGCCAATGACAAAAATGTATTTGTGTAATCACTGTTACATGTGTTTGAATGGATGAATGTTTGGTTTTGTTTTAAGTTGTGAAGTTATTAAACATAATGGGTTACAAGTATAATTGAGGTAGAAAAAAAAGGCCTAGTAACTTATAAACTCCATAAAGCAAAGCAATCACTACAAAACACTACTCACACCCATTTGGAACATATTTATATTTTTATAATTATGTGGGAAGGTACGAGGGATAAAAATTAAAGGATTTTATTGTTGGGATAAAAGAGTTTAAGATTTAAGTTATAATATAATGGAGATTGGTTTATTTATAAAGACTGAGTTTGAGCTTACTTACATTGGGGATTTTCCCTTTTACGTTTGTTGGTGTTAGAGGTGTAGAAAAGCAAGCGGGGTAATAAAAATTGCTCGTCGTCGCAAAGCTAAAAAATTTCATGAAATTTTTTCTAATTTATTTTTAATTTTTCTGAATTGTTGTTTTTGTCAAACATTTTTTAAAAAAATTTCACAACACAAATTTATATGTATAAATGTAGAAGGGTTTACGAAGCAACTTCAAAACAAAATATCATTAAAAAACGCTGCGATAATCCCCAATGTAAATAGGCTCTTTGTTATCCTGGGTATTTCTTTTTGATAGTATTTTTTGAACTTCAATTGAAGGAGTTAATAATATAGTTGATACCACCCACTTTTCTCCCTTACTTAAAAGACTTTGTATAGTCTTATAATGTATCAATCCTGGAGTTCTATATAGTCCTATTTGGATTATAGTCCAAATAGGACTATATAGAACTCAAGTCTTTATATAATCTTTATATAACCCAATTCAAAATTTAATTGTAGATCATGGCGTAGCACATTGGCGTAAAAGGGGTATAAAATGGTTGAACATTTTCACGTTTTATTTTTTTTTATTTATTATTAGGTAACAAAATGCATTTAGGTTTTTTTTTTTGCTGAATGGTTATGTCTGTCCATCCGTCTATACATTGAGGTTGGATGGAAAGTAATGATTAATTAAGAAAAAGGTGATATCAATTTTTTAATAATACTTTTTTATTTATTTTAATTTTAGTTTTTATTCCTTACTTAGGAAGTACGTTTTCAGAATTCTAAATTTTTTTTGGCGGAATGTTACTGTCCGTCCATCCGTCTATACATTGGGATTAAAGTGATAATTAATTGAGGAAAAGGTGCTATCAATATTTTAAAGACCACGTTTTATTTTCTTACTTATTAGTAAAAGAAATGCACTTTTAGAATTCTAATTTATTTTTATTTATTTATTTTTTTCTTTTTTTTTTTTGGCTTAATGATAATGTCCGTCCGTCTGTCCATACATTGTGGTTAAATGGGTCGAAAATGGCACTTAATTGAGGAAAGGGTGATATTAATATCTTAATGATCACGCGTTATTTTCTTATTTATAAGAAAGTAAAAAAATTCATTTTTAGAATTCTAATACTTTTTTTTTTTTTTTTTTTGCCAGAACGATAATGTCCGTCCGTTGGTCATTGGAGATATTTTAAAGACCACGTTTTATTTTCTTACTTATTACTAAAAGAAATGCACTTTTAGAATTTTAATTTATTTTTATTTATTTATTTTTTTTCCTTTTTTTTTTTTTTTGGCTTAATGATAATATCCGTCCGTCTGTCCATACATTGTGGTTAAATGGGTCGAAAATGGCACTTAATTGAGGAAAAGGTGATATTAATATCTTAATGAACACGCGTTATTTTCTTATTTATAAGAAAGTAAAAAAATTCATTTTTAGAATTCTAATACTTTTTTTTTTTTTTTTTGCCAGAACGATAATGTCCGTCCGTTGGTCATTGGAGATAGAAAATAATGCTTAATTCAGGGAAAAATAATATTAACACTTTAATGATCACGTTTTATATTTTTTTAAAATACTAGTATGTAAAAAAAAATGCATTTTTAAAATTGTTAAATTCGTTTGGCAGAAAGGTCCGTCTTTACATTATGGTTAAATGGGTCATAAGTTTTAGAAAAGGACCACATGGAATCGTGTGTAATATTTATTTATTTATTTATTGATCCAAAGTAAATACTCGGGAGTTTTCTATCAGCACATTTAAAGACCAGTATCATATAACAGCCGCTGTTTCCCGTTCTTTAGCAAGTCCAATTGATAGTATTATTATCTGGTTTCCACAGTCGCCGTAATGTTACGTTCACACAATCCAGTTAATTTAACAAATTTCAGCATCTTCATTGAACTCATTTCAATCAGTTTCTCTAAATCCTGAAAGAAATAGAAAATAAAACATTTAAATCTATGACGTGATAGTGCAACACATTGGAAAAGGAAGTGGTGTTCATTCTCCTCTGCATCATTGCACCAACTACATACACTCATTTCTCCATATTAAGTAAAGATTTTAATGTATTTTTGTCTTTTGGTTTCCATAATATTATCGTTTGTTTACAACGTGATGAGTTTTGTCAAATCTCGTCTGATTTACTATTGAATTCCTGCCATATCATATGATAAATCGAGTTAAATCTTGGATGGACGCTATCACAAGTAGTGCTTATATCCATATCCATATCTTACTCGTGTCAACTCATCAGCATATTCGTTTCCTTGTATATTATTATGACTTGGTACCCAATACAGTTTCAATGAGTGTTGTTCGTTGAGAACCTGAAGATCTCGGCAACAACGGCTGACTACCTTTGATCAAATATTCCTAGTACAGAGTACCCTTATCGTAGTTTGAATATCTATATATCTTTATTGTAATATCGCTCGCAAATATCGTTGTCATAGATATAAGTCTGCAAAAATATCTACTTGAAGGATACTACATGCATCATAAAGTCTGGCGCTGTATTTAATAACTTTTTTTTTCTTTGAATCATCAGTGTATACATCAATGACTTTAATATTGCGGTTATTGATCTCCCAATTTTCTCCTGATGGTATGAGCGCTTTTAATTCTTTATCCCATTTGATTTGGATAAGTAGTCAGTAACAAAATTCCTATATTGTGTTCCACCGATTAATGTTGAGTGTCCAATGTTCCTAATGATCAGTTGACCACTTTGCTTCAACCTTACCTATATTCTCAGGGCATGATCTTTGATATATTATGTAGCGGGTCCATATCCAGTGCACACAGATTCAGTTACAATTGATCTACGGGCCCCTGATATGCTTAATACAACTACTCTGTTGATCCGCTTAATGAATGATGCGTTTGTGCATGTAATCATTATTGTCCACTAAATTAAGGCTCCATGAGACAGTATAAGTCTGACAATGGGCTTGAAAATCCAATATGTCAGGCGTGGTTTCAGTCCCCATGTTTTACCTATAAGTTTCTGGCACGTGTACATAGCTCCGTAAACCTTCTTTACTTTTTCCCTTAGATTTGATAACCACTTTAATTTTCGGTTCGAAAATTACACATAGAAATTTCGCCTCACTTGAAAGACGTAAAGTCCTTCCTCCAAGTTTTGGGTAGTTAAAAGTCGGTGTTTTTCCCATTGTAAAGAGGACCATCACTGTTTTCAATGGGTTAATAACAAGGCCGCATCTTGTATCCCATTCATGTAGTTTCCTCAAAGCGCATTCCATCACCTCAGCAAGTGTGATTGGAAATTTTCGCCTTATCAATATAACAACATCGTCTGCCTATGCGATTATTCCAATACCTATATTATTCAGCTCCACAAGTATTTGATTCCGTACAAGAATCCATAGTGTAGGTGAAATTACCGCTCCTTGAGGTGTTCCCCTGGTGGCGGTTGCTTCTATAACTTTTCCCCCTAACTTAGCCTCAATTAGTCGCTTTGTAAGTACTTTCATTAACCATGAAATTACTTTTTCATCTCATTTACTAGCAATAAGTGCTACTTTTAATGCCTCGGACTTAACATTGTTGAACGCACCCTCTATATCCAGAAGCATGTAAGTGCGTGTTCTCCATTTTCTTTAATTCTCTAGTATACCTGCAACAATATAACTTGTTTCTTATAACATCCCTGCGGAAAATTTGTGGCAATTGCAGTAATGGACCAGTCCCACAGTACCGGTGGAGTACCAATTGACACCTAACTCGTCACAAAGTTCCAGTTGAGGTGCTGCCATCGACATTAACGAAAATTTATAAAATGGAATTTAGCAAAAATAAATTAAAAAGAAATGGAAAATAAATATAAAAGTTTAAAAAGTTAAAATTTTTCTTCAAATTTTTATTTATTAATCGACTTTGAACTTGTCCTCATGCACCAGTCCTGTGACCTGTCCCAAGGTGTTAATTAGCCACCTCCAATGACAAGCCCATGTAAAAATTATAGGTTTCTAACATACAAAGTTCCAGAACTGGGACCGGTCACTAGCCCTGAGAACATGTCACGTGACTAGTTTTGAACTGGTTCTCTTTCCTCTAGGGATGATTGCGTATATACCATCTACTCCAGTTGATTGGTAAGGTCCAAAAGTACCAATAGCCCATTTTATTCTCTCCTTTGTTATAATACAGCGATCCAGTATAGAAATACGGACTCCATGATCAGTTTTTGAATAAATATCATTCACTGTATTCATCTGACAACCCAGAAAATTCATCCTGAATAATATTTCACTAACTGATTCTTTGAAATCAATATCTTAAGGTTTTCATTTGGTGAAAAAAAAATGAATTTCATGTTTTTTTTTTTTAAAGAATTCTGATGTCCGTCCGTTTGTTTATTTTCAAAGATTTTCCAATTCAAAATCGTTTAGTTTTAGTTTCAATAAAAATATCGACTTCAAATTTCGTTTATAATAAAAATAAATAAAAGTGGTTGGAAATGTTGGATATGGAAAAAAAAAACTTGACAAAAATCTTACAAAATTGAGATTAATTAATTAATTGAGATCCATTTCAACTTCAGGTATCAATAGCATGCTAACGTAATTATAAGCTCAATTTCAATCTGAATCACAGGTCTCCTCAAAGTCTAATTTAAATTTCTGTTGCATATACTTATTCCTAAACCCAATTATAAACACCAATTTGGTATTAAATAGCAGGGTTTTTTTTTTAAACAATTATGACCTCAATCTCAAGTCCTTATTTTGAAAAGACATTTCATCCCTCCCTCATATATATACATACGCCTCAGCTAGTGTTTGTTGCATGATTGTTACTTCGCGTTTCAAACAAAAAGCCCATCATCATCAATATCTCATGTGATGTTGCTTATGATAATAATGGTGTTGATGTTGAAAAAGAATGTCAGTCATTGGGTCATTATAATTTTTGTACTCCATGTTTTTTTTTTCTCTCCTTTTCTGTTTTGAGCCATGTGTTTTCTTCTGACTATGTTCAAGGTGTGTTTATATATGCAAGTCTATGTGTTATTAATTTACTTCGTATGTATAAGTGAATTTTATTTTATTTTAGACATAAACACAAATACATAGCAGGATTTTTTTCATTGTAATTGTATGTCTGGCAGACTTTTTTGTTCTTGTTTGAAATATCATGAAGAAAAGTTTTACAAAAACGTTTATTTATGTGGAATATAAAATTTAGGTAGACTTTTGTTTAAAATAAAAACCTAAGGATGAGGCTTTAATTTAAAAGGACATAAAGGTGAATTTAAAATAAAATTATCTTAATAAAAAAAAATATAATTTAATTTTATTTTAACTTAAATTTCATACTAAATATTAAACAAATATATATGTCTTATTACTTCCAAATTAAATACTAAATTAAAATACCCATTATTTGGTTGATAGGTTTATCCTGTAACCAATCTTTACTTATTTCTATCAACAGAGGGCTTAAAATATTTTATTTAAATATTTTCTTTTACATTTATAATTGGCTTTCAAACCACTTAAATTTTCTAGCAAATTTTTTTCTTTAAAACCAATTTCTTTACTTCAAAAGAATATTAAATACTAATGACAAAATGCTATCAAGAAATATAACCAACTTACTTATAATAAAACCAAATTATAAAACAGCATTTAATGTAAAAATTATTATCAAAACAGCACGACTTAATGTGCCAGATTTCCATCAAATAAAGTAGTGACAGACATCAAACATGCGATACCACACAGGGCAGAGCAATGAAGTGTAAGTCACCCCCATTTTGCCAACGCATTAAAGGGAAAAAATAAGCAAATAATTAATTTAATTAAAAGACAGTAAAACTACTTAAATATTGTCTAAAAGGAACTCTTGCTAATAAATATGCAAAAGAAATTCTGAACATAAAATTTCATACATTAATTATCAAAATGGTTTGAAAACAGGAGCGATATCAAGATAAAGGAAGAAATGACTAAATAAGAAATCTAAGTTCTAATAAAATTCCAGTTTAGTTCCATATCTGTTGTTATTTAGTTTAAGTTCAGTTCTACTACATTTCAAGTTTAGATTTAGTTCAGTTCTAGTTAATTTCTAGTTCAGTTCTAGTTTAGTTATTGTTCAGTTCTAGTTCAGCTCTAGTTCAGTTCTAGTTCAGTTCTAGTTCAGTTCTAGTTCAGTTCTAGTTCAGTTCTAGTTCAGTTCTAGTTCAGTTCTAGTTCAGTTCTAGTTCAGTTCTAGTTCAGTTCTAGTTCAGTTCTAGTTCAGTTCTAGTTCAGTTCTAGTTCAGTTCTAGTTCAGTTCTAGTTCATTTCTAGTTCAGTTCTAGTTCAGTTCTAGTTCAGTTCTAGTTCAGTTCTAGTTCAGTTCTAGTTCAGTTCTAGTTCAGTTCTAGTTCAGTTCTAGTTCAGTTCTAGTTCAGTTCTAGTTCAGTTCTAGTTCAGTTCTAGTTCAGTTCTAGTTCAGTTCTAGTTCAGTTCTAGTTCAGTTCTTGTTCAGTTCTAGTTCAGTCCTAGTTCAGTTCTAGTTTAGTTCTAGTTCAGTTCTAGTTCCAGTTCAGTTCTAGTTCAGTTCTAGTTCAGTTCTAGTTCAGTTCTAGTTTAGTTCTAGTTCAGTTCTACTTTTTTCCCATTGAGTTTTTATATACTAAGTCTACCACAGCTTAAAAGTTACAAACTCCTTACCCAACTCAAAGTAATTTTCCCTTAAATATACTGATTATATCTTTAATTCAAATTTCAACAACAATGTATAAAGTCTAATTTAAAAGATCATAAAAAACCGTGGCAGTGATGAGCCTAGTATTGAATACAACAATGTCAAAGTAGATGAACAACAGCAACAATAGCTGCAATAAAAACAAAGAAAACTACAGTGGTTGAAAGCATATAATAAAAAGAAAACAAAAAAATATTAAAATAATGTTACCCAAGGTGACTGCTATGAAAAATCCAACAACAACAATAATAAGAAATGTAATAAAAAGTCTCAGCACCAAACAGACAGACAACAAAAAGTATGCAAATGTAAGTAAAGCATCATAAAGCCTATAAGTAGGCAATACTTTATAGAGACACACACGAATGCTTCTGGAAATAACTACATTACAACACCTGGCTTTTAACGTTAAAGACGCCAAATGTAGACAAAATTTATAAACTTTTATCACATACAAACGCACTCAAAGATTTAAACAACAAAAAGGAAAAAATGTACTTTTAAACAATTTAAAATAAAATTCAAAAACTGTGAGCAACATATTTTCTAGCATCTTGTATTTTATGTAGCAGAAACTTAGAAACCTAGTATATTTACCAATATAGTATGCATATTATGGTTGTTAGTTGTATATGTTTTTTTTTTTCAATGTGTGTGTATGTTTATTTTTTTTAGCCATATTTTTTGTTTACCAAACTGTAACGTATTCTCAGGGGTAAAATTTTAAATATTCTTAGATTTTTTGTTGTTGATTTGTTTTACTACTCTTCAGTAGTTGTTTTGTTTTTTGCCTTGCACTTTTTGTTAGTTTGTTTTTTATTGCCTCATTTTTCATAAATATTCTTGTTTATTTCAAATTTTGTTTAAAGATTTTTAATTTCACTTTTCTTTATGTTGAAATTTACAAAAAGTCTTAACCCTCTTTAACAGAAAACCTACCCTTAAAAAATTACTGTTTGCTAAAGTTGTTGCCACTGCTACTTCTACTGCTATTGTTGTTGTAATTTGTTTTTTTCAACAACCACCACTTCATTAGGCTTGACATTGTCTCCAGTAGTACAATGTCACCATGACAGCCTCAACATATTTAGCTTGTTATCAATTGTATTCTTTGTCGTTTTGTTTGTTTTTTTTGCTAAATGTCAGAATACTTAAAAAACATCAATGACACAAAGTGGGGGAAAATATGGTCATAAGGACGGCAAATATGATGCGAGTAATTAAAAAAAAAAAAAAAAAAAGATTTGTTTAAATTAAAAGGTAAAGTCTTTGGTATAAATGATTAAAATGCACACTTTGATTATGGTGCAAGGCTTGTATTATTATATTAGATGATATTAGGCAAGCAGTACTGAACTAAAATTGAAATTTCATATTACCTATAATCTAATCCCAATAAGTTCTAAACATTATTGTTTATAACATATTAAAATTAGAAAAACTGTTTAGTTCTCCAACATTACGACGGTAAGTCTTAATATATTTGCTTATTTTTAATTTTATAGCAAAATTATTTAAATACAATCTTGTCCTTGACACTTGCCTCAGTTTATTGCTCTTATTTCTTAAAGTATATTTTTTGTTTGTATTTATCCAATATATCTTGTTCGTGGCATAAAACAATTCATTCATTCATTTCGAAATCCTCCAAAGGTTGTTAATATTCTTATTATAAAATTATTGTCAATGGTATTTTTAAAATAAGACTTCCAACATTTATCCCCAACTTTTTATCTCCATATAAAGGAGGACAAGAAGGAAACAAGGTACTTTCCTTTTTTTCTTTTTTACATACGCTTACTTATATTGGATATTTTATTCTCTTTTTAAAAATTTGGTTGTCTTTAGGTGTTTCAAGTTTATTTTTCTTTTTTATTTATATTTACTTTGGTGACAATTTTGTCATAATCTTTTTGAATTTTTTATAGTTTTTTTTTTTCTTTGGCTTATGAAAGTACATAAAAATTTCATTTAAGGATTTTTTAAAATATATTTTAAGCAGATACTCTATATAAGTTTAAAAGGTGTTCTATTTCTTGGTTGGTAGTTGAAGGTATTAACGATGATAAACTTGTTTTATTACGTTATATAAACGCATTATAACGTAATAAAACAAGTACCTATAAATTTAGAAAATTTAGTTATAAAATTATAACCTTTTTTAATTTATTCAAAAAAAGTTTAAGATGGTAAAAGTAAATATAAAGCCTTGCTTATTATATAAAAATATTTAAAAGTTATTAAAAGTTAAAATATAGTGACATAAAAATAAATTGTGTGAACAAAAAGAAAAGTTATTGAAAGCAGAGATAAACATGAAATGAACTACAAATGAGCTAGAACTAACTTGAATTGAACAAAACTGAAAAGGAATTTATTTAGAACAAAGGTTGAGAAGAACCGAACTTCGACTGAAATAGAACTTAACAAGAACTGAACTAGAACTGAAGTAGATCTGAACTAGAACTGAACTAGAACTGAACTAGAACTGAACTAGAACTGAACTAGAACTGAACTAGAACTGAACTAGAACTGAACTAGAACTGAACTTAACTAGAACTGAATTTAACTAGAACTGAACTAGAACTGAACTAGAACTGAACTAGAACTGAACTAGAACTGAACTAGAACTGAACTAGAACTGAACTAGAACTGAACTAGAACTGAACTAGAACTGAACTAGAACTAAACTAGAACTGAACTAGAACTGAACTAGAACTGAACTGGAACTGAACTGGAACTGAACTAGAACTGAACTAGAATTTACAAATTAAAAAGAATATTCAAATAAAATAAAAAATTAACAAAAATTTAAAAAAGTAAAAAAGTAAAAAACAAAATAATAGCCAAAATAAAAAACAACCAACATAAAAAATTAAAAAAAAAAAAATAAAAAAAATAATGGGTAAAAATTCTGAAGCAAAAAATCGCTGAAATAAAAACAACTAACAATGAAAAAAAATAGCTAAAGATCGCTGAAACGAAAAAAAAACGAAAACAATTCAATGAAAATCGCCAAAACAAAAAAAAAGTCATAACATAGAAAATTCCACCAAAACTGAAAAAAATTACAAAAATAAGAAGAATCACCGAATTAAAAACAAACAAAAAAAAAAAAACAAAAACCGAAAATCTTCAAATAAAAAGCGCCAAAATAAAAAAATGGTCAAATTAAAAATTCGCTATAATGAGAAAAAAAAAAGAAAACAAATTAAGAAAAAAATCTAAAACCAAAAATTAAATTAAACGATAGAGTGAATCAAAAACGACAAAATGAAAAAAATCACCAAAATAAAAAGAATAGCTTAATCAAAACCAAAAATAAAAAAGAAAATCAAAAACAAAATATCACCTATTAAAAAAAATAAAATCGCTAAAATTGGAAAAAAATCGAAAAAATCGCCGAAATAATAAACTACCAACAAAAAAAAAATCGGATAAAGGGAGAAAATAAAAAACGTAAAATTGAGAGAAGCGAAAAAAGTCGCTTAAATGAGAAAAATCAAAAAAAGAATGCAAGAAAATCCTCAAAACAAAAAATCATAACATTAAAAAATCGCTAAAACGGAAATTCTACAAGACTTTAAAATGCGTCGAAATTTTAAAAAAAAAATCATCAAAATAAAATGAATCACTAAACTGTGAAAAAAAATCACAAAAAAAAATAAAAGGAATCACTGAAATAAAAAAACAAATCTCTTAAACGGAAAAAAAACTCTTAAACGAAAAAAAAACTCTAAAATGGAAAAAATTAAAAAACAAATTGTCAAAATAAAATGAAATACAAAATAAAAAAAAATTGCTATAATGAGACAATAAATCCAAAAACTAAAAAATAAAATTTAAAAACAAAAAAAAAAAAGTGCGAAACATTAAACAAATAAAAAATCGCTAAATGAGAAAAAAAAACTGAAAATCGTCAATATAGAAATCAACAAAAAAAATCGCTAAAATGAAAAAGAAAATCGGTAAAAAGGAAGAAAACATAAACCGAAAAAAATCTAAAACAAAAAAATCGCTAAAATGAAAAAGAAAATCGGTAAAAAGGAAGAAAAATAAACCGAAAAAGATCTAAAACAAATAAAAAAAACTAAAAACGAAGAAAGGCCAAAACGAAAAAAAATTACTAAACACAAAAAAACGTTAAAACTAAAAATCCCCAAAATGAAGGAAAAAAGTCGGAAAAAACGCTAGAATGAAAGAAATCGTCCAAAGTACAAACATCCAAACTGAGCTTGAACTGAATTGAAACTGAACTAGAACTGAAATAGAATTTATATAGAGCACTTAAATAGAACTGAACTAGAACCAAGCTAGAAATAAACTAGAACAGAATTTGACCTAGAGCTGAATTAAATCTGACTTTTCGTTTAATTATCTTTTTCTTTTGTATTCAATATATAATATCATTTAAATTTTTCAAAATATCTCTATTTTAATAAATTCCCTCTAACAACTTTCTTAATTCAAATTTCAATAATTGAAAAACTTTAGCCAAAAAAATAAATTATTCCCAGCATCAAATCAAATAAAGTAGCATAAAGACGACCATTTGTGTGTATGTATGTATGTTTTTTTATCAAATAAGCTTAATGTTTTATAAACCGCCTTCTGTTTAAGTGTTTTTATGCTAGATTTTATTAAACCATTTCATATGCAAATTAAACAATATTAAGCAGCTCTTCTAGACATTACAACAAAAATAAATTTACACACTGCTTTCAATGTTTTGATGCTACGAATTTTTTAGCTTAATAACACTCAACACACTTTAGTTAATATTCTTATTTGGAGAATTTTTTTATTTTGTTGGCCATTATTTTTGTTCATTTAATTTTGTTTTATTTTTGTAGTTTTTCTTTTTATTTTTATCTTATTCCTATCAATAACAATACAATAATCAGAAGCAATGATGACCATTGGTATTTACATTTCCAAACAATCAGCAAAATATTATATGTACCAGTGAATAGTCGTAAGATAGACAGACAGTTAAGCAGACATAGAAAGATGATCTGAAGTAGGGGCAGAAAGCAGCAGGATATTTAGAGCCACCATTACTGATGTTGGCCATTACTTAAAATAGCAGTACAAAGTTGCTGGCTTATAAGACAAAATGAAAGTAATAATAATGAAGAATATAAAAAAAAAAACTTTATTTCATTCATTCATACATTTATTCATTTCTAGATACTTTTAATATTAAACAACTATCGAATGTAGTAGAGAGGAACATTAAGCTTTAGTTTATATGCGACAACAGCATCTTTTTTTTTTTCATCTTTTTTCAATAGTGTTCCTATTTACACGTAAAATCCATTAAAAGAAGAGACAATAGAGTTACAACAAACATAGCAGCAATAATAATAAGAACCAGCAGCCAGCCATCACAGGGTGGACTAGTGACTATTAGTAAGAGTATTTTTTATGCAAAAACGAAATGAATAAATGAATGAATGGTTGCTAGAGAAGAAAAAAAGATACGAAAAATGTCATAAAAGTTAATGATTCTTTAGTTTATCTGGTCATTTATTCAGTTGCAAGTATCAACAGAGTTGGAAATTTTTATTTTAAATTGTAGGAAATTATTTTCTAAAGATAACTTAAAATATTAGAAACAAAATATCAGATTAGGACAGCTGACATAATATAAAAACTTATTTTCGTCATTTATGAGTAGGATATTTATTAAAACTCAATAATTACGACTAAAACCAAATTTTCTTCTACAACTTTGTAATAAAAAGATTAACAAGTTTCTAATTTTCTTAAATTTGTAGAAAAGACCTCAATAGTTATCATTATTTATTTCGAGAATTTTTCAGCATACTGATATTGAGTTATGAGACTTTAAACACCACTTGATCTTTGACCTCCTCTAAAAAAATTTTATATTTTATTATTTTTATTACTATTATTATTTTATTCCCAAATTATTACTTTTTGAACTACAATTTTTAAACTTAATTATGAGACTTTAAACATTACTTGACCTTTGACCTTCTTCATAAAAATTCTATATTTTATTATTATTTTACTTACAAATTAATACCTTTTAAACTACAATTTTTAAAACTTATAATCTTCATACCATTAAAACACATTAAATAATAATACTATCCTTTAATTATTCCTCTATTTCAAAATTCAATTAATTCTATTTAAAACCCCTTTCCATTTCAATGGTATCTTTTAATTACAAAACATTTATTTATATTTATTTCCCACTATCTTTCACTTTTTATTTTAAATTAAAAATTGTTGCTTTTCTGTTGTATTTTTAATCTTCACCATTATATCCCTTTTTTTCACTCTCTTACTCTCTTTTGTTTGTGTATCCTTTTAACCTCCACTACTCAATTATGATTTCCATCGTTTTATTTGATGGCAACATCTAAAACAATTTACTAAATTACTTTCGTTTATAACAAGGTCATTTTGAATATTATTATTAAAAAGTTTGTAGTCAAATTGATATGACATCATTATGATTATCAAGCCAAAAAAAAACACATTTTTATGTATAAAATAATATACATACATATACAAATGGAGGAGCGAAAAACCTAAGTGCTAGAAAAACAAAAAATTAAACTTTGTTCATTTTAATAAAGTTTTTTATCTTAACGTTTTTTTACTGTTTAGGGTATTGGCGGTTAGGAATATTAATGTAAATGGCCTTTATGTTAAACTAAAGTTAGAAAGTTGTCTAGGGAAATTAGTAAAAGTTAAAAAAGAAGTTGGTGGATAAAAACTAAGTACAACAGTTTTTTAGTTATGTATTTTTTAATACAAAATATTTTGCTTAGGAAAACTGAAGATCTAAAATTCTTATTTCATACACGCAAAGAAAAAATATGGTTCCAGTGACCATAAACTAAAAGCAACATACTATGATCGTAATATATGATTCCAGGTTACAATAAGTATATTTGTAGGTAATCATTACTATGATTCCAATTTATAATTTATTAGTAAGGTTCATAACCTTATTAATAACTTTTAGTAAGTTTTATAACCTTTTCTTAAGTATTGCTTTCAATTTCATCACGTTTTTATCATTTAATAATTTTATGTTATCATATATATAAACTAATTTCTTCATATATATAATTCCATTTTATCATATATATAATTCCATTTTATCATATATATGAACTAATTTTATCATATATATAATCCCATGTTTTCATATTTATATTCATAATACTGAACAAAAACAAACCTTGTTAATTTATATTTGTTCATATATAAACTAAATGAGAATTAATATACTAACAAACTGCTGGACTGATATACAAAAATGTGTATTCAAAAGGCATTAAAATTTAATGGCTTAATGGTTGTAGAATTAACCAAATTTGTAAAATGAACTGAATGGTTGTAGAATTGACTTAATGATTGGATTTATCCTAAATATGATTTCATATAAACATATTTAAATACATATTATAATTCAGTGAACCATATTATATTGTGGGTAATCATTAAATGATTGAACAGAATCATAAACGTTGCTATCATGAACACAGTATTATTTAAATCAATGAAAAACGGCTACATAAACATTGAATAGTTATGTTTTTTCTCTGCGTGTACTATTAAGGAAAATGTGATAAACAAAATACTATAATAACTATGTTCGATCAGAAGTCAATATATGTTGTCATATTATTTACATGATACTTAAATAAAATATAACAAAATAATACTTAATGCATCTCTGAATCTTAAGCAGAATAAAGCATAAGATCCTGTCTGACCACATTATAGTTAAACTACTAAAACCCGACTCTCAAACTAGTGCGAATCAACCAGTAGATTTGAAAAGAGCTATTCGTCAGCATTCACAAAAAGATGTAGAAATACTCTGAATAACAATAAATAGTAAGATAAATCGAGCTTTTATTTTTAATCGAATTTTAAAAAGCTTTTGACGCTCTAAGCCACTTTGCCATCTGGGGTGTTTTTTATACCCTATACCACCTGCCCGTTTGTGCAAATTTTTATAACACCTAAAAATACTAAGTTAAGATCCGCTTAAATTATACTAATCGGCTTTAAATCGCTTTCTGAACAGATTTAATGATGTTCGTCCGTCTGTCCGTCCAAGTAAACTTTGTTCGAAATTTTGAAAAAACCCATTAAAATTGTTTATGATGATCGGTACATTATTTCACCTAATCCTCTCGAAACAGAGGTTAAAGGATCATAAATTCATTAAATATAGCAAATATTTTCTATACATATCTGTATGACGAATTTCAGGAAGATCGGTTCATAATAGACCATTAAAATGTTATCAAATTGATATTCGACATAAATAAGTTTTATATACTTAAGTGTAGATGGTATAGCAAAATTTTGTGAAAATCGCTTCATAATTTAGTATAGCTTTCCTATAGCCGAGCTTGACCGATTTTATCTTTCATACTTGTTATAATTTAAGATAAGAATTATAAAAGTGATTTATATGCCTGCTGAAACATAGTAATACGGATAAGGTGCCCTACAAAACTATAAGGTCACTTTTCATTGCACCGTCCCAGCAAAAAAGTAACTGAAAAAGAGCACTTTCAATTCTTATCACGTCGAAGGATACAAAAGATGTTTTTACCGCAATAATATCTTTGGAGGATACAAATAATATTTTGCCCAAACATAATATCTAACGCCAGTTTAAATATATCGGCCATATATTCCAACCAGGCGCGGATCAAGCTCAAGTTTTTGGGGGAGGAAAATAGAAAAATTTTCTTAACTGTTTCCATAAATTGTATGATTTAGTACAGATTTTTCATTAATTTCTTTCATTTTGGGAAGGGAAATTTCCTTTTTTCCCTCCCCGTGGATCCGCGCCTGATTCCAACAGATGTTACAATCCTCAATGCATTTGGAATTCACAGGGAAGCAGAATAAGAGTACACTCTACTCATACACAGAGCAGACAAGTAGAAATGGAAGTTTTCAAAACAGGATAAGTTGAAGCATCTTTTAGAGTTTTATTTACGTAAATTGGGCAAATCAATCTCTAATGACAGCCTAAAAGGTGATAAATATTAGACATGCCCATAAAAAAATCAAGACCTCATAGAAAAAAAAAAAAAAAAACAGAAAGTAGATTCGTCTTCAGCACTTCAATATTCATCTAGTCTACATCTTGAAGGAAGAAACAAAAATATTTTTTTGTGGTTGCTTAAGTATAACTCGAGATCTCCAATTTGCATAAATAAAACTCCAAAAGATGCCATCTAAAAGCAGCTTTAATTAACCTCAACTTTTTTAGTATCCACTCAATAGTTATTTTAAAATTTGAGGAATTTTTCGCTCCTTGAAATTTTTAAAATTTTAAAAAATCTCTCTGTGGGAAAAATTAGAAAAATTACTTTCTTTAAACAGACATGATGGACATTATGTTCTAATATAGATCTAATATAGCTTATAACCACCTCTAGCACTGGTATTATCTGTGTGTCAAATTTCATCAAAATCGGTTCAACCGTTTAGCATGATTAATACACAAACACACTTACACTTGATTTTCATAATATACATACATATTTACATATCCTTAGAGGAAAGAAAACCGGTTCAAAACTAGTCATGTGAAAGATTCTCAGGGCTAGTGACCGGTTCCAGTTCCGGAACTTTATATGGGAGGAACCTGTCACTTTTACATGGGGTTGTCATTGGAGGTGGCTAATTAGCACCTTGGGACAGGTCATAGGATAGGTAACAAGACTGGTCCAAGAAGACATGTTCAGAGTCGAATTAAATAATAATAAAATTTTAAAAACTTTTTAAAAAATGTTTCCAATTTGAAATGAAAAACTTATTAATTTCATCTGAATTGCACAAACCCTAACCGATTTATATGATTGTGAACATCTAAGAGGGAGAAATCATGGCCTGTAAAGAAAACGGAAAGCATATTTTAGTTCAGCTCGACAAATTCTTTCTAGTCCTTTATTCTTGTTTAAAAAGGATTTTTTTAAGATATCTTTAAAACTGAGCTTTTTTACAAAGTCTATATGGATCGATACGGACAGACATGTTTAAATCATAATACCACTTTTGGAGCTATTGCGGTTTCTCCTAGGCACTTTATCCTGTAAGATCTCATAGCGGGGCAAATAGATAATAATTGATCAGTCTCATCAAGCATAATACTAAATCAATACAGACTATTTTCAACATTCCCTAAGATATTTTGATAGTATCTAGGATCACAGTGACCGGTAGATAAACCCGTTAGTACTCTGAGTTTGCTCTTATCAATCAATAGCGTATTTTGAGATCTTCCTCAGTACAATGAAACAAACCTCTTAGCGTGACTCAATTCAAGGATATTCTCCCATAGCTGCTCAAATTTCTCCTCCCGGGGAGTTGATCTAGAAATACAAAAAATAATTTAGTCCCTATGAAAACATGTCGAACTCTCCTGTTTGCTAACCCATTCGTTTCAGGAATGATCTTCATGGCCAGACACCCATCATTTAAACCTTACATACTTTCATCTCAAACATTTCCTAAAACTTATTAAGAATGCATTAATCTTCGTAATCTTCTTCGTAAATCGATAGGTGTTTGCCCAAAGACAATGCCCTTTGGAAATTTGTTCCAAACACACTGGTGCCAGTTTTGCCGTCAGATTGTTTGGAACTGTCAGTCGGTCATAAGGACTTTAAAATCCTGTATAACACCAAAGTAGGCAACAAGCAAAGAATCATTTATCCTAATGAAGAGATCGTCCTTAAATAAACTTAATATTCTCATGTACCCACATTATGCGCTATAAAATAACATCATAGTATCTATAATACAAAATAGTAAATGTCTTGAAATTACATAATACTTTCGACATACAACGCATTAGCAATGGTGGACATGATACCACTTTATGACTTACAGCGTAAAAACAGGGACATGTGCCAAAAATCTAAATATACCGTCGGATAGAGGAAGGTCTTAGCTACATTTCCTCATACTTGGTTTTGGCCAAAAAAGTGACGAGTTCGAACAAAATTTTAAAAAACTGGTTCAAAATGCGTAACTCATACCACTTTATGACTTACAGCGCACAGTGTGGTCAAACGCAATTTTTTTGGTAATAAATCTGTATCTTCAAAACTACTGCTCGGATTAAATTGAAATGTATAGGAGAGTTGCAGAGAAGGACTTAAGCTTTCAGAGAAATCGTCTTGTGGTTACCCTGTGATAACACAAGATAAGCTACAGGGTATCAAATTTGACTACCTCGAGTATGTAAAAGTTTAAAAAAATCGTAACTTCTCAAATGAAGTCCGATTTTAAAGATTTTTATATTTCTGTAAAGTGTTTGGCAAGACAAAGAAAAATAAGCTTACTCATCTAAGTTATCTCTTACATGGTGGACATGACAGCTATAACTAGGAAACCTAACTAAAAAATGTTGAAAGTGCATCCCTCTAGAAGTAAAGATTAGTATTAGGGATGCCAAACGGGACTGGATTTTGCAAATCCCGGGATTCGGGATTTTATAATTTCAAATCCCGGGATTTTTCGGGATCGGGATTGATATTTCATATGAAAACACATTTTAAATATATGGAAAAAATTAATTTTTATACATATTTTAATTAAAGAAATTTATTCGTATTTGTAAAAATAAAACATAAGGTTTGTTCGTTTGAAATTTTAGTAAAACTAGTAAAAACAGAGATATTTAAAAAAAATCTAAAAACCAAACTTTTACTTGAAAAAGTTAGAAAACCGAAAATAATAAAATAAATTTTGGTGTCAATAAAAAATTAAATTCTTATAAACTTTCTTTTTTGTTAAGGATATGTATGATTTTTAGCTTTGTTGAATATCATCAATACAAGGACCTCCATTAATTTACTTAAACGTTCACATATTATTTATTAAAAATCAATATACCAATTTTTAAAAAGATCAGTCCATAATTGACCACAGCTCCCATAACAAGGCCCTTTCGAAACACTATTTAAAGGTGCATAAATTAGTATCACAAAACAATTTTGTATACGTCACAGACATTTTTCGGAAGTGAAAATGTTCGTATGATTGAATTCGAAACGTTTTCAAAGCTCAAATACATTTTCATAAGATTGAAAAATATAAAAATTCTTTTTTCAGGAATAAAATTTTAAAATAAATTTCACTTTACTATTTTTATGTGGATTGAAAACGAAGAATTTTTTTGTTTTTTGTTTTCTGTAGAAGCTAAATACGATTTCAATTTCACTTTCGTACGAATTTGTGTTCTGTGACATACCTGTATAAATCCAAAATTAACTACAGGTTCCAAGAAAATTTTTCAAAAAAATTAAACATATTTTTTTATTAGTCCGTTTCAAATTAAAATTCAATAAGAAATTGAAAATAAAATATTTTACTAGTTTTTCTCGTACAAAATATTCAAGTAAAATATAGCATAATAGAAAATTATTTTCTCTTGAAATGTGCACAGAAATTCTTTTCGAGTAAAATACCTGCAAAAATAGTCAAACTAGTAAGAATAGCAAACTAGTAAAAAACGAACAGACCTATAATGTTGTAATCTTTGTAATCGATTTTTAATATATTTTTGAAAATTTTCTGTAAATATTTTAATCTTCTATCTTGCCTTGAGTTAATTTTTTGGATTGTATTTATGACACTAAATCCCGAAAATGAAATCCCGGGATTTTTTTCGTCCAATCCCGGGATTCGGGATTTTCCAATCCCGAAAAATCCCGGGATTTTCGGGATCGGGATTTCGGGATTAGCATCCCTAATTAGTATGTTCTAGTATGTTCTGAATT
Organism: Protophormia terraenovae; assembly: GCA_951394005.1. Taxonomy (NCBI): domain Eukaryota; kingdom Metazoa; phylum Arthropoda; class Insecta; order Diptera; family Calliphoridae; genus Protophormia; species Protophormia terraenovae. The sequence continues at coordinate 23,123,434 of OX596074.1, read as the reverse complement.
GTTTAAAAATGGTACATTTTATTTTTTCAAAAATATTTATCGAAACCCAATAGCGGCCAATGAGAAGTTCCAAAAATATAGCAAATGTATTAGATTTCATGTACTAACTATATCATTTTATAAATTGATAATCAACACTATTTTATTAGAAAATGGGTCTTAAAAATTTTTTCCAAAGCTTTCTATGGATTTATATGTTTTTGATCCTCTGTTTAATCTTGTTTGAAGGAGCCTATTTGCTTTATTTTTTTTTCTTTTGCTTTAACATCATAATTTTAACTATAAAATTTACATTTCTGACATTTAATTAAAAAAAAAAAAAATATTTTTCATTAACCAAAAATTCTAAAATTCCTTGACCTTTCTTCACAAATTAGGTCAAGATTATTAGTTTTTAGTTTTATTAAAATATTCCACAAATTATTTTCACTTTTCAATCAGAATCTTAATTTATTTGATGCGGTTTTTATGCAGTGCTCTTTCTTTTAAAATATTTTTATATAGAATTGTAAAAAAATACAAAAAAAAAAGAACCAAGAAAGAAAGAAAATAAAACTTAACTTTTGTATAAAACTTTTACTTCTTGAAATATTTCAACAATTTGAAACCTCAAAGAGAGCAATTATCTATAGTACACTTGTATTTGTAAAACATTTTTTTTTTTTTTTTTTTTATAAAATTGGAAAAAAAAAAAAAAAAACAGCAAGAAAAAAAACTAATAGAACAACTCTTCAAAACTTTAAATTTGCAACAGATAGAGAAAAATAATTTTTCAAAAAAACTATAGCACAGCAACAACAACCACAACTGCTAGTAAAACGTTAGAAGTATAAAACAAATTAAAAGAAATTTAGAAAATCTGTCTACTTGTCAAGCCAGCAACAAAAGGGGAAGTTAAACAATAATGCAACGACTACGACTTTACCAAGGCAGCTACCATTGATGTTGCTGGGGAATGTGGCAAACAAACTAAGAAAAAGCTGAAAAAACAAAACACATACACCCTGACAACAGAATGGTAAAAGGTGCAAAATATCATCACTTAAAACCGGAAGTCATGATTAAATTTCAGTTACTTTCATACCCATACAAGCATAGACACTTTCACATAAATTAAAAAATAAAAAATAGTAAAATGTTAACAACTGTATGAGATTTATACTCATACATTTGTAAAACATTCTCACATACTCATACAAAAGAGTTAACATTAGTAAACAAGGGAGGGAAAAAAGAGAAAGTATAAAATGTCAGCTAGTTTTAAATGTTAAGTATACACTTTTCAGGACATCCTACAAAATAGGCGTCATTATGCAAAAATCCGGAAGGATATGATGAGGTTTTCTGTTTATTTTGCATTTTTTTTGTTTGATATACTTTTAAAGTTGTTCCCCTAGAAAAATAATATGTCCTCTACAGGTCTTTTTTCTATAATTTTTATTTATTATTTTTTCAGTATGTTGTTGACAATATTTCTTTCTTTTTCTCTCCTTAGAATGATAAATAGACCATAACAAGTTTGTGTTAATTACTCTGCTGGTAATTTTATGTTTTCTATTTAGAATTTTTTATAAAAGCAATTATATATTGTACCGGCTGCTGTTATTCATTTCTAAAGGCTAATTCTCTAATGTTTTTTTTTTTTTTTTTTTTCTGGATACACCACATTTCATTATATATTTTTAAAAGGTTTTAAATTCAAATTGCTTCAAATTCTTGTTGCTTTAAAAGTTTTAAGGAATTTCCTTTTAGTTTTTTTGTGCTTAGCATAGAATTTATTTGCATTTTTTCAAGGGTTTTAGAGAGAAAGAAAAAAATTAAATCCTTTAAAGCTTTCTAAGCTTAGTAGTGTGTAGTTTTAGGGAAAAAGGAAACCAACTATAAAACATTTTGATTTAAAGGTAGCTACACATCTGATCATCGGGCAGTTACTCATTTTGCTGAAAACCAAGGCAAAAATCAAAAATTTGTCAGAAGAATTTTATAAAAGTAATGATGGAGTCTGATAGAGGACTTGCAACAAAGAATATAATAACTTTTTTTAATCGCTTTAATATTTTTGCCATTACGACCACTCAAAGTTGAATTTTTTTTGATCTGCAGAAAAAGACGAAAATTTTGAGAAAATTATAATTTTTGTACACGAATTGTATCCATATTATTTAATCAATCATTATTTCTTTGGTATAATTTGAAAACCATGTTTATTTTATATAAATAAAAATGTAATAATTTACATTTGGCGTTTTATTTTTGAAGCAGTAGCTGATTTTAAAAGACACTATATTTAGGCTATTTTTCCAAATTCAATGGAACAGAGCAAAAAAAGTTATTATTGCCAGTGTGACTTAAACTAGGTTGTACTCTATCTAATTCAATAAAATCTGCCTGCTCCTAGCTGCCACTCGGTATGAAAACCCAAAAAAACTGAGATTTGTATTAAAAATTACTTCATGATATTTTCTATTAAAAAGATCATAACATATAAAGTAATGAAGAAATTTTCAAAATTAAAAAAAAAAAAAAACATTCTAAAAACACATCCTTAAACTTTAAAACGTCCCAGAGGACTTTTATTTTTTTAAACATTTGCCCCGTTTGAAAAGTGCTATATTTAGATAGTTTTTTTAAAATTCTGTCGAAAAGAACTAAACAAGAACTAGTAATACTAAATTATACTTTATTTAATTTAATAAAAATTCCATGCCACTAGCTTCCACGCTGGATTCAAAACTAAAAAAAAAAAAACTGTGAAAACCTCAGGAAAAAACGAAATTGCCGTTTGTCACTTAATGAAAAATAAAATGAGTCCTAATACGTTGGAATAGAACCATAGAGCCTTAAATTTTATACATAATATTATTAGCAATAAAACTTCATTATTTTTATAAACCTTTTCTATATCAATATAAATTATAATAATTGCCTTATCTTGATCGCGTACATTCTTTTACAGTAAAACTGCAAAAACTTAATAACAAAGACCCGATTTATACTTCTTTATAGAACAGATCAGAGATCAAAAAAATCTTAACATATATAAAATTCAATAATTTGGAAACGGCTGATCTTAGAAATTTTTTTTTTTTTTTATTTATATACAGATCACAAAAAATATAACATTTATAGTTCTAACCACTACTTATGAACTCGTAGATCTTTTTTGGTAACCCTCTAATGGAGATTTGATAATCATTTCAGTCACTTTTTTGGAATAGTTTGCTCATCTCCTTTTAAAATCTTCGATATTTTTGGACGCCTTTTTCTGTGCTCTTCAATTCTTTTTTCACAAGAGTCCAATATCTCTCCACTGCACAGTGTTCGATTTTCAAATTTAGCTGGCCAAAACCCCAAAAATGAACTTTAAAGGAGGAAAAAAAATTATATTCGGGTATTAAAATAGACTATTCAGTTAAGACATTTCAGTACTCATTTTAGCTGAAATCGATCAATGAATGCTTCTAACGATAACATGAATGATGGGTAAAATATACAAAAGAAAAATATTTTTTTTATTTTTTTGCTCGAAAATTAGTCAAACTTTGAACATGAATAAAAAAATTTCTATAGCATATTTTTAAAAAGTTATTTTTGTATATGAAAACATAATTCCTTTAAAATATAAAACAGATATATTGTATATATTTGAATGAAGATAGTTTTAGATATTGAAAGATATAATAGGGAAGCTCTTAAAAACGAATTGTAAGTCAAAAACAAAAATGCATAGACGAATACTTTTTTCTGTTATCAGCTGGGGTCCAACTTTTGATGGTTTTGAGAACTAGGGATACTCCTTTAATAGAAACTAAAAAAATTTTTTGCCCGAAACTGCCCCTGCCGAACAAAGTATTCAAAACAATGATACACCATCCTTCTAAGTGGAACAAAAAATGGGGATGCGAAGGATCTAATCAAAGTCTTTATAAGCAAAAATGGATACAAGAAGGTAGTAGTGATGAAAATTTGTTTAGTATTTCTCTTGTACTAGTACAAATATATTTAATTAATAATAATGAAGAGAAAATTATAATTTATGAAAACAAAACGCCCAACTCCTCTCGCTATTGTCGTCCTATAAAATTAATTTTTGCAAAAGAGACAACAGACTTGATAAAAAAAAGAAGTACAAGGTATTAAGGACCAAATAGCAAAACTAGTTGCTACTGAGGTTAATATTGTCGTGAAAAATATCCAAAATACTGTTTATATAAAACCGAAATTAATTTTATGCATGATTGATGGAAAAGTTTGTTCTGCTTTATCGAATTACAATTCGTCACAAATATGTTACGTATGTGGAGCTAAGCCTTCCGAAATGAATAACTCTTCAGCCCTGTTACAAAAAACCTTAGACCCTGGAGTTTTGGAATTTGGCTTGTCGCCTCTACATTCCTGGATACGATTCATGGAATGTTTACTACATATAGCTTACAGAATAGATATAAAAATGTGGCAAGTTAGAGGTGAAGATAACAAAGTAAAAGTTTTACAAAAAAAAAATTTATTCAAGACGAATTTAGATCAAAAATGGGGTTATTGATAGACATGCCTAAACAGATATTTGGAAATACTAACGATGGCAATACAGCCAGGTGATTTTTTAGAAATGCGGAAATATCTGCGCAAATAACTGAGTTAAGTTTAGAACTTATTAATGCTTAGCATCTGGGTATACTATAAAAGTGGAAGCATTCGAAAGTTATACATTTGAAACAAGAAATCTTTATTTGAAACTATATCCCTGGTATTACATGCCTGTCAGTGTTCACAAAGTTCTTTGGCACGGAAATTGAACATTGTATCCTTCCTATTGGTCAATTATCTGAAGAAGCTCAAGAATCCAGGTATAAAGACAATAGACGTTATAGACTGCAGTTCACGCGGAAAACTTCACGGACCGAAACTAATGCAGATTTAATAAAAAGGCTATTAATATCATCAGATCCTTATATTTGCAGCTTCAGGAAAACTCCACCAGTTAAAAAACGAACTTTAACAACAGATATATTGAAACTACTAAAAAACGCATGTTATAATATACAAGAGTCTGATAGTGAAAATGACAGTGATATTGGTGCAGAATCCACATGATTTTGTTTTTTTTTTACTAAACTTTTTTATACTTTCATTAAAAAATTATGATGAATTATGTAATCTTTATTTTGTACTTTTAATTAAACTTATTTTCAAATGAAAAAGAATTATAAAAGAAGCTATTTTTAAATTTTGCCTATTTTTCATAATTGGGTAATTAATAGTGGGCGTGGCGGTAGGCGGATTTGTCTAATTTTTTGTCCAATAATACTTCAATATGTAAGTAATCACTATGCCAAAAATCACTTTTGTACGATTTATAGTTTTTGTGTAATTAATTTTGGCCACCTAAATTTGAAAATCGAACACTGTGCACTGGTCTTAGCTCCGCACAATTTGGAGGATTGACCCCTCTTGGTACAAAAACTATGTTATTTTTTTGGTACCACTCCAGAGCATTCTTACCGTAGTGACTTGATGCCAAATCGGGTCAAAACTAAAAATCCTACACTTATCTTTAACATTTCCTCGAGCATAAGCAACATGAAATTTGATTTTAATTTCCGTACCCTATTATTGGCTTCTAAGTTTTTTGCAGCATTCCTGTTTGAAACTTTTTATATGTTTTCAAGCCTGCACTTACTTAAACTTTTCGCATCAAATAGTCAAATCATCTGTTTTTCTACCAGATATGTTTGGATCTCTTTTCAATATGCTTTTAATTTTCTCGGCCTTCCCAATATCATATGGACCTTTTTTTCTTCCCGAACCAGAAAACAGTTTGACGGTAGACCTTTATTTCTTTGGCAAATTTTGTGTAGGACCAATTTGGATTTTTCCGAAAATGTTTAATAATTTAGGCTCGTATTTCTTTTTCGTCACTCATTTTGATCAAACTCCCAACAAATCTACATGATTGTCATTAAAAATAATAACTGACATAATATTTAAAGATAACTATATCAAAAAAATGTAAGTACTGCTGCCGAAAAAAGTTATGAGGCAAAATGTGTGTTAAGATTTTTTCGATCTCATTCCTTAATATTTGTCTTCTCTTTTGCCTCTACATTTATTCTTGATTTTTTCTATCGGGAACTGTTTTGTACTTTAATCGTCTTTATTCCACCAATCCCATTGATCGGGCGATTAATCGATTATGGCTTATAGAAAACCATAAGTTCGTAGAAATCTCACATCACCTCAATCCATACCTTAAAATTTAATATCCATGATTGTGTTAAGTTTTATCAAAGTAAATTAGTTATCATTGTTATGTTTATGTGCTCCTGCATATTATCACATATATTGACAGAAATTCTTGGTTGATTTGGCTTTTTTTTAACTTATTAGTATGTGGATTGTTTTAAAACAGACAGTCATTTTCAAAACTGTAAATATTCCGAAAAGCCGTTAGAAGTGATATGATCTTCTTACTTAAAGTTTTAATTATTTTGCAAGAAGTAATCGTCCACCAACTCAAAGCAATTCATCACATTTGATATTACAACTAGAGGAATATTACTATCTGCCTATGCTACATGCTTAACTGAATTGTTTTCTTCAATCATTTCATTTCCAAAAAATCTGAGGTAATCTTACTAGTCTCATATGATGTCGTCCTAGTTAAGACAGATATTTAATGTAATTATTTTAGAACTTGTTTAGTATTTCTAAAACATGTTTATCAATTCATCTACAAGAATTATACATATACATTTAGTAATCAAATAACAATAACAAACGTTTTCAGAAAATATTCCATTTCCAGTTTTAATTCCCGTCAAGGAATACTATAAATAAACAGTTTTATTTTTTGGATAACAAAATTAGCCACAAAATTATTCTTTCGGTTATACTAATCCTAAAAGAACTATCAAAACAGTAATATAATGCTATTTCTAATTTTAACTTGGATAATTCCCCATTCAAAACAATGAAGTATTAATTCATAAAACTCCCTAAAGCATAGATTAAACTTGGCAAATAATTATTTAATGTAGATAAGTGGACTCTAGTGGATCTCATCAGATCATTAATTTTAAAGCACAGATATATAAATATCTCTTTGTATTTGGTCTCCCCTAGTGAAAATCTCTCAAGGTAAGAATTGGTGATAATGAAAAGCAAAAATTCTTTAATTTGAAATATGTTTTACTAATTCTGTTACAAATAAATAAATTTGTTAAGCCTTGGTATTAATCTTTTCAAACACCGTCCGCCTGTCCACACCTTGCCAAAATTGTGTAACGAAATTTAAACATATGCGTGACTTCATGTTATTAACAGTAGAATAAGATAAAATATTTCTCATTGAAAAAGAGTCACCATTCGAGAAAAAACATGCTTTAGTTTAAAAACTTGTATATGACACTTTTTTGATGCATTCTTGGGGTATCACGATAATATAATATAAAATATCACTTTGCAATTGTTCTCCGCTAGTGGAAATCTCCCAAGGAAAGAATTAAATATAAAGTTTATCAAAAATTTCAAAAATGCCTTAAATTTAATCACAAACAAATAAAAATAAATTATGTAAGTCTCGGTATTTAATTTTCCTAACACCAATGTCCATCCGTCTGTCGGTACCCTGCCAAAAATTTGATTCGAAATATTAATTTATGCGTTACTTCATGATATTAACAGTCGAATAAGATAATATATTTCTCATTGAAAAGGAGTCACCATTCGAGAACAAACATGCTTCAGTTTTAATTATTTCATATGACACTTTTTTGATGCATTCTTGGGATATCGAAATAATATAAATTAGAAACGTTTTAAAAACAACTTACAAACAACCTAATATCCCCTAAAACTCAGGAAGGTTAAAAACTTTAATGCAAACTCTAATGCAGACAGTTACCTCTCTAAACCAAAATCTGACAAACTTTATGTCATCCATGCAAAACGAAATACAAAAGCTTCTAAGAACGCAGAACAAAATGAGTCAAATTAGTTATTTGAAAGTATGTTTCTGGAATGCAAATGCTTTAAACCAACACAAAACGGAAATTTCATACTTCATGAAAAAACGAAATACTGATTTGATGTTAATCTTCGAGACTCATTTCACCAATAGATAAAATTTTTATATTTCAGGTTATTCATTCCATTTTATTAATCATTTGGATGAAAAAGCACATGGTGGTACTGGTATTACTAATTGGAAATATATACGACATTATGCTTTAGATGAATTCTCAAAAGACTACTTGCAGGCAACATCTATTCATCTTGAACATGGTGGAATGAGTACAAGGTGAAATTGTAAGATCAGCTGACTATTTTTTGCTTAATGTTGTGGTGTAAGACTGAAATGTCAATTTTTTTTACGTTTGTATGTATTTGTTTACAATCAAAAGCAAATATTTTCGGTGGTGAAATTTAAAGAAAAATTATATTTATAAAAAGGAAGTATAAAATGATGATGTAACATATCTTATTGTACCAAAAAAAAAACAATAAAATACAATTTATTCTTATTAATTTTGAATTTCAGAAATCATTGTTTACAATTTGCACGTGTTTTTCTTCTTTTCTTTTGTTTGACATTTTAGTCTCATTTCCAACGAAAAAAATGGCCGTTATTATTGCATTGTTGTAGTTGTTGCCTTTATGCATATACCTTGTTAAAGAAATTCCATCATGATCTTGAATGTTTCTCAGGTGGTTTAACCCTAAGGTCGGTCTATTGCCCACCACGATTTTCAATGACTAATGAAAAATTTGAAATTTAAGGAGATCGTTTCCTAGTATGTGACATTATAGTGCCTAACGCACATACTGGAATTCAAGATTGATGAATCCTAGAGGTAGACAGCTTTATAAGGCAGTAATTGATAGCAAAAATGGTATTGATTTCATGTCCCCTGGACATCCAACGTACTGGCCAACTAAATTTCCCGATAAATCGACCATTTTGATGTTGAGAAAAAAGTCATGTTAGACATTTCAACAGAATTGGATATGTTTTGCATCTCCTACCATCTTTGGGCGATTTTATTTTTTAATGAAAACTTCTTACATTTTAGATAATGATTTGTAACAAATCCAATGCAACACGATAAATAATCATTAAAATTGTTTTCCGAACATTCTTCAATATTTATTCAAAAACATTTTAATACAAAATGTTCCTTATAATGTTGGTTCTCTTATTCTCCTACTTTTCGAAAAACACATTTAGTACAATTCTAAAAAAGGTACCTACAAAACAAATAAACCAAATGACACCAGGCATAAGAAAACGCAAAAAAAGAAATGGAACGCAGCTTAAGAATTCTAAGTTCAACAGAGAGTAGAAAAAAAGCAGCAAAAAAAAAAGTAAAAGAGAAATGACAAAAATATCATTAGAAAATGTAAATTGAATTGGATATTTTTTCAACTCTAGTTTTATTTTCTAGGCAACCAGCCACCCTTGTTTTAAGCAACATTAGATATATTCATTCACGAATATATAATAAATTCTCTTGATAATGCAAATTCAAATAAATTATATGTATTTTCTAATTTAATCCTAAAATTTAAATAAAATTTATTAAAAAATTTAATATATAACAAACTTAATGCTACTTTTTATAAATAATATAATAATTTTTTGTTTTTCAAAATAAAAAACATAAAAACGCGCCAAAGTGGAAAAAATAATCTAACAGTGCACATCTTTTTTTTCTGGTTTAGTAAACTCAAGGTGTTGTTTGTTTGTGGCATACTCACCCTATATCTCTAATTCTCTTTTAAAAACTAAATTTTATAAGCACGTTTAAAGCATGTACTTAATATTACATGCACTTTGTTAGCAGTTGGATTTTTTCCCATATACATACGATTTTTTTTTTTTTTAGAACTTTCGTTTTGGCAAAACAACTCTATAAATGTTTTTTAGATATTCACGAAAATACGCGTTGTTTGCATATTGAAATGCTTTTGAGAATATAAAAACCATAGAGTTGTTGGTTTGTTTAGCTTTGAGTGCTTTTTTTTCATATATATATTTTAGTTTTTTAGTTATGGTATCAGTTACTTTTCGTAGAAAAGTAGAAAAAACGTTAGAAAAACATGATGTTTTCTATGCAACCTCAGTTTTTAGACGAATTGAAAAGAATTTTGAGGTTGGTTGTTTGATTGATTTGTGTGTGAATGTTTTGATGCTGGCTGGCGGAGGGTGAGGGGAAAAATAAATAAGAGAACCACAGAATTTGTAAACAGTTTAAATGTTAATTTTGTTGACTAAAGGGGGTTTCTCTTTTTTTCTCTGAATACTGAAATACCAATAAAATATGAAATTAAAACTGAATGATAACTGTTTCCATTTAGAGGTTTCTTCCAAAGGATTTTAGCTCATGGATATATTTTAAAGTATGGAATGGGGTGTTAAAAAATATGTAAAAAATTTCTATTTCAGTTCTAGTTCAGTTTTAGTTCAGTTCTAGTTCAGTTCTAGTTCAGTTCTAGTTCAGTTCTAGTTCAGTTCTAATTCAGTTCTAGTTCAGTTCTAATTCAGTTCTAGTTCAGTTCTAGTTCAGTTCTAGTTCAGTTCTAGTTCAGTTCTAGTTCAGTTCTAGTTCAGTTCTAATTCAGTTCTAGTTCAGTTCTAGTTCAGTTCTAGTTCAGTTCTAGTTCAGTTCTAGTTCAGTTCTAGTTCAGTTCTAGTTCAGTTCTAGTTCAGTTCTAGTTCAGTTCTAGTTCAGTTCTAGTTCAGTTCTAGTTCAGTTCTAGTTCAGTTCTAGTTCAGTTCTAGTTCAGTTCTAGTTCAGTTCTAGTTCAGTTCCAGTTCAGTTCTAGTTCAGTTCTAGTTCAGTTCTAGTTCAGTTCTAGTTCAGTTCTAGTTCAGTTCTAGTTCAGTTCTAGTTGTTCTAGTTCAGTTCAGTTCTAGTTCTAGTTCAGTTCTAGTTCAGTTCAGTTCAGTTCTAGTTCAGTTCTAGTTCAGTTCTAGTTCAGTTCTATTTCAGTTCTAGTTCAGTTCTAGTTCAGTTCTAGTTCAGTTCTAGTTCAGTTCTAGTTCAGTTCTAGTTCAGTTCTAGTTCAGTTCTAGTTCAGTTCTAGTTCAGTTCTAGTTCAGTTCTAGTTCAGTTCTAGTTCAGTTCTAGTTCAGTTCTAGTTCAGTTCTAGTTCAGTTCTAGTTCAGTTCAAATCTAGTTCAGTTCAGTTCTAGTGCAGTTCAGTTCAGTTCAAGTTCAGTTCTAGTTCAGTTCTAGTTCAGTTCTAGTTCAGTTCTAGTTCAATTCTAGTTCAGTTCTAGTTCAGTTCTAGTTCAGTTCCAGTTCATTTCTATTGCAATTCCAGTTCAATTCTATTGCAATTCCATTTTAGTTCTAGTTCAGTTTTAGTTTAGTTCCAATTTCTTTGTAGTTCAGTTCTATTTCAATTCTAACTCACATCTAGTTCAATTTTGTTTAAATTATTAAACAATTTGGGCTCTTGCTTCAAATTTCTTGAAGAACGTTCACTCTTTACCACCACTTTCAATTTAATTTAAATCTTTTGTCTCTTTTTACCATTAAACTTTCACTTTCCCGCTTAAAAATTATAAAATTGTTTGTATAAAATAATAATGAAAACCTCTAATCGTTTATCTTTAATTTAACCTTGTGTATTACCTTTCTGTTAAAACAGTACTAAAATCCAATATTAATTTTATGCTGCTTTAGAGAACAAACGTTAACAACAATACACTTATATTTATTTATGTGCAAGTACTCATGCATAAGTATTATATTCTTTAATGAAATGTTATATATGTGTGTTTGTATTTTTACTCACTTACACCTTTATTTAAGTTTTCTCAAAAAAAAAAATAATAATAAAGAAGAAAGTGTAAAATATTTCTTTACATTTACCTTCATACAATGACAAACAACATTTACATACAAACATATATTTTGCTAGCACAAGTGCTGTTAATGACGCGTGATTTGCAAGTATGTTTGTTTGTGAGGATATTTTGTCGGAAATAATATATATGCTTGTAAAAATGTGTTTGAACTATAAGTTTACTCATTTCTCATTTTGTTACGTTCGTTCATTCATTCATTTTGTTCTTACGTTCAACAAATTCCTTACCTTAATACCATCTTTAGCAATTTTTTTACAAATACTTATTCGTAAGCATGGCATAAGTAAGTATTGTAACCAATGTGAACTTATAGCTTTCACTGTCAAAGTTAACACAAATTTATTTATACATGCGAGATATTTGATGATTTCTCTAGAGTATGAAATAAATTTAAAAATATTTTCATTTTTCACATTTTCCACGCATACATTTTTATGCGCGTTTTCTTGGCAAATCAAAAAAAGAAAAAATGAGGTGAAAATACTTAAGAAAACTTAATAAATAAAAGATTTTTAAATTTTCTTTTTTTGTTTAAATGTGTTGGTATTTAAAATTTAGTCTGAGGTAATTTTAAAGCAGGTAAGCTTTTGAATGCGTAATTTAAAAGGAAGTTTATAAGCAATTAATTTTAATGATATGGAAGGATAAGAGGTTTTTTAAGGAACTAAAAGTTTGTTTATGAAAAAAAAAAATATGTAACAGCTTATTAAGAATACAGTGAAAACTTAATTTAATAAATCATCGCGATCATACATAAATAAATTTCTCTTAAATTCACACAAGACCATTTTTGAAGAAAGTCTTTGTTTTTCCACAAATTTTCAAAGGGAGCCAAAATATATATATTTTTTTTTTATGAAATTCATAAAACAAATACAAATTTAAATAATTCAAATGTTTAAAAAAAATTATAATAATTGAAACTGGACAATTAATAAAGTTCTCGAATGTTTCTTTATATAAGCACAAAGTATTGTCATCGCAATTATAAATTACACATTAGGAATGAATACTTCGGTACCCAGTTAAAAAAATGTACAAGTTATTGGAAGCACTAACGTGATATTTTGCTATGTAAGCTCATAATTATGCACTTCGCCTCAAGTTACGTTGCTCTAGGGTATGCGCATAAATTCGCAATTATAAGGCAGATAATAATATGTATATTTTTTGTGAAAGTATTCAAATACTCGGTCTCATACCCTAGAAATTTGGGAATTGGCTAAAAATTAAGAATCACAAAGTTTTAGACTGCACGAAAGCGACCGAAAAAAGTACATAACTTTTTATACCCTACACCACCATAGGTGGTTGGGGTATTATGTGTTTGTGCTGATGTTTGTAACGCATAGAATGAGTTATCCAACACCCACTTTAAAGTATACCAATCGACTCAGAATCACATTTTAAATCGATCTAACGATGTCCGTCCGTCCGTCTGGCTGGACGGCTGGCTGTCCATGTAAATCTTGTGCACAAAGTACAGGTCGCAATTTTGAAGATAATTGAATGAAATTTGGCACGTGAGACTTTTATGATACAAGGACGAAGCCTATTGAAATTGGTTATGATCGGTCCATTATTTCACCTACCCCCCGTACAAATTTTCCTCCCGGAATAGTGTTTTCCCACTTAAAAATGTCTTAATATTAGAAATATTTTAATGAAATTCAGTCCAAAGAAGTTTTGTGCAAGTACCAATTGTACCAAATTTTATGAAAAACGGTCCACTATTGACCATAGCTCCCATATAAACCCCCTTCCGAAAATCACTTTAACGTGCATAAATCCCATACGAAAGATAGTATCAAGTTAATATTCGACTCAAATAAGTTTTATATAAGTAGAAACAACATTGCTAAAATTTATGAGAATCGGTCCATAATTTACCATAACTCCAATATAAACCCACTTTCGGAAATCGCCCTATAATGCATAAAATCTTTAATATATTATTATTAACCCATTATTCTGTACTTGTATACTTTATTTTAGATTTAATAAAAGTGTTGGTCTACAGGTCTAATATAAATCCACTTCCAGAATTTGTGTGCTCCTACGCAATGGTGTAGGGTATCATATAGTCGGTCTTGACCGACTATATCTTCTTCTCTCGTTTTAGTTTAGTTTAATAGTTTAGTAGACAAAATATTTAATAAATAATACAAAGAAGTATTTAAATAAAAAATACAATGTTGACGATTATTTGTTATATCCACTACCAAAGAAAAGGTTATATTGAGTTTGTCATTTTGTGTGTAACATCCCAGCGAAAAAACAATCAAGTGCTTAAAAAAAAAAAATAAAAGAATATTTTCATCACTTTAAAAATAGAACTTGGAAGTTACAGTCAGACCTCGATTATCCGTAATGGTCGCAACCGGAAGCATTCTGGATAATCAATATTCCTGGTTAATTGAGTAAAAATTTTGAATAGTATTTTTAAACAAAAAATATAAAGAAAAATAATAATTTTGTAAAAAAAAAAAAAAAAAAATAGTGAACAATACATAAGGATTTCATTTTACGTAGTTTTTAAAAAAAAATCATGTAATGTTGTTCTTTATTTTCATGAATACGATTTTAGCTTGCTCTGACTCATTTTATTTAAACGAGAAAATTCCCCTTTTTCGTTTTTTTTTCACATTGTGTTTGATTGTTCAAAAGAAATTGAAAAAAATTATGCTTAGAATCCCGGATAATAATAGGTAATCACGGTTAGTCGATGCAAAAAAAAATTAAATGGATGGAAAAAAAAGAAAACAATTACAAATTTTCTTTCCCGGATAATCGATATTGTCGGTAAATCGGATCACGGATAATCGGGACCCAACTGTATTAATAATGACTTCCAAAGACGTTGAAAAAAAATTATTTTTAGCGGCAAAAATGCTAATAATTTCCAAGAAAATTAAAATTTCACATATCTTTAAATATTTTTATTAACTAAAACAGAATTTTCATAAAATTTTATAAACATAGTTTTAAGAGAATTACTTAAAAAAATCCTAAAAATAATAACCATGTGTTAAAAAAATAACTTCTGCAGCTCTGTACCAAAAGTGGCATTAAATAAACCGCTGTATTTTAATATAAGTAATTGGTATAGTTCAAAAGATAATTTTCTCTAGGTTTTAAATATGTTTTAATAATATAACCCACCGAACAATATTAATGCAAAAATAATGAAAATACTCATAAAGTTTCTTTTTATTTTCTTAATTTTATTCTTTGGTGAATATTAAATTTTTAAATACTATTTTATTATTCAATAATTAAAAAAAGGTCTAAATACTTGCCAAAAATTGTACCATTCTGAAGTTTATTCAACATAGAAAGTAATTATAAATTTGAGAAAAATTTATTTTTTCCATGCATACCATTGTATTGCCTACCGTTTCTGATGCCCTTAAAATTGTAGAATCTTATAAATAAAAGCTATTTGTGCTAATTATGAACCTAACATTAAAATTATTATGAGGTTTATGCACTTTAAGTAAATTTCGGGAAGTAATTTATATGGACACTGTGGTCTAGTATGGACCAATTCCTTTGAAAATTGGTAGGGTAATTTATGGTTACCAAACATGTAGTATTGCAAAATTTCATCAAAATCTGACTCATATATAATCATTTAATTTCTATTCCGGGAATATCTTTGTATTGGAGCTAGGTGAAAATATGGACCGATGATAAAAAATTTTAGTAATAATTTTTCTTGTGTCAAAAAAAAAAAAAAAAAAAAAAAAAAAAAACATTCCCAACAAATTTCATTAATTTACTTTTAAAATTATGAGCTACAGGTCTAAAAAATTCAATGATCCATTAAACATCGAAATTCGTTAAAATTCGCAAAATGTTAAAATAGAATATATAAATTGACATTCTGATCTTTATGGTGTATAATAAACGCTATGGGTAATACTGGATATTTATGTTACTTTTTTGCTTTCAAAAAAATTTGCAACTTAAAAAAATATAATAGTAATTACACTATTTTGAAAAATTGTCAATTTGACCACTTGACTACTGCATTTTTATGCAAAATTTTTTACACTTATTCTTAACAAAATTTGCCATCATATATAGTAAAAGGTCTTTATTTCTATTAAAATGTCAGATGATATTTTCAGATTCTAATGTGTACCATACGAAAATAAAAAAAAAAAATTATTAATATAAAAGTATTAAATTTTTTCTTCACTTTGGACTTTAGTCGCGACCACGCATTCGCGTTGACGAAAAATGTTGTGAACGAACATTGTGTAGAAAAATGTCCTCTTTAAAGTTATATAGAAATTTAATCATAAAACGTATTTTTGAATTTTGATTCATTGCCAAAGGTCTCCTTATAGCTGCCCTTATGTGCAGTGTTGAAATCATTATTATTTCAGCTCGTTTTTCAATTCATTTTTTTTCTGTGATATATTAATAATCGTTTAAATATCATAAAGTTTGTATATGTATCTTGGGTTTTCGTAAGAATCTAAGAAAAATTAGCCCTGTCCATCCATTTGTCCGAATTCAGATGGACCGGAATCGCTGTATATAAATAAAATTCTTCCTTTTTTTTAGCTTTAAATAAAATCTAATAAAGAATTTTTAAAGAATTATCAAATTTTTAAAAAATCTTAACACATTGAGGGCTTATATTATTATTATTATTTTTTATTTTTATTCTTTATTTTTTTTTTTTTTTTTTTTTTGGCAGTATAGTAAACTACTATTCTTTTATTATAAGAATTAATTATTGTAAAACAACATCGATGTCATTAATCAAAATAAAACAAAATTTTAATCAATTTATATTCATAAATAATTTCTATTAGAAGTTCATAAAAATTGTTAAGTTATTTATGATTTAGTGTAAAGCAATTTCTGTTAAATATAAAAAATCTTTAGTTTTTTTTTTCTTTGCAGATAAATACACAAAAATCATCGATTTAAGCATTTTTGTGTATTTAACTGCAAAAAAAAAATCACAAATAAAAATAATAATAGTACAAATAAAATTAATAATAGGAAATAAGAAATTATTGTCTTCGTTACTGAAATATAAAAATTTTAGCCCTTTTAAGGAATTTTTGAAAATCAAAAAATGGTATAAGGGTTAATTTAAAGAGAAACAAATAAAAAGTTCTTTCTTATTCAAATTATAGTATAAAATTATAGTATAAAATACAACAAGAAATTATAAAATTTAATCTAAAAGCTGATTCTAATTGAATTTCTTCATTTTCACTTAAGTTTGTTCCAAAGATGCTTCAGCAAAAAGAGTAGAAACTATTTTTATACCCACCATCAAAAAGATATATAGATTTTGTCACTCCGTGTGTAACATGTCGAAGGAATCGTCTAAGGCCCCAAAAAGTATATATTTTCTGGGTCCTGGTTCGATTCTAAGTCGATTTAGCTATGTCCGTCCGTCTGTTGAAAGCAGGATAGGGCTCGAACGGGATAACATAGGGGGAAGAAATTTGGCACAAATATTTTTCTTATATAAGGTTTGTTTGGGATTGAAAATGGGCAAAATCGGTTACTTTATAGTTTTCTGCTGATATTTCTTCAACAAAAGTATGTACGACAACGAAATTTTGTACGTATAGTTCAGGGATTAATATAAAATCGAAAACCAAAAATGGGTGTGGTCCGCCCAATTTACCGCCCACCTCCCATATAAGGTGAAAATCAACGAAATTGTGTTCAAATAGTTCAAGGACAAATGTAAATTCGGAAACAAAAAATGGGCATGGTCCGCCCACTTTACCGCCACCTCCCATATAACGTAAAATTTGAAAAAGTTGATGGGGGGTATATAGATTCGGCCGGGCCGAATATAATTCGCGCTTGTTTTTTTTTTTTTTTTTTAGATAAAAAGAATAAAATATTGAATGTTAGTTGAAGTAAATTTTAACTTAATACCCAGAGTGTTTCATATATTTAATAAAAGATATATTGTACATTTCGACAACCCGGATTTAAGTCTGCAACAATTATACAGATTCTCGAGTTTATATTTTATTTGGTTTTTTATAATAAATGAAATTTTAAAAATCAAATTTTCGGTAAAATCCACAATATGGTGTTGGACGACCGAAGAGTAAAAGTGTGGTTTCGATTTTAAATCATCAGCTGGGGTTAAGAAAGTTGTCTGCAAGATGTCTGCCGCGTTTGCTCTCAATTGACCATAAACGTAAACGCGTTACAACTTCAAGGGATTGTTTAGAGTTGTTTAACCGCAATCCGAATGAGTTTTTGCAGCGTTTTGTAACTGTGGATGAAACATGGATCCATTACTGTACTAAACAATGGGTTTCTCCTGGTGAACTTGCTCCGAAGAAGGAGAAGGTAAGTTTGTCGGCCAACAAGTTTTTTGGGATGTACGCGGCATAATCCACATCGATTACCTTCAAAAGGGAAAAACAATAAATAGCGAATATTATGCCAACTTATTAAACCGATTTAATGAGGATTTAAAAAGAAAACGACTCCATATGGAAGGGATACAAGAACTGGAGAAACGTTGGACTAAGTGTATTGAGTTAAAAGGAGATTATGTTGAAAAATCAATTTTTGTTTTGCAAAAAACACTGTTTCATTCAAAAAGTCACGGACTTGTTGATCCGCCCTCGTATATTCAAGAAATGAAAGGAATTTACAAAAACCAAAGTCAATGCGGTAAAGATGTAAAAACGGCTAAAAAGTGCGCTATTATTGTCATATTCATAAATGCTGGTTCAAAACAGTGATAGTTCGAAAAGTAACATACTTTTCTTTATTACTCTTTCTAAAGTTCCTAAATAAACTAGAAATTTAAAAAAAAATTAATTTTTAACTTTATATGTGCAAGAAAAGTAAATTGTAGTGCAAAATACAAAAATTATATGGGGGTACTCGGGTACCATGGGTATTGACTCCCGCAGGTAAAAGCTAAAGTCTTTAAAGCTATTTTACATATAGACCAAGTTAATAATATTTAGATTTTTTCAGTTTTCATAATGTATAAACACCTTAATCACAACGATTTGAAGTTTCGTGGCTATATCTTTATTAATAAAGAAATGCAGTCACTTTAAAGTTAAAAATGGTACCCGGGTACGCGGGTATGTACGGTAGAGTTAAAGGAATTTATTATTTATTTACGTTGTTAAGTACTTTTTTTGTCAGAAATTACTTTTTTGTTATTTTTGCATTCAATGGATTGAACTCTACCAGAAAAAACTTTGTTAGAATATTTTTTTTAATTTTTTTCTGCAAAAAATTTACAGTTTGCAGAAAAAAACGTACTTTTTTCATATATTTTTTGATTTTAAGAGGTATATTTTTCTTAAGAATAAAAATTGTTGTTAGTTCTTTGGTTCACAGTTTTTTGCGAACAGTATTTCTAGATCATTTAATAATACATTCATGTAAAATATTCCCTTTAAAAAACAAAGAAACTATAAATTTTTCCAAAACCTTTTTATCAATATGTACTTTTTTACATTTAAAAATCATTTGATCTCACACATCCTTAAGATATGTTGTGGTATATTAATGTCTTTCGATGCATTTTATGGAAAGGAGAATGTTTCCCACCATTTCCAGATTCAAACTGCTTTGTAAGGGAACGAAAAAATTAGTTTTGAAAAATTTTTGAAAATACTTCTCATGAATACATAGTGGAGCAGAATCGTAAGTTTTTGAAATTAAAATTTTAAAAACACATTAACAATATATAAAAGATAAATAAAATAAAATATTGATTTATTAAAAAATTTATTGATAAAATCACAAAACCACAGATATTTATGAATATACATAAATATTTCAAAACATAATTGTTTATCCTCCTTACACAAAATCTTCAAAAAAAAAAAAAGTCATAAAAAATATTAATTTTAAAATTGATGGTTGCTGTATTGACAACATAAAAACATTGAATGATAGAACAGCAAATTTTTATAGATATTGATTTTCGAAAACATTTTTCATATTTTCATATTTATTACTAGGAAAGAGCAAAGAGAGTAGATTAAAATAAGAATTATTTATTGTTGGCATATTTACAATTTGTAGTACTTATATATCAAAATATTTTGTTGACAAAGAAATAATGAAATTAAATTAAAAAAAAAAAAAAAAAATAAATAAATAAAAATAAACATTTTTCTAATCTTAAAAACAAGTAAAAATATTTTATATGCAGCAAATAACTCAAACGACAAATATGCAAAAAATTAAAAATATAATATGCAAATATAAAGTTTTGCAAATTGTTAACCCATTATAAATATTCACAAAAATACAGGGGGAGTAAAAAGAAAAGGAACAACAAATGTTTTTTTATAAATATTAGAATGCATTTCTTTTTCCTCATTTTTTTAGAATGTGGTTGTGTTAAATATTATTTACTCTATTTAACTTTTAGTTAAAATAGGTCACAGCAAAGTTAAGAAGCCTTGAATTTCCTTTAACTTCTAATCCAGCTCTAATGGTTAAGAGAATGAGCAAGAAACTTAGAAAATCTACAACCATATCTAATGCCTGCAACATGAGGGTGCATAAAATATTTGTGTGTTTACATTTTCTGTTTTTTTATACATATATTTTTCTTTAGTTTATCTTCTTTATAATAAAACTGTATATTTGCTTTTTTCTTGAACTTTTTTAACAAATCACTTGCATGCTATAGAATTTAATATGGCATAACTGTTGCTCATCTTTTTCATTTTTTTTTTATATTTTATTTTTTTTCTGAAACTAAGTATCACGACAATTTGAAACTCAGTAAATTGTGTAAATTTTCTTAATAGAAAAAAAAATAATAATAATAAAACTGTGCCATGAAATGTTAATACAAACGAATGAGTTGTAAGTCTGGTTGTCTTATGAGTTGATGACAAACTGTAGTTTGTTTGTTAAACTGTTGTTGCACTTTCTGCTGCTGCTATAGCACATGATGATAGAGTTGTTGATTTTTCATCATTTTTATAGTATTTTTATATTTTATCGTCTGCTTTTACTGTTTCTTAAGTAAAAGAATTTAAATTGTATTAGAAATGTAAATACTTCAATGTAATAGAAATTGTGCAAATTATTTTGAATTTTATTATATGAAATGAAAAATTTATGGGTGTTTTTTGAAAAAGTACATTTATGATGAATACATTTTGATTTAAAATAATTATTATTAGGAATTTTTACTACATAAAAAATATGTAAATTTTTAGGTCATCAAAATAAAGCGAATTATGAAAACTTATAAATAGCGATATTGATGCGATTTTACTTTATCGAGAGTTAATCTATGCGTTTTTAAATATATATGATATATGATATAAATATAAACATCAGCACAAACGCATAATATCCCAACCACCTATGGTGGTGTAGGGTATAATTAAAATTAAATTGCAAATACGAAATGTTTGATTTTTCTTCCGACCAATGATTTATTTTACTACCAATCCTAGAAGTAATTGTGGAATAAGTATCTTTACCCAGCAAAAAACGGTGAAGTTTTTCTAAAAAAAAGAGCTTTTTCACTACTTCAAAAGTGGAACAAAGTGCATATTTTGAACTTTTTTGGAAGTTCTTAATAATAACTTGCAAAAAAGTGAAAATAAATGAATTTTTAGCGGGAAAAAAGGTTAATATTTTCTAAAATAATTAAAATTTTAGAAATTTTAAAGCATTTTTATTATCTTTTAACAAGGCTTAAGCGGAATTTTTGTTAAAAAAATTTATAAACATAGTTTTATGGGAAGTACTTCAAAAGAAATGAACTAGAAGTATAAAAGAAGAACATTCTACCAATGACAACCATGGGTTAAAAAAAGAACTTCTGCAGCTCTTTTTCACCACTAAGTACTTCCTCCCAATGACAACACAATATTAAAATCATGACTTTTTCATTTATTTTTTTGCTGGGTAATTAAATGGATTATCTTATTGTTATCTGAGAATTACCAAATCTTAAAAAATCACCTAAATTACACAAATCACTACTCGATTATAAATTTCTATTGGTGAACAGTTAAAAATTAAATAATACATGTTTTATAACAAATTTTGCAATAACGCAATAATTTGTTTTTACTAATATTTCAAGAAAATGGCCTTGATGATTTAGCTATTATTATTTATTCCAATGCGTCATCCAATTTTGCTACATAATTTACTGATTCGGTTGGGATATCCAAATATTTAGTAGTCTCTTTCTAGTGATTTTAAACTGTCATATAGTGGATTTAATGCCTCCGCTATATCCTGATAGATTGCCTGCCGATCTTGTTCTACCAATAGCAAAATTCTTTTTTTTTTCTTTTCAGTAACTAGCCCACCAGAGCGATATTATGACCTACTATATAGTAAATTTATTTGCTATCAAAAATTATTTTTACGCTAAATTTGAGGTCTTCCAAATTCCGATGCACCGTCCTCAAAAAATTATATGTCTAAAATCATTAACTTCCGGTTCAGTTGTATCTCTAATCAAATTGAAGTCTGAGAAAGTACTTCGAGTTTTTCTGCATACTTTCAGGGACAATGACAATATTCTGGTCCGATCAGGTATTCTAATTTAGCCCTCATGCGTTGAGGATATGGCTGTAAAATTTGATCAGCAACATTTTTAATCTTAATCTTGCACTTGGACTATAAAATATGAAAAATGGCATTAATTTTCATCAAATTATTTTCGAAATTGCAGTCTGTTATTTTAAGTTTAATTAAAAAGTTTACATGGATGAACAGACGAAAAGACGGACGAACTTCATTAAATCGACTCAGCTGATGATTCTTAATCGACTAGTATACATTATAGTGAGTCTTGGAGCAATATTTCCGAAATTAGAAGCATCAGCACAAACGCATAATATCCTTCCCATTTATGGTGTAAGCTATAAAAGCAGTAAAATTTCTTGGTCAATAATCTAAATTTTTAAGTCAAATAAAAAATAATTCAATACCACATTAGGTAAATACATTAATTTCCATCAGTATATGCTATACTTAAAAATGTTAAGAACAAAGTTTTTTTAAGATTTGAAACAAAGCAAAAATAAATATTAGAGGGAAGATTTACTACTTTATTATTATTATTTTTTTTAAGAAAACTGCTGCGGAAAATTATCATATTTTGATGGAAGTATGTGGGGATTATGCTTTAGCTAAGACAACTTATCATGAGTGATTTAGATGATTTTGAACTAATGATTTTGATGTGCAGAATATGAAAAACCGATTACACATGAACTAAAAGCAAGACACATTTGAAAAAAATTTTGTTTATGTCTGAAGCAGGTTTTCATTTCATTGAAGTATTGAAAACGCTTTCAAATAACTTTATTAACCAGGATAATGCAATGAAAAATATTGGTTGCAACTGCTTCACTCATTTAAAATTTATGACATTTATCAATGTCTGTCCGTCTGTACGGCCTATATACGAGGGCGGATCAATAAGTCCGTGACTTTTTGAATGAAACACAGTGTTTTTTGCAAAACAAAATTTTATTTTTCAACATTTTATTTTTCATTCCTTTTAACTCAATACACTTAGTACAACGTTTCTCTAGTTTTTGTATCCCTTACAAAAAAATAGGATTTTTCGAGGTCCTTAAAATAGGCATTTGTTTGGTCAACAATTTCATCGTTGGAGCTGAATCTCTTTCCAACGAGCCATTCCTTAAGTTTTATAAATAGGCAGTAGTCACTAGGGGCTAAATACGGAGAATATGGCGGATGAGGTACCAATTCGTAGCCCAATTCATAGAGTTTTGCCACGGGTGTGCAACCGTGCATTATCTTGATGATAAAGAACTTTTTTCTTGGCCATATGAGGTCGTTTTCTTTTTAAATCCTAATTAAATCGGTTTAATAAGTTGGCATAATATTCGCCATTTATTGTTTTTCCCTTTTGAAGGTAATCGATGTGGATTATCCCGCGTGCATCCCAAAAAACTGTTGCCATCACCTTATTGGCCTTAAAAGCAGGTTCAGCCGGAGAAACCCATTGTTTAGACTGCTGCTTGGTCTCCGGAATACAGTAATGGATCCATGTTTCATCCACAGTTACAAAACGCTGCATAAGCTTATTCGGATTGTGGTTAAACAACTCCAAACAATCCTTTGAAGTTGTCACACGTTTACGTTTATGGTCAATTGAGAGCAAACGCGGCACCCATCTTGCAGATAACTTTCTTAAACCCAGCTGATCATTTAAAATCGAAACTACACTGCCATATGAAATGCCTATGGCATCAACAATCTCACGCACTTTTACTCTTCGGTAGGCCAACACCATATCGTGGATTTTTTCGACTGCACTGACCTCAGCGTCATTTGTACTTGTGCGACCACAACGAAAGTCAGTAAACCATTTTTTTACCATTGAAATCGATAGTGCAGAGTCCCCATAGTATTTATCGAGCTTTTACTTGGTTTGATTGACGATTTTTTTTTCGCAAAAAATAATGTTTAATGAGCACTCGAAATTCACTTTTTTCCATTTTAAAAAAAATACACGAGGTTGTATGTTTTGAACAGCTTTTAAACGCAAAGTAAATGACGACACTTGCTCAAAATTTGACAGTAGTATACTAACAGGTGGCACTTGATGGGAACAGTGTTGCATTTCATACAACTACTAGGGAAGTTCGAAAAGTCACGTAAATATTAATACGCCCTCGTAAGTTAATTAAATTAAAAAAATAAAAAAATTAATATACGAAACTAAATTAAATTGAATTTGAATTAATGGCATCTCATAAGAAGAATTATTTATTTGAAAAAGAAAATACACACAATTTCTTTTTAACTTCAACTCTTTGTATCATGAACATTTTTAATAACACTTTCTTAATAATTTTTATTTCTTTATAAGTTGTTAAAAAGCTAATAATATGAATTTCCTGCAATTGTATGTAAAAGTATTTATATTTATTAAAGCGAAAATTTTTAGGAAAAACTAAAAAATTACATATCTTTTATGCACTTATTTTCAATAATATGTTTTTCAACTACACTTTAATATCCTTAACAATATTTAATATATTTTAGTCATCATCTATGTATAACTTTCACCTTGTGGGAAAAACTATTTTTCAATAGGGCCACTATAAAATTCGTTTCCATTGCTCTTGGGAAATGACTTCATGCTGGCATATTTCATTGCAACAACCTTGAAGAAAACTTTAAAGTTTCTTAACAAACAATAAAATAAGAAATAGTTTCTGCAAAACAATAACATATTTTTTTAAATACTATAAAAAATTCAGAAATACTGGTACTTTGTAAAAAATATAACTGTGCATAATTCCCAAAACACTGTTATTAATAAACTAAGTTTTTTATTTGTCATTTATTTATAGTTGCTGAATGTTGTCTCTTAGGAACATTTTGTATTTTTTTTGTACAGAAAGTAAAAAAAAAAAAGAACTGAAATAAATAAGCAATAAAATGACCGAAGGAAAATATAGCAGAATAAATAAAAATGACATTAGTTACACCAAGCAGTAATGGAGGAAGGTGTACTAAAGACAAAATATCGTTGAATCCATAAGCATTAGCGACTAATAATATAATGTTTTAAAAACTTCTGTTTAGTGGCATTCCTTGTTCTTACTTCCTGTAATAATACCTTAACTTTCATAAACTTGCCAAGCAATAACTTCTCCCAATATGCAATTTATAAATAACAACCTGCCAAAATTTATACATAATTTCTTCCAATAACTTTGATATATTGTCGTTAGAGGTTTCTTTGGAATATTGTTATGAAATACTTATTTGCAAAAATTTCAAATTATTAAAATAAACTTTGAGCAAAACGAAAAGGAAAACACCCAAAACTTCAACATTATATACTTACCTGGTGGCATACTACAAGACAAACTAATAGGATACTAGCATCCTTCAATACAAAATTCACTTACATTAAACAATACAAATAAAACAGGGTTTCCAAAAGTTTGATAAAGGTAAGAAAAATCATCAGAAAGTGAAAAAGCTAAAGGATCTGTCTCTTTCAATGTTTGAGAATAGAGGTTGTTAGAAGGAAAAGCAGTGCCATAGAAATAGCAGTAATGGCAATGAGACAATATCCTGTACTTGTATTGTTCTTGTTGGAAATTATTTTTTATTTTTATATTTTCCTTTAGATTTTTTTATATTTCATTTTACAAACAATAATACTGCAATATAAGCTCTCAACAGAAATACTAACAAAAAAAAAAAACATACTAAAATATATATTTCAACACTCTCGAAATTAGGAGGATGGGATAAAAAGGTCTTTAAAAATAAGAGCTCTAAAATGTATACTAGAAAAGTAGTCTATATAATCGCCTACAGTCTGGAATATTAAATAAAATATAATCTAGCCTAAAATAAACTATAGTCTAAATCATAAAATAGTCTATAGTCCAGACTTTAAAATAGTCTATAGACTAGACTATAACAAAAAATATAGTCCCGACTATATAATAATCAAGACTGTAAAATAGTCTATATAGAGTATAAAAAAGTCGCTAGAGAAGACTATAAAATAGTCTCTAGTATAGATTATAAAATAGTCTATAATCTAAACTATAAACGAGTCTACAGTGTAGACTATAAAATAGTCTAGTTTAGACTACAAAATAGTCCAGACTATAAAATGGTATTTTATAGATTTTAGACTATAAAATAGTCTATAGACTAGATTATTTTATAGACTATAGACTATAAAATAGTCTATGGTCTATAGTCTAGACTATAAAATAGTTTATTGTCTAGATTATAAAATAGTCCATAGTCTAGACTATAAAATAGTCTATAGTCTAGACTATAAAATATTCCAGACTATAAAATAGTCTATAGTATAGACTATAAAACAGTTTATAGTCTAGATCTTAAAATAGTCTATAGTCCAGACTATAAAATAGTCCGTAGTCTAGACCTTAAAACAGTCTACAGTCTAGACTATAAAATAGTCTATAGTCTAGACTATAAAATAGTTTAAAGACCACATTATAAAATAGTCTATAGTATAGACTATAAAATATTTTATAGTCTAGATCTTAAAATAGTCTATAGTCTAGACTATAAAATAGTCCGTAGTCTAGACCTTAAAATAGTCTATAGTCTAGACTATAAAATAGTCTGTAGTCTAGACTATAAAATAGTTTATAGTCTAGATCTTAAAATAGTCTTTAATCTAGACTATAAAATAGTCTATAGTCTAGACTATAAAATAGTCTATAGTCTAGAATATAAAATAATCTATAGTTTAGACTATAAAATATTCTATATTCTAGGTTATAAAATAGTCCATAGTCTAGACTATAAAATAGTCTCTAATCTAGACTATAAAATAATCTTTAATATAGACCAAAGAATCGTCTATAGTCTAGACTATAAAATGGTCTATACTCTAGACTATAAAATAGTCTATAGTCTAGAATATAAAATAGTATATACGTAGCCTAGACTAAAAAATAGTCCATAGTTTAGACTATAAAATAGTCTATAATCTATCCTATAAAACTGTCTATAGTCTAGACTACAAAATAGTCTATAGTCTAGACTATGAAATAGTTTATAGTCTAGATTTTAAAATAGTCTATAGTCTAGACTATAAAATAGTCTATAATCTATCCTATAAAACAGTCTATAGTCTAGACTACAAAATAGTCTGTAGTCTAGGCTGTAAAATAGTCTGTAGTCTGGACTATAAAAAAGTCTATAGTCTAGAATATAAAATAGTACATACGTAGCCTAGACTATAAAGTAGTCCATAGTTTAGACTATAAAACAGTATATAGTTGAGACTATAAAGTAGTATATAGTTGAGACTATAAAATAGTCTATAGTCTAGCATCTAGTTTATAAAATAGTCTATGGTCTAGGCAATGAAATAGTCTATAGTCTAGGCTATAAAATAGTATATAGTCTTAGTTGTAAAAAATTCTATAGTCAAGACTATAAAATAGTATATAATCTGGACTATAAAACAGTCTATAGTCTAAACTATAAAATAGTTTATAGTCTAGACTATAAAATAGTCTAAAGTCTAAACTATAAAATAGTCTGTAGTCTAGGCTGTAAAACAGTCTGTAATCTGGACTATAAAAAAAGTCTATAGTCTAGACTATAAAATGGTCCATAGTTTAGCATCTAGTTTATAAAATAGTCTATGGTCTAGGCTGTAAAATAGTTTATAGTCTAGGCTATAAAATAATCTATAATATTAGCTTTAAAATAGTCTATAGTCTATACTATAAAATACTTTATATTCTAGTATAAAGTCTCGACCATAAAATAGTCTATAGTCAAAACTATAAAATAATCTATAGTCTAGACTATAAAACAGTCTATAGTCTAGACTATAAAATAATCTATAGTTTAGACTATAAAATAGGCTATAGTCTAGACTGTAAAATAGTCTATAGTCTAGAATATAAAATTGTCTATAGAATATAAAATTGTTTTTAGTGTAAAATAGTCTATAGTCTATGAACTAGACAATAGTCTAGCTTATATACTGGTCTATAGTCTATAATCTATACTCTAGTCGAGAAACTAGTCTTAATTCTCTTCCTAAGTCTCTTATCTAATCCTTTCACATTTTTAAAATCGCTTTTTATTCCTGCCCTCTTTAATAAATATAAATATACTTTAACACTCCTACATATTTTTACAAGTACATATAAATAGAATTCTATAAAAGCTGAGTACCACTGGCGGCATTTTTTTCATTCACACATACATTTATTCTCATACAAACACACATGTACATACACACTCTTATATTCTCTCATATTTGTTTCATAAATATTGGTACAAGTTGTTGACGCCACTTTTATTGTATGCGTTTATGTAAGTGTAAAGGCATAAGGGTGCGGGTGTTGATTTTTTTTAGCATGTGTGTATGTGTATCTCCGAGTTTTTATATTCATTCATATGTATGACAGTCAAGTGTAGTGGTGCATATAAGTTCTATATTTTTGCTTTTTATATAAAATTGTTTTTAGTTTTTTTGGTGTGTAGGTTTTTTTTATTTTTATTTCTATTATTTTTTTTATATTATATTTTTATTCTTACACTTTTACTTCCTGTCTTTTGGCTCGATTGAATTTGGTTTGTACTTTTTTTTTTTATTTTAATATCCTTTTGTTTTGAATACCCTACTTTGGTGATATTGGATAAAATGGAAATAGTTGAAAAAAAAAAAAAAATTAACCTTGAGACTAAATTTTAAATTTTCTTTGTTATTTAAAATAAATAGAAATTTTAATCAAAAAATCTTAAATTGCTTATATATTTTAAAGTTTACTGAAATTTCTTTAAAATATAGAAGTGGTTTCATAATGAATTTTGTACCTTATTTGTCATAAATTAAGTTTATGATTATAATTTTGTATCAAATCCTATGTCTTGGTATCAAAATTAATTCAAGTTATGTAATTTGAATTATGTTACCTTTTTAAAGCAATTATTTGTTTTATCAGTTAAAAAAAAATATGATTACAAGGCATGACTGACTACTACTTGCTATAATTTAAAATAATATATTTTAATAATTACGTTTTTGAATAACGTGATTAAAAAAAATTTAAATTCCGCTTATGATCCAACAAATCCTGTTATATACTTTTATTATGTATCATATAAAAAATGTTGATCTCTTGGATGGAGATCGAGCTAAAAAATATAAAGTAGACATAATTTTGAAAGTTTGCTGTTAAATACCCAAACAAAACTTTTGGATAAACGATCTCAAATATTATACACTAAATTTAAATGCCGCATATTTATGGATAAAGATATAATATACAAAACTATATTTTAAACAGATTTTGTTATGAAAACATTATGTTTTGACAAGTGTGATACTGTAAGTAAGATGTATTAATATATTAAGATGTAAAAATTCTGGAAGAAGTTATTGGCTTTCCAAAATATCTTTTCATATATACTTGACATAATTTCTTTGCAATATATTCTACAGTATCGAAAATTAGATCAGACTAAAATCAAAATATTGGGAAAATGTGAAACAAAAATTAGAAAAGAGTATAATAAGAATTGTTAAAGATATGACGACAAATTGGAAAGAATTAAAATGAATGAGAAAGTTGTGCAGAATTAAATGGGTTTCATTAAAAACAAATATGTTTTTTTTTTTTTTTTTCATAACCGTAAACAACATCAGTAAACTATCTTTAGTAATAAAAAGTTACTTATACTAGCTAATATTTAAGGCCTTTAAATCCTGACTATCTGCCTGTTAGGTTAATATTTTTTATGAACTTCTGAAGTGACAAAAAACGGTGAACCTACCCTAACCCATGGAGTAAATTGTTTAATGTAGTTTTATAAAAAAATAAATAAAAATGCAATTAAAAATACAAGTTTAAATTCAGTGCATTGTGAAAACTAAACTAAAATGAGTTCTTGTTTAGTTTCTATTAATACTAGAGAGTCACTTTAAATAAATTTATTAATACATTGTTTTCAATTCGTGTTCACTACTATCAAATTTATCACAGGGAAAAAATCTTTGATAAATTCCAAAAAGTAGAATGTTATCACAGAAAATATACAGAACGAAATATTTGGGAGAGTATTGAAAAAAAATATTCACTTTCACCTCCGAACAAACGTAAATTGAAGATATAAAAATTTGATAGATAAAAATCAGCTATAAAGAAAATGAAAATCAGTTAATATCAAAAATTGTTTACTTCGTTTTCCATGCCCCTATGGCAAATACTTCCCCTTCTCCCGTGAATAAGTGTATTATTTTCAAATGAATTAGAATATTATAATTTTCCTAAAATACCTTTTTCTTTGCTTATTTTTTAAAAAATTTTACTTTAACATATTCCAACACCCACCTAAAATAATACCAATTAACCCTCAAAATGTTTTTAATTCGATTTACGAAGTCCATCCGTCTGGTAGGTTGTCTTGACTTTCCTCTGTTCATGTAAAACTTGTGCATAAAATTCAAGTCATAATTTTAAAGATAATTTTATGAAATTTGATAATATAACTATTTTGGTATAACGACATAGCCTATTGAAATTGGTTATGATCGGTTTATCATTCCACATAGACCTTGGCAAATATTCCACCGAAATAGGATTTTAATACTCATAATTGTTTCACTATTTTAATAAAATTTTGTAAACATAAGTTTTATATAACTCAAGAGCCGTTTACACGATTTTGATACACCAAAAGATGCAGGCAAAAATTTTCTTCAAGGTATTTTAACATTATTTTTCATTCACTAAAAAAAACAAAGGCACAATTTTTCGCTACTAACTTCTGAGTAACTACGAAATTATTAGGTCAGTACAGAATTATATGAATAAGATAAATTGAATCGCTATCTATTGAAGTTTAATTTTTCTAAATTGTACAAACCGTTCTTGAGGTATACAAGTGTGACTGCCTAAATGCGGAGTCATTGTAGTTATGCCTTAAAAGGATAATCAATACCATAATAGAAAAAAGTGAAAGCATATTCCTGTTTAGCACGTTTCCATATTAACCCCCTATATATATATATATATATATATATATATATATATATATATATATATATATATATATATATATATATATATTTTATTTTTTTTCACATTTTTGATGTTTTTACTTTTCAAAAGAAATTTGTAAAAAAATAACAAATCAATTTTGCATGAAAAAATTAGTTTCGGACATAACTCCGAAACTATTGTGCTATTGGTGTATCATTTATAAATCGTGCACACCTTTCTAGAGTTATAGTGAAATATAATCGAATAATCGGCATATTTAGGGAGAAATATTAGACACACCCAAAAATCTCGACCTGATGGGAAAAAAACTTAAAGCAAATTCGTGTTAAGCAGGTCCTTCTACTTTCCATATATTTATTTTTGAAGAAAGAAAAAAACATTTTTTGTCGACCATTGTACCAGAGCAACCAAAAATGAGCAAAATTATTCTCTTAAGCGTAAGATACACAAAACTATGCTTCTAACTTTAAAATTTGCAAAAATATGTCATTTAAATTACCAAAATATGCTTCAAAATATAATTTTCTTTGAAAATATAACGTAGAAGTGGTTTACGGGAGATGGCCTTATGTTTAATCTGATCCTCATGAAATTTGGTTTTATGATCTTTGCTTAAAATATATTATCTTCTATTTTATATAAATGTGAAAAATAGATATAAAAATATTTGAAATTGGATAAGAAACAACAATTTGGCAAACGATAAAAAATTTTCTATGTCAGGGTATCCTATTTTGAGCACCAAATCCACCCATTGAAGGGTAAGTGCTACGCCTATGTGAAATTTTCTGATTGGAGCTGATTAAAAGTTATAAATTTATTTTGAAAAAATTTATTCTGCCCTACTGGGCGACAGTATTTGTCATTAAATATATCATACCTAAAGAAAAACACAAAATATTGCTTTGTTTTTTCAGTTTTATCATACTTTTTCCGAGTTCTACTAGTTAAAAAGAGGTCAAATTGTTCTAAAATTCATTGGGAAAGATCAAAATAAAAATATGACAAAATAAAATTTATACAGTACTGTGCAGAACAAAAGCAACAAAATTAGTGTAAACCTAAGAATAGTTTTATTTTTTACAATATTTGTTTTACAACAAAAATAATTTTATGAAATTATATAAATATTCAAGGATTAACAAAAAACGCAAACATTTAAAAAACTTTAACTTTGTCTATTAACAAAAACTGGAATAAAATACTACAACCTTCATATAGAATTGTGCACAACAATAGCAACATATTGATATTTTGTTTCATTTTGATCTATATATTATCAAGATCTTGCGTCTTAGTATTAGACCACATGGTTAAAAAATGTTAAGCAAAACCTTTAAGCATATTTCGCATTGTTTCCATGCAAAAACATAGAATTAAACAAGATATTTCTCTATGTATAACGAAATTATTGTGCTTTTTAATAATTTATTAACCTAAAAATATCAAAACTTCATTATATTTTTAAGGAAAGGACATAGTTTTTTTCGCTAGAATTCAAGTACAGTCATAATTACATCTTTTCTGTGCCCAAATCATTTTTTGGTACTGTGCTGTTTAAGATGTACACCTTGACAGTATACCATCTCATTCATTTAGGACCACATAACTTAAATTTCATGTTTTCAGGTTAAATATTACAAAAAATTCAAAAAGTACCAGTGGAATAATAAAAAAGTACCACAAAGTCCCTTCTTATAAATTCTCTTTCATTTAGAACCAAACATCTTTAGTTTTATGTTTCTAGGTTAAATATTGTAGAAAATTCAAAAAGCACCATTTGAAGAACAAAAAATACCACAAAATTCCCTTTTATGGATTCACATTCATTTAGGACATTTCCTTAATTTCATGTTTTAAGGTTTATAATTATAGAAAATTAATAAAATTCCGTTAGAAGAACAAAAAAAATACCACAAAGACCACTCTTATGGATTCTCATTCACTTAGGACAACATTTCCTTAATTTCATATTTTTAGGTTCATAATTATAGAAAATTCAAAAAGTACCATTAGAGGATTGAAAAAGTACCACAAAGTTACCCCTTGTGAATTCTTTTCCACATCGGATCATGTATATTTAATTTCATGTTTCTAAGTTAAATATTACAGAACATGCTAAAAGTACCTTTAGAAGAAGAAAAAAAGTACCACAAAGACCATCCTCTTGAATTCTTACCCACAGGACCATGTATCTTTAAGTACCATAAATTCCACTCTTATGAATTCTTATCCACATAGGATTAATTTTCTTAATTTCATACTTCTTGGTTTAATATAATTGAAAATTCATTATTGAGTTTGAATAAAATGTAATTTCCCGCTTTTACTCCTTTTTTGGTACTTTTTTTCACCCATAGAAGTATCAAAAATTGTATTCCAATGAATTTCTAAATTATAGTAGGATCCCATATTAAAATACGCATATGTTTATGTCAATAAATATAAAAAATTGTTTTATGAAAAAAGTACCAAAAATAGGTACGATTTTTACCCCTTAGACGTTTGAATTTCTAAAAAGTACCAAATTTATATTTCTCATTTTTTTGATAAGTTATGAATACGACATACATTTTATATGTATGTTGATTGGTTTTAAAGATACATATGGTGCCAAAAAAGTACCAAAATACAGTTTTTACACGTTTTCTCCCTAAAAGGGCCGATTTTCAAAAAAAGTACCAGATACCTGTCCGATTATTTTTTAAATTAATAACGATAACTGTACAACTTTTTTTGTATGTTTATTAGTTTGGGAGTTATAAGGTTACCGATTTTTACTCGTTTTTACCTTTTTTACCCCCTAAACATTCGAATTTCAAAAAATTCCGTCAAAAATACGTCTCTCTAGCTTCAGCCATTTGGGCTGTGGGATGATGAATCAGTCAGTCAGTCTGTAACGTTACTCTTTTATATATACAGCGGGTGTCATAAATAAGTAAACAAACATATCATTTCTGTATCGATTTAAAAAGCGGCAAATGTAAGGGTCCATTTTTAAAAAATTTACATGTTTTGGATGAAGTCAACTTGTTTTCTTTTACATTGATGACAAATTTTTCAAATATTATTCCATTTTAAGTTTTTTTCTAGAGAAAGTTGAAAAGAAGTCGTATTCCGGCGAGTCAAAAATAAATAAACAAGCAACTTTTGGCTTAAATTCTTTAATTTTTTCTTAAAATTAAGTGAAGTTTAAGGTTGCAAAATTACTTTAGCACATCAGAGATAGTTTTTTGTTACATTATGAGAGATATAAATAATCACTTTTTCGATTATATTAGCAAATTTGATAAAATCAGAAAATTTTAATTTAACCATAATTTTGACCTGAAGGATAGCAAATAGCGCCCAATTAAGTGTACGAGAACTAAAAGCAACTATCGTACAATACGAAAAAGGTGAAACATGTAGAAATACAGTGAAAGCTCCCATAGGCGGACAGCGATCGTCACGCAGATTTTGTCCGTTGTCGGGAGATGTCCGTCAATGGGATATGGTACATAATGTTTTTTTTAAAAGGTGTAATTTAGTACTATATCTTTTCATTTCAACATTCAAGATTGATTGTAATGAATTAACTTATAGATATGTATACATAGGGTTTCTTTTTTCTTTTGCTTCTGCGGCAATCGACGTTTTGCATTTTAATTTAGACTTAATTTGCTATAAATTATGATTTTATGGAATTTATGGCTACAGCTCGTTCTCTCCGTTTTCATTCTTTTCCTAAAATTTCTTCCTTAATTATGTAATTTTTCGTACGCGAAAAAAAAATCATCTCTTAACTGGCTAAGGGTCAGAGTTTTTCCAACAGTTTTACTAACGATTTTTCCACGAAATTTTTAATATAAAAAGAATGTTGGGGACAAGTTTGACAACAACGTCATCTACATGTTGGCATGTTACTCCATTTAAAAACGACAGGAATAACTTGGGAAAATGATGTTGGTGGCCTGGACTCGATTTAAGCAGCTTTTTTTACATGACTGATGACAATGTCGCTCTGCTTGTTGTGCAGAATTTCTATGCCCTTTGTTCAAGAAAGTGGTCAAGATTTGTAGGAATCTGTCGCCATTGTTTTGTACGATAAATCATGAACCCCTAGACTATCGAGACTATCTTCATGACATAGATAACTAGGACATGTTTCTGGGGATCAAGTTTTCATTTCTCTTTTCTAGCATGATGAATTTTTAATCAAGTGTAAAAGTCAATGTTAAATTAAAAAAATAGATTTTGCTCCGCCTACCTGAGCTGTCCACTTATGGGAGGTGTCCGTTAAGGGAGCTTTTACTGTATATCGAAAATCTTTAATAAAACGGACACTTTATTCTCAAGGTGGTTAAATGCTTCAAACACAATGAACGCGTTGTCCGCAATTACTCGCGTAAACGTCTAAGAATTATTACAAAGAGTGTAGATAAAAATTTAGCTTTAAATTTCTGCTCCAAATTTTTTAGCAAAACTTATTCCGGATGTCCGAAACAGAGAAACAAGCCGAGGGAAAATTTTCGGCGGCGGTGACGCAATACTTTTTAATCGGTGGCGGCGGCTAAATTTTCGGCTGAGGTATAGTAAATACTACATTGTAAGAAAAATTATAATAATAGATGGAGCCACTGCATTCACTTCCTCGAATAAGATAGAAAAATAAGTTTTTTTGTTGAATTTGAATTAAATTTTAAAAATTTCGGCGGCTGATTTTGAGCCGATATGAGCCGATGAAAACGGCGGCGACTCAAAACCGGCGACTCAAAACCGGCTTGAAGCCGATCGGCTTGTATCTCTGGTCCGAAAACTATTTTCTGAATTTATAACTCACAGAAAAATAGATGAAGGCGGAAAACATGGTCTCGCTGTGCGGAAAATTTTGTACATAACTATAATAAATCTTGAAAATTTGATGAAGTTTTATGCAAATTATGTCTAAAAATAGGAAAAATTCAGAAAATAAGTCTCTGGATTGAATAACCTATGATTCGCATGTATGTTTAGCTCTAAAATTTTTGAACTTTAACTTTTAAGTATAGATAACCAATACTTAAGTCCAGCGGAAATGGCTTAATGGTTTGAAATAGGGTTTTACAGTTTCAACAAAAAGTCGACTTTTCGATTTTTCGACTTTTTTTAATTTTTAAATAGTCGATTTTTCGACTTTTTGACTTTTTCAATTATTAAATAGTCGATTTTTCGACTTTTCGACTTTTTTTAATTTTGAAATAATCGACTTTTCGACTTTTTCCGACTATTTTCGACTTCTTCCGACTTTTCAACTATTTTCAACTTCTTCCGACTATTTTCGACTTTTTCCGACTATTTTCGACTTTCCGACTATTTTCGACTTTTCGACTTTTTTTTGACTATTGACTATTTTTTGTTAATTGTCTAATAAAAACTTTAAAAATAAAAATGAATACAACGCAAACAAATATATTGATTAACAAATCTATCCAATGAGAGTGCTAGTTACACACAAAAATATGTATTAACTACACGGTTTAATGGTATATAAATAAAAGCTGAAAAGAAACTATTCATTTTAAATAGGATAATTTTTTAAACATTTTTCTACTTTCCGACTATTTTAGACTTTTTCCGACTTTTCGACTTTTTCCGACTATTTTCGACTTTTTCCGACTTTTCGACTTTTCCGACAATTTTCATTTTTTTCCGACTTTTCGACTATTTTCGACTTTTTCCGACTATTTTCGACTTTTCGACTTTTCGACTATTTTCGACTTTTCGACTATTTTCGGCTTTTTCCGACTATTTTCGACTTTTCGACTTTTGGCATCAAGAAAGTCGATTTATCGACAATTTTCAAAACAAAAAGTCGATTTCGACTTTTCGACTTTTTACAACAAAAAGTCGATTGTTCGATTATTCGAAAGTCGATTTGATAAACCCTAGTTTGAAAATACATTTCTATTTATAAAATAAAAAAAAAGGGGTACACAAAGGTAATAGAAAATCCCAGATTAACCTTAATCTGTTAAAATTTGTTGCATTTGTTATGCACTGTACTGTATATTATAAAATTGAAGCAAAAAACTAAACGTATAAGTAATATTATTAAATTACATATAAAATATACGCCATAATTTTTTTTTCCAAGAATTGTTTACGAATACAAATAGACAATTTTACTGCATTTACAATTAGCAATTGTAAAAATATTTCTTTAAAGTAGTAAATTAAATTTTTAGGAAAAAATAACATTTACTTAATAAATGCTACTTAAATGAATTTCTGTAGGGTACTTCAAAAAATCGCTGTCATAAATTGAATTTTTTAATTTTATATTTTGTCATCGTTTTTATTATTATCTTTTTCTACTTCATTTTCTATGTTTATTTCCTTTATTTTATTGTCTCTCTGCCATTGGCCTCTTTCCCTCGAGAAAATTTTTTTGTATGAAATAAAAGTAGCAAGTGTATAAGCAACCGAAAAAAATATATGAAAGAATTTGTTATAGTACTTTTTTTTATAGTTTTATTTCCTTCCGTTTCCGTACTTTATAAAAATTTACCTTTTTGGCTGTGAAATGAATTCTTTTGTTAATCCACAAAAAAAGGTAGCTTTGAATGTATAACATATTTGTTACAAATAAAAACATAAGAAGGAAAGTAGAAATATAAATATGTAGGTAAAATGTAAAAATAATATAAACATTTTAAACACATTTCAAGAGGCTAAAATTTTGCAAGGCTACTTTAAGGTGACAGATATATTTTTTTTTTTTTTTTTTTGAGGTAATATTAAAGGTGAGAAAGGGAATTTTTATAAAAGGGGGAACGTTTAACGTAAATAAAGCTAAAGATGTTTTCTAACAATTAAAGTGTTGAAATAGTTTTTAATATTTAAATTTTAATAATAAAACATTTATAATTTTCATTTTATTTTTAGTTATTACTTAAATATTTACCTTCAACATTATTTCTATTCTGCCTTTTTAAATATTACCAAACATTTAATTAAATTTATTTCATTTAACTCAATATTTGCCTCTTCCCTTTTTCGCCCTGTATTAATATCCAACCACTCTCCCCCCCCCTTTACTATTTTATTCTTAACTAATTCATAAACTTATTGTTAAACTTAATAATTCTTAAGTTTCTTTATTCTTCTCAGATTTTCTGCTTGTTTCTTTTATTTTAGTTTTAATAGTTTTTCGGAGGAACAAAATATTGTTGCAAACCACACAAGTAAATATGAATTTATGTTGCTGTCGTTGTTATTGTTCCACATTTTAGGTTTTATTTCTATACAATATTTTGCTAGTTAACTTTCTTTGTATAAATTTTCTATTGTTTGTTTAGTTAGTTGGATTTAGTTTTATTTTTCATATAGTTTTTCTTTCAGGGTTTTTTTTTTTTCACAACTTGTTTGATTGCTTTGTAGACCACACAACATATGTGACACTTTTTGCCTTTAGGCTATAATTTAAGAGTGTTGAATTGAAATAATTGTAAGGAATAAAATAAGTTCTAAAAAGAAAAAAAAACTTTTGTTATAGTTTGAAGGTAAGGGATGTAGGTTTTGGTAGAAAATATTGTATTATATCTATATTAGAAAAAAAAGGAAATTTGTTTAAACTAAAGTATAGAGAAACATTAGTTTTTAATATACTTTTATAGCAACATCTTTAAAATAATATTATTAGGTATCGATTTTGAATAGATTACGGTAATAGTATTTTCCCAAGCGGTTCATTTTTACAATTTTATGACATGAAAGTACTACCATTAGAATTTTTACTGTTTATATATTAGAGTATCCCGAGGAAAGCCTTTTTCGAAATTTCGATGTAGGAAAACCCCTCAAACAATGCGTTCCCTAAAACCATGGGCCCCATACATTTAGGTGAAAAAAAGTTTCAATTTTTTAATCGAAATGGGTATCAAAAAATTCGCAATTTTATGCTGGTTAAAGAACAAATTTTTTTAAAATGCTTCATAAAATCTAAACATGAATCTGCTTTCAGTTTTTTTTTTTTCCATCAGGTCTGGATTTTTTTTATGGACATATCTAATATTTCGTCCATAGTAAAGCCATTCTCTAGTATATTTCCTCATAACTCAAGAACGGTGAGTACAATTGACATAAGTGATACACCAAGATGCGGACCAATTGGCAGAATAAAAACATCTTTAAATCCTCCAAACTTTATTTTTTACGTGCTCAATAGTTTCGCAGTTATTTTGAAATAAATGTCAAAAAAAAAAAAAAAAAACTTATTTACGCAAAATTTTAGATTCTTTTTGTTACTAAAATTTCTTTTTAAAAATAAAAGCATCAAAAATGTTTCAGTTTATCAACTTTATCTTAAAGCTAGTAATGCTGCGAATAAATAAAGCATGTATCTTCAAAATTGATGCACAAATCTTGATTTTATTCACAGTTAAGTAAAAATACCCATGTTACATACAATTGAGTGGAAATACAGTGGTGGTCAAAAAAAATTTTATTTTTTTTTCCCCCGAAACATAAATGGTGGATTTTGACGAGTTAAACAAGAATCTGCATTAATTTTTTTTTTTTTTTTCTATCACGTGGTGATTTTTTTATGGACATGACTAATGTCATCATCTTATTGAGCGGTCAGACTTTAACACACGAGAATGGTTTGTACAATTTAGATCATAACTCAAGAATCGTTTACACGATTTTGATAAATGATACACCAAAAGATGTACATGAAAATTGTCTTCTAAGTTTGTTAACATAATTTTTTATTAATTAAAGAATTTCAGAGTTATGGATGAAAATTTTCACCATTTTTTAAATTCTTTTTCAATTTTTTTGCTACTATTTTTTAACAAAAAATTATGTAAATTCGGCTCAAAGATAATTTAATCGCTATCTACTGGAGTTTAATTTATATTAATTGGACAAACCGTTCTCGAGTAATATAAGTGTGACTGCCTAAAGGCGAGGTCATAGTAGTCAGGTCCATAAAAAAAAAAATCATAACGTGATAGAAAAAAACTGAAAGCATATTCTTTTTTAGCACGTGAAATTCCATCTAATTCACCTATCAGCAATTAAGATTTGTGCATTAATTTTTATGATACGTGGCTTTATTTACTCATAGTTTTACTAGCTTTGAAATAAAGATGATAAACTGAAACATTTTTGATGATTTCACTTTTAAAAAGAAGTTTTAGTAAAAAAAAAAAGAAATCTTGAATTTAGCATGAACAAATTTTTCTTCTAAACTATTGATAGTAGAGCGATTTCAAGCTAATTTTATTCCACATAATTTGGTGTATTATTTATATAAATCGTGCATACCGTTCTCAAGTGATAGTGAAATATATTCGAGTAATCGGCTTATTTAGGGCGCAATATTAGACACGCGCATAAAACAAATCTCGACCTGATGGAAAAAATCTGAAAGCAGATTCGAGTTTAGCATGCGGAATTCCATCTAGTCCACATATTTTTTTTTTTTTTTCTTTTTTTTTTGAGGTACACGATAAATTTTGTTTTTTTTGTCGACCAATGTTATTTTGAAACAAGGACGAAGCGTTTTGAAATTGGTTATGATTATTTCACTTAGCTCCCATACAAATGTCCTCCCGGAATAGAGATTTAACGATCATAAATGTCTTAAATATAGCAATATTTTAATGAAAAGAAGTCTTGTGTAAGTGTCAATCTTTGTGCTAAATTTCATCTAGATCGGTCCATAATTGATCATAGCCCCCCTCTTCCGAAAATAACTTTAACGTGCATTTCGGAAGATTAATAAGCTTTATTTAGAAATTAGTCGATGGCAACACCCAGAATCGAAGCCACGTTATTTTGATCTATCTTACGTTTTATAGTCTTCAACGCTAACCACTAACCATTGTTATTACGAGCGAGTTGCTAGTTCCGCACTTAACAAGCATTTTATAGATTAACTCTCAACTGATATTTAGTGAGTGTGATGGTGTTAACTGGTTTAACTGGTACTTTGGTGACGAGTTAGATGTCAATTGGTACTCAACTGGTACTAAGGCATCGGTCCATTATTGCAATTGCCACAAATTACCTACAGGGATTTTTTTAATATCATAAGGTGCCATAATGTTTTTTATATGGAGACAATGGGGTTTAATTATGATCTCCGTTTTTTTTAATATAATTCAAAACTTTGCGGGTGTATTGGAAATCCATGTACAAATTTTACCTCTTTCAACAAAACTATGATCCATTATTTAGTGTAAAGTTGATAAAATTCTTAGTGATGAAATTTTAGTCAAATGTAGAACTCAAATAAAATTTAAGGATTAACAAAAACACAAACATTTAAAGAACTTTAACTTTGTCTATTAACAAAAACTGGAATAAAACACTACAATTTTCATATAGAAGTTGGCACAATAATAGCAACATATTGATATTTTGTTTAATTTTGTTCTATATTTTATATTATCTTTAAAATGTTTTTAAATAACCTAATATTAACGTAAAGACATCAACATTTTATTAGATTTCTAAGAAAAGTACATAGTATTTTCTCTAGAATTCAAGCATAAGCTTTTCAGTGAGCAGTGCTATATTGCTTAGCCTGTAACTTTTTTAATTATATTATATAATTTTTATTATAAAACAAAGTTACTTTACACTTTTCTTATTCCAAATAAACTAAAAATTTATTGCATCGGCCTATGTTGTCACAAATCATAATTTTGATTAAAACAACTTTAAGTAAAAGAAAAATTAACAAAATTATGTATAAGAAATGTTTTATTCAGATATATTTACTAATAAACTGCCATTTACTTAAAAAAATTGCATTAAATTTGAAAATTTTGCGTAAATTTTTACAATTTAAAATTTTGTTGCTTTTGATATGCACACTTTCATTTAGAGAACATATAATATTTTTCTCGCTTTTGCGAAAAGAAACAAAATCACATATTCTAAAGTACAAATATTTGTTAGTACCCAAAAGTGGTAATAATGTTATGAAATTTGTTTTGTTCTAAATTTAATACTTTAAAAAATAATTTAACATTTAGGATAACCTTAAATTTGTTGCTTATGTTCTGCACAGTACTGTATATTATTTGCTCTCTTTACCATCGGGCTTAGAATCAGATGGGTAGACGAATGTAATTATATCATCAAAAAGGTTCATGATACCATAATGTGATTTAATATTATGAATATAAATTTGCATCGTAATTAGTTAATGGATTTTGAAGTAATTCACAAAAATATGCTGTTATATTTTCATAAAAAAAATTAATGTTATTTTTAAATTTCTTTAAAAAGTATTACTTATCGCAACATTTTCAGAAGTGTGTAACTCAGAAATCAATTAAGCCATTTGCGATGGACTGAATTATACATTAAAAAGCACAATATTATTTATTATAGTTCATAATAATTTGTTACAAATAGTGCTGTGCAAATATTGATTATTAGTATCGAGTATTTGCACGCTTTTTTTGAGTACTCAATAGTATAAAGTAGTTACTCAATACTTTCAGAGTTTAATTTTTTAATGACATCATATTAAAAATATAACGGCTAAAAAATAACTCTGTATAAATTTACAAGAAAATTTTTAAATATATGAAAATAATTTATTGATTTTTATTAAAGTTGAATTTAAAGTTAACGTTTTTATTTATTTTGTGTTTTGTATAAACAAATTTGCAAAATTTCATAATAATTGTTTAAATATAATTGTTTTAATTTTAAATAAAAGAACTAAATGTTCTAAATGTTTAAATTATATTTCAAATTAAAAAATCCGTTAAGTATCGAGTACCCAAATGAAAAATTATTGAGTAGTATCAAGTATTCAAAAGTAGTAGCATTTGCCAGCACTAGTTGCAAACATTATACAACTTAATAAAAAAAGTTTCTTAATTTCAGGATATTTGAGAGGTTAGTGTGTATTTACGTAAATTTTTGGTTTAAGGGAAAAAGGGTAACAAGTTC
This sequence comes from Protophormia terraenovae, assembly GCA_951394005.1. Taxonomy (NCBI): domain Eukaryota; kingdom Metazoa; phylum Arthropoda; class Insecta; order Diptera; family Calliphoridae; genus Protophormia; species Protophormia terraenovae. The sequence continues at coordinate 23,080,081 of OX596074.1, read as the reverse complement.
GATTTTTCTACCAAAACTCTAAATAATATTTTTGTTCCATTGTTTTATGAGAACAAAGCATTGTAAAATGAGTTCTCTATTACAATTCTTCAAACTAATTAGATAATCTTTACTGATACTTTTAGCTAAGGACTAAAATTTCCCAAAACACATTTCTCCAAACTATAAAAAAACAACTTCAATTTTATTTAAATACATTGATTTTTTTCCAAGAATTCATTGGTTAAATGTATTCGTTGTTTCAAAGAAATTATTCTTTGAAATTTAATTAAAATTTATTAATAACATAAGTAAATCAATTCTTTGATTTAACATATTAGTTCGTTGATTTAAAGAACACGGTAATATTTGTTAATTTAAAAGAATATTTTCTTTGAGTTTAAGGAACTTGTTTCTTCATTCAATGAACTTGTACGTTGAATTTCAAAATCAAAAAGAAGCAAAGCATAAATTTAAAATATACATAAAATTATTTTACTTAAAATACTACAGAAAATTGATTAAAATATTAGAAATTTCTATGTATTTCTTCATTGAGTCAAGGTATAAATTCATTAAAATCAGTATACTGGTTCTTTAAATCAACGTAGCAATTAATTGAAATTATTTACTTTATATATTAAAACATAATACAAATAAGTAGTATCAATGAACTTGTAAGTTGTATTTTAAGACCCTTTAAATGTTAAAGGAAAATATTTTAAAGACCCTTGGTGAGAAATTATATTCATTTAAGGTCAAAGCTTATAATAGAAATTAATAAACTTTTTTAATTAACTATAATTAATAATCTATAATTATTTTCAATAATATAAACTTTTTAAATAGCTTTCTAATTATTTCTAAAAATTTAATTCAATAGTATTTTCTTCAAATCCCACTTACCTTTAATTATCACAAATATCAGCAGCAACAAATACAGCAAAGACGAATCCATGACCAATGATTTATCAAAAAGTTAATGCAGCTAAATGCAGCACTAACTAACAGCTAACGTAGACAATGATGAAGAGATGTTGCAACACAGCGATGTAAAAGGAAGAGTAAATAAAATTACAAATCCACTGATAATTAAACTAAAGATGTTCAAGATGATGATGGCCAATGACAAGCAGAAAGTAAGAAAGTTTCAAAATGATTGGCAATGCTGGAAATTTTTATTTTGTTTACTAAGTTGAAAAAATAAAATATATAAAAATAATAAAAAAAATATTTTATTGTTGAATTTAAGATTTTGATTAATAATAAACACGTTTTTATTTTACTTAGTTAAGGAAAAGAGGGTGTTTGTTTAAGATTTTTTTTTATTTGTTTTATAATTCACTGATTTTTATATTTAAATTTATGGTTTCTTCTTCTCTCAAGATTTTAAAAAAATTTATAAATTTGTTGGTAACATGAAATATTAGTTTAACACAATTTCCTTATAGACAGAGTTTTATTTGTTTGTTTTTCTTATCATTTTTTTGAGTTAAAGACGTGTTTTTTATTTTATTTTGTTGGCCACCTTACCACAATATCATCTATCAAACTGATTTGGCTAGTTACCAAAACAAATTTTCTATTTTATTTCATCATCATTATTATCATCATAAAATGAACATTTTCTTTATTTTTTTGCTAAAATTTTATTTTATGTTTTCGTTATTTATGTTGGCATGTTTTATGTTAAACATGATTTTTTTGTTTCTAGTCTTAATGTTTACATAAAGATATTTGTTTAAAATTTTTTTAGTAGATTATTTGTTTAACAGAATTTATTTTTGCATAATAAATTTTAGATTTTTTTCTTTTTAAATTACAAGTTATTTGTTTTTAGGAAATTATATTTTTATGCATAAATTTGCTGTTGTTTATATGTAAATCAGTTATCTATTATTTATTTAATAAAACATAAATTTTTTTTAAACAAAAGTTTGCATATTTTTTTAAAGACTTGTGAATGTTTTAAGTATATTTTTTTAGTACTTTAATTAGCATAAATTATAAAAATAAAAATAAGTTAGTTAAAAAAAAATTTAAAAAATTTGTTAGAAGCCAAAAAGTAGGCAATTTAATCTGTCCAGGCCAATTCTAAACAGCTTGCAATATTACATTAGACCTCAGAAGAAACTATTAGCATATTTTATGCTAATTAAAATATGTCCCTCCTCTTTTCTTCGAACTAATTTTAGTAAAATTCAACTATTTAACTATTTTCTTTTTCATATAGTTTTATATAGAATATCTTTTCTACAACACCCTCTTTAAAAGAAACGTTTCAACTTTTTACCTTTTTTTATTTTATTTAAAATTTTTTAATATATTCCTTTATTTCATTTATTTCTTTTCCTTTATTTACTTAATTTCTTTAACTTTAATTTTGAAATATTTTTTCGTATTTTTCTATTTCTAATTTTTAACTATTTAATTATTTTTTTTTATTTCTTAATACGAACACAAGTGATATTATTTATATTCATATTTGTTATTTTATTTAAACATATTCATAATTTTAATTATTTATGAATTTTTTGCTATACATTTAGAAACCTTATAATTTATAATAAATAATTTCACTACACTTTTTATACGTCGTTGTGGTTTTGATGATAACTTCAAATAAATTGGGATTTTAAATGTTGCAACTGGAAAGAGAAATAAAAAAATATATAATAAATTAATAAAAAGATCAAAAAATTATATAAATAGAAATAAGATATAGAATTTTTCAAATCAATATAGTACAACAGTTCCAGCCTATTTTAATTTAAATTCAGTTTTAGTTCAGTTCCATATCAGCTCTAGTTTAAATAAAATTTAGTTTTGCTACAGTTTTAGTTCAGTTCTAGTTCAGTTCAGTTCTAGTTCAGTTCTAGTTCAGTTCTAGTTCAGTTCTAGTTCAGTTCTAGTTCAGTTCAGTTCTAGTTCAGTTCTAGTTCAGTTCTAGTTCAGTTCAGTTCTAGTTCAGTTCTAGTTCAGTTCTAGTTCAATTCTAGTTCAGTTCTAGTTCAGTTCTAGTTCAGTTCTAGTTCAGTTCTAGTTCAATTCTAGTTCAGTTCTAGTTCAGGTCTAGTTCAGTTCTAGTTCAGTTCTAGTTCAGTTCTAGTTCAGTTCTAGTTCAGTTTTTTTTTTTTTTTTTTTTTTTTTTTTTTAATTCAATTTATTAATAACAGATTTAAATTTACAAAAATTTTCTTAAGTCTAATCCCGCGAAGACATTCGGCTTATCTGCAGGATGTTATAAAATATAGTAATATAGATAATTTTATTCATTGCGAAATAATATAAAATGTTTTAATTAATTTTTTCCTTTTATGTATATTTTGTTGATTTAAAATGTTTATTGGAATTTTGTTGAGAATGGTTGGTAATACCACATTTAGGCTGTTCTTTCCATAGTTGTTTCTAAAACGATCTACCTGATACCTTCCTTCAGCTCGACTTCTTGTATTATATATGTGTTCTATTGGCGTTAGGAATCTAGGATCGTTGTAGAATTCATTTATTAAAGAGATGTTATATATGCTTCTGATGTTCAGAAGTTGTAATTTGGTGGCTAAGCTGGTAGTTTGTACGTTTCTATTTCTGTTTATGTGTGAGTTATTGTTAACATTTGTGTTGTTGTTGACGTATGCGTTGTTAACGTGTGTGTTGCTGCTAACGTTTGGGTTATTGTTAAGGCTTGTATTGTTAAAGTGTGTGTTGTTGTTGACGTTTATGTTGTTGTTAATATGTGTGTTGCTGTTAACGTTTTGATGGTTGTTAGCGTTTATGTTGTTTATGTATGTGCTGTTGTAGAAGAATGTGTTGTTGTTCACGTGAGTGTTGTTGATAACATATGTGTTGTTAACGTGAGTGTAGTTATTGACGTTTCTGTTATTGTTAACATTTGTGTTGTTGATGTATGTGTTGCTGACGTATGTGTTGTTAAGGTTTGTGTTGTTAACGTTTGTGTTGTTGATGTGTGTGTTGTTGTTGTCGCGTATGTTGTTGCTGACATGCGTGTTGTTGTTGACGTGAGTGTTATTATTTACATAAGCATTACCATATACCATGCTGTATTGTATTTGATGGTTATTGTGTTGTTGGTTCTTTAGCAAAATTTTTAGGATTTGATTCTGAGTTTGCTGTAAACTACTGCAGTATGTCGAACTTCCCCAGGCAATAATCCCGTGCCTTATGTAGGATTCGGCTAGCGAAAGGTATGCTTGCTTGAGAACTGTGTACGGTGTGCAATTACTCAAATGGAACAGGCTTTATGCGGCTGCTTTCAGTTTTTTTCGAAGATATTGTATGTGCATTAGCCACTTAAAATTTTCTTCTACGATCACACCTAAGTATTTAAACGATTTCACTACTTCTATTAGTGAATTACAGGTGTCTATCATAAAGGGGTTTTTGTTGTGTAGGCATTGTTGATTGTGAAATATTAGCTTAATTTCGTGATTTGAAAGATGGGGCGGTTTTATATGCAATAGTTTAGTTTTTGATGCGTTGATAATTAGCCCGTTATCATGGCAATATTTGAAATCACGTTAAGCTCATTTTGCATAAGTCTACTTGCTTCTTCGATGTTCTTTTTGCATATCACAAGAGCTGTGTCATCTGCGTATGCATATGCTGTGCTGTTATTTAGAACATCTAGCATATCATTGGAGTATATTAGATAAAGGATTGGACCAAGTTTTGAACCTTGAGGTACACCGTTGTTGCCGGAAAAAGTTTGTTCACTTAAACAGCTTCCAATTTTCACCCTATATGTCCGAAACTCTAAATAATTTCTAAACCATTCTAGACAGTTACCACGTATCCCATACCTTTCTAAAGTTTCTAATAGATGTTTGTGTTCCAAAGTATCAAATGCTTTACTGAAGTCTATGAATAATACTAAACAGTGATTGTGTTCGCTAAGGCTTTTGTTTATTTGGTTGGAAAAGTTTCCTAAAAGTTTATTTATGTTTTTGCCTTTTTGAAAACCGTACTGGCTAGGATTGATTATTTTATATTTGTTTATATACTCATTAAGTCTCCTAGCAATTACTTCTTCTAAGACTTTTTCGATAATCGGGAGTATTGCTATTGGTCTGTAATTGTTGTAGTCGTTTTTGATTCCGTTTTTATATATCGGTCTAATTATAGATGTTTTTAATAAATTTGGTATTGTTGCGTTGCTGATGCTGGAGTTTATGAAGGTAGTTATTATTGGAGTCAGTAGATTAGCATTGTATTTAATGTCTTTCGGCCTTATATCATCTATACCTGCTCCCTTTTTTACGTTAATGTTTCTTAGAATACCAGAAATTTCTTCCTCTGTCGTCGAAGGAAGATAAATAGAGTTTGACAGTGTTGGTTTGTTGTATTGCAGAGTTTTGATATCACACTTGTGAAGAATTTTTTGTACATTATTATTAAAATTGGACGCAAATTTGTTTGTTATCGCCAAAATATTTTCGTTTTTGAAATTTTTAATTAATGTCATATCAATATTATTATTTTCTTTACCCGTAATTTCATTTATTATTTGCCACGTAACTCGCACATTGTTTTTATTTTCCATGAATTTATTTTTATAGTAATAGTTTTTAGCATTATTTAATTTTTTATTTAATAAATTTGTAAATTTTTTATAATCACTTTCGAAATTTTTTTTCAGTTCTAGTTCAGTTCTAGTTCAGTTCTAGTTCTAGTTCAGTTCTAGTTCTAGTTCAGTTCTAGTTCAGTTCTAGTTCAGTTCTAGTTCAGTTCTAGTTCAGTTCTAGTTCAGTTCTAGTTCATTTCTAGTTCAGTTTTAGTTCAGTTTGAGTACTCGTTTTTTAACATGATATTTCTTAAATAATTTTATAATTTTCTATGAATGGATATTTCTTTTCGTACGATCTTCCTTTTGCAAGAAAACTTGACTTCTATAGAAATTCATGTTTAAAAAAGATTCAAACTAAATCTAATTTCTATATTTCATTCTAGTTAAAATATTATTACACATTTCCACATACATATATCCTACATTTTTCTAATCCTTTTTTTTTTTTTTTTTTTTTTTTTTTTTTTGTTACACTTTTCTCTCACATATGCGCTTAAAACCATTTAATATTTTAAACATTCTTTTTCAGAAAATATCTATGAACTGATCCAGATACAATTTTAATTTCATTAAATGTCACTGCATGAGCTTAAAGTTCAAACTCGTTTATTTTATACTTTTTTCTCTATTCTTTGCCGAAGACCACATTGTGAAATGTAGGTTTGATTTATAAATAAAAATAATAAAAGAAATAATAAAACTACAGGCTGAAGGCATTTAAAGTGAACTAAAAGAAAATAGACTCTTATACTTATGTACACACTCATACATTGATACAGATGCGCCACAGAATAAAAAACCAACAGTGTTGTAGAGTAAATAATAAAAAAAAAAGAAGAAAATCAAAACAACAAGATGACAGTCATGTTGTTTAGTTTTTTCTTTTTGTAATATTTTCTATTTCCGTTTTAATTGCTTACTCTTTTGACTGCTATCACTGTATTGGGTTGGTGGTGGTGAAGTAGACTTGAGTATGTAACGATTTGGTTTGTTTTACATACGAATTGTAAATATGGAACTAGAATAAGATAGTAAATAAATATTGTTGCAGTTTAGTTACTTATTTACAGTTTAAATTACATGTAACAAAGTGAATGTTGGAAAGTAAGAGGAGTTTATATAAATACATATGTACCTATTTCTTGGGTAGGAGAGAAAATAATTTTCTTAATGCAAATAGTAGAAAATATAAATTAAACAAATTAAATCAATAAATATGAAGTTACAAAGTTATAAATATATATACTTTTTATTATGCTTTAATAAATATAGTTAATATTTTGTTTTCAAATAAAAAATAATTTATATTTTATGATCTAAGATTTTCTTGTTTTGCACCAACCCAACATTATTTCTTTATGATTTTGATGCAAAATATTAATGTGTGTAACAAGTTGCTAAGTAATATTGTTAGTTTTTTATCATAGAAACAACAAGAGGAAATAAGACATATATTGTTTGGAACTTGCACAGTGGTTAAGAAAAAAAATTATTTTTAATGATTTTAAGATGATGCTACCTCAAACCAAACCTTAACTTTAAAAAATATTTTATTTTAAAATGTATCATAATTTATTTTTTGTAATAATATTGAAAATATGATTTATTGCCAAATTTAAAGTGAAATTATAACCAAACTAAGAAAATGTAAATTTTATTAGGAATTATTGACTTTTTTTCCTTGTAACACGGTTTATCGATGGCTGAGGTAATTCAGTCGTGTCCAGGGTCAACTTACGGAAATTACTGCATCTAGTAGCAACTGAAATAATTTTTATTGTGGGTTCTCGACCCTGGAGCAACGTGCTACATTTGCTCAGATCGTTCAAATTTTTATTCATTAGATTTGAATCATCATGAATAAGTAAAAGTAGCAAATGAGCAAATAAATATAAATCGGAGTAGCTATTCTTATAAATGCAACAAGATGTAAATGAAAAGGCTATGGTATCAATATGCAACATGAAAAACTGGATTCATTATTGGCATAAGGTATTTGGAGATCGCACGTTGGAGTAAAATTTGTAAAAAGTGGAACTTAATTGAATTTTAAAATTTAAAATTTTTTAATAAAATTGGGTATCGAATAAAAAATGGACAAAATTATGTATCAATATCAATTAAAATCTTTAAGCTAGGTTGTGCTGTTTTCTTATAAGGAGCTGTCAAATTAAAACATTTTTTTACATTTTTCAAAAATAGTAAAAAATTAAATTTTCATCAGTTTTTAGTGTATTTATTTCAAATAAAAAGTATTTTAAGGTAAAAATTTAAAATTAAACCATCAACTTCAAATGTTTAAGTGTAAATTATCAGTCGTTATCTTTATTAAGTCAAAAGTTAAACGATTTTGAATTGGAAAGTTTGCAAAAATTAACAAAAATACGGACAGATGGACGGACATTAGAATTCTTTCAAAAAAATGTTAAAATTCGAAAAATATTTTGTTTCTACTTCTTGATTAATATGAAAACAAACTGAAGGTATTTAAATTTTGATATCACCTTTCCCTGAATTAAGTGGCATTTAACCCAAATGTATAGACGGATGGACGGACATTGCCATGATGCCAAACAAAATTTTAGAATTCTAAAAAAGCATTTTTTACTAACTAATAAATAGTAAAAATTGAACGTGATCATAAAAATTTATATAACACCTTTTCATGAATTAAGCGTAAATTGTACCATTTAACCCAAATGTATAGACGGACGGCCATTACCAGTCAACAAAAAAACATCTTATAATTCTAAAAATGCATTTCATTACTTACAAATAAATAGAAAAATTAAATGTGATCATTAAAATATTGATATCACCTTTTCCTGAATTATGCATAATTTTCGACCCATTTAACTCTAAAGTATAGACTGACGGACAGACTTTAACGTTCTGATAAAAAAAAATCTTAAAATTCTAAAATTAATTTTTTTTTAAACTAATAATCAATAAAAAAATAAAACGTGATCAATAAAATATTGATATCACCTTTCCCTGAATTAAGCGCCATTTTCGACCCTTTTTACCCCAATGTGCATCGTGATATTGATGTTATAAAGGAAATGGCAAAGAAACAAATGGTAAGTTATTTGGAAATAAATGATTATGGAATTAAGAAAACATGTGAGGTTTGCATAAATTGTAAAATGACTTAGGCAATATTTTGTAAACAAAGTCAGTCAAAATCCTTAAAGGTTTTGAAAAACTCAAATGTTACCTTGAAATGGTTAAAAATAAGTTTTCTAGTTATCCGATGATTATAAGGTCAGATAATGGTGAGAAATACACCGCTCGTTATGTCCAAAATTACTTTGATTCTAAAAGCATTCAACACCAATTGTCCGCAGAAAAATGGTATTGCTGAAAGAATAGAAGGTTAACCGAGATGGCTAGGTGCATGATTGCCGAAGCTAAATTACCAAAAACTTTTTGGGGAGAAGCCATAGTTACAAACAGTTTTATTGAGAATAGATATTATTCAAAAGTAATTGTTAGTACTCCGTATCAATTGTGGGAAGGAAAAGTTGCTGAGATAGATAAATTTCAAATATTCAGTACAAAGGGATATGTTCTTATACCCAAATAGAAGCGCCAAAAATTGGATAACAAAACTGAAGTTTTAGTGTTTATGGGATACGATGAACACTCGAAGGGGTATCGTATGGTAAATGTTAATACGTATAGTGTAACAATTAGTCGTGATGTGAAGTTTATACACAGAGAAAACAGATTCGTTAGTGCAACCGAATTTATAGCCAATCGAATGTGGTCGGTCGTAGGTACTATCTTTTAATTCGATTGCAATAACTGAATTTAAATGGTGCTCACAGACGTTTAAAAAAAATCGTGCGAAAGATTTTTTTTCTATTGTGAATTATTATAATACATTTTGTACCTATTTTATTGAAATACAAAAATGAAAAAAAAATATAAGTACATACATTAATTTACATGTGTAGGTTCATAAAACACATGATATGTAAATAGTTTAAAATAGTTTGACTCTCTTAAATTCCACGGTAATAATCACAGCATTGAAATATGTTCTACGGAATTTGTATAGAAAGGACACTTCATATCGACGTACAATGTTCACTTCTAAGTTTTTCCCTGCTTACGGAGATAAAGACTTGTGGTTTCATATTACATGCACCAACTCTTGTTTGAACATCACCATTTACGAAATGTAATGATGGATATTAAATTTTAATTGTGCATAATCACAGAATTATATTGATTTCTTACCCAATGATATCCATGGTTAGCTAATAAACTGTGATATTTATTTAAACAACAAGTTCTTTATATTTCATTCGCTAGCTATTAATTTACACAATTATTTTGATGAAATACATTTTATTTTAAAATAATATTAAACATGTCAGAAGAAAACTAAAATATTTTACTTTCCATTAGTTGCGACTACCAATATTTTTATATTTTAATTGAATTTGAAATACGGAAAACTGTATATCTTGATTACTTTTGCCGAATTAATTGAAGAAAAATAGTAGACGAGCAAATAGGTTGCGATACTGAATTTTATGATTATAGAAAACTTAATTTGATTATAATTATATTGTAACAATTGAACATATGTAAAGAAGTTTGGGTTATAATATTTTATTAAAAGTAATAAAATTTGGGATCAACTTACTAAATATTTAGAATCAGAATCGATTTCCAACTTATTTGTTTTCTGTGTGTAGAGAAAGACACATTTAAGGAAGAAAACAGTCATTCAAATATATTATTAGAAGATGATACATCGTTTCAAAGTCTGGAAGATGTCGTTGAAGAAATTCAAACCTATTTAGATGACAATGAAGAGTTCGTGAATAGTAATCAAAATGAAAACAAACAAATCAAAACATAGAGACAAGTGGGAAAGGCTCAAATACATGGGAATTAGTAGCTCTTCCTTCTAATGCCAATATCGCGAGTTGTAAGTGGACGTTTAAGGTTAAACGTGACGCAGAAGGAAAACCGCATTACCAAAAGTTTGTTAATGGCTACGATGAAGTATATGCACCTGTTGTTAGACATACATCGTTAAGAACATTATTGTCAGTCGCTGGTGTCAAAAAAATGTCAATAGTACATTTTAATGTAAAATCAGCATTACTCAATGAAACCCTTTAAGATGTAATCTTTATAAAAAAAACCGCCAGGTTTTGAGAAAGGGAATAAACTTGTGTGTAAATTAAAGAAGAGCATAAGAGCTGCTCACATTTAGAATAAAACTTTATATGAAGTAATTTGCTCAGATGTATATAAGCAATCTAATGCTGATTCCTGTTTATATACAAAATACACCAACGAGGAAGGGTTAGTCTATATTTTAATTTACTTTGATGATATTTTAGTGGCTAGTCAGAATGAATCAAATATCGTCAATACAAAAAATTACTATCATCAAAATTTGAAATAAATTGTCTTGCAAAAGCTGGACATTATTTGGGAATTGAAATATTTCAAGATAAAGATGCAAACTATTGTATTCTTCAATCTTTGTATATAAGAAACCTTGTTAAAGAATTTAGTTTAGAGAACTCAAAAATATCAGAATACCCACTAGATCCAGAATATGGTAAAACTGAATCTGAAAATTTATTAAATAAAGGACAATAGCAACAACTTGTTGGTTCATTGTTGTACTTAAGTGTTTTTTTTTTTTTTTAAGACCTGATATCGCTGCGAGCATATCAATACTTGCTTATAAAGTTAGCTGTCCTACGCAAGAAGATTGGACGGAATTGAAAAGGGTACTGAAAATTAATTTTTACGAATGAGTTATAACAATAATAATAGGAACATATTAGTAGGATACGCCGATACAATTTGGCCAGAAGATAAGATAGATAGAAAATCTAACTCTGGTTATATTTTACAGATAAATGATAAGTTGGTACTAGCAAACACTAGTTGCCGTATCATCTACAGAAGTCAAATTTATTTCGCTCTCCGAAACGTGAAAAGAGGCTATTTGTTTAAAACAGCTCCTAGATAATATGTATGTACCACAAGACAATCCAACTATAATATATGAAGACAACCAAGGCTGCTTGCATATGATAAAGGAATAGAAGCTAAGTGACAGAACTAAGCACATTGACACAAAGCTTCATTTCGTTAAAGATCATAACGAAAGAGGTGACGTAAGTTGCGTTTACTGTCCTTCAAATGAAATGTTAGCTGATGTTATAACAAAGACGTTGTCGAAATCTAAATTTACTAAACTACGATCTCCGCTAGGATTGGAATCCGATTAAGGAAGGGTGTGCACAAATAAACCTTAATTGTTATATTTAATTTAAATCAAATTGTTTTTGATTTTATAATTTGTAAAACGTTTTATTCAAACAAATTTTTGTTCATTCCATAATAAATTTTTGTCAAATAAAATACTTTAAAATAATTGCGGAACTCTAACTAAAAAAAAACACAATTTATTTACCCTTTCTGGGGGTCAAAAATATGTACTTAATCTTGAAAATAATAAATTATGAAAAGCTAAATTAATACTTTCTGGTTCAGTTGGCTTCGAATTCCGTAGATTGAGTCGGTTTTCGATTGATAGGTTCGGGGTCTGTAGGTGGATTCGGCTTCGGCTGATATTTCGAGTTTAGCAGGTTGATTCGGGTTCGGATGATACGGAGCATAAGTCTTACATATTATATTACAAGTGCACTCTGTATTGAAAAGTGGGCCGAAGTCTTTGTATTGAACAGTATGCCGAAGTCCTGTATTGAACAGTAGACCGAAATCTCTGTATTGAAGAGTAGACCCAAGTCTCTGTATTGAATAGTAGACCGAAGTCTCTGTATTGAATAGTAGACCGAAGTCTCTGTATCAAACAGTAGGTAGAAGTCCTATATTGAACAGTAGACCGAAATCTCTGTATTGAAAAGTAGACCGAAGTCTCTGTATTGAACAGTAGACCGAAATCTCTGTATTGAACAGTAGACCGAATTCTCTGTGTTCAACAGTAGACCGAAGTATCTGTATTGAACAGTAGGCCGAAGTCTTTGTATTGAACAGTAGGCCGAAGTCTCTCTATTGAATAGTAGACCCAAATCTCTGTATTGAACAGTAGGCCGAAGTCTTTGTATTGTATAGTAGGCCGAAGTCCTTTATTGATCAGAAGGCCGAAGTCTCTGTATTGAATTGTAAACCGAAATTTCTGTATTGAACAGTAGACCGAAGTCTCTGTATCAAACAGTAGGTAGAAGTCCTATATTGAACAGTAGACCGAAATCTCTGTATTGAAAAGTAGACCGAAGTCTCTGTATTGAACAGTAGACCGAAATCTCTGTATTGAACAGTAGACCGAATTCTCTGTGTTCAACAGTAGACCGAAGTATCTGTATTGAACAGAAAGCCGAAGTCTCTGTAATGAATAGTAGACCGAAGTCTCTGTATTGAACAACAGAGGAGCCATATATGGCTACACTTTTCAACACCATACACCGCTATGCTTCCAATCTTATGATTACAGTGGCATGAAGAGTTAAGAAACCATCGATTTAGGTTTTCCGACATTGTGAAAATTTCACTCAAGTCGTTCTTTAGATAAAAAATACTACGTGCGCATTGCTTCTTATTTCGAGATCAGACGTTTTTTGTTTGCGCAATTAATACTTTACATTCTTCAATTATTCTAAGTTCCCCAGCAAACCACTGTCTGTAATTCTATCTAACTTCAGGTTACTTTAACTTTATCTTTTTTTATATTCTTGTGTTTTATTTTTTTTTTTTTTAAACTCAGTTGTTGTCTTTTTTATAGTTTTTCTAACCCTTTAGTTACATGATTTTGTTTAGTTTTATTTAGTGTTCTGTCTATGTTCTAAGCAACCAATGTTATATTCCTACAAGTAAGTAAGTAAGTAAGTGTATTGTAGTTGAAATACTTTACATTATGCATACCAATAAAAAGAGAACATGATAAATTATAAAAATGTCCTACATTCTCTGTCATCATGCCAGTTAGCAAATGTTTTTCAGTCTAATATTTTTCATATAGCACATAGAGCATTATAAAGCTAAATTTTATATAAAAATCTTACTGTCTTAAATTTTTTTTTGCTTTTGTTTTATAGCAACAGATTTGTTTTGTTTCTTTATTTTTTTCCTTTGCAAATAACATTACTTACTGTCTAACTGACAATTTCTTAATGTTGTAATTGCAAGTTTTATTCCATTTATTTGGTTTTATTTGCTTGCAAACTCAAACTTCAACTTTAGTTAATAAAAGTCATTGTTGCATGTTTTTGGGGTTTTCTTCGCTTAAGAGAACGAAAAAAGAAACATATAAATAAATGGTTTATTTAAATTTTTAATTTTGATAAACTCTGGCATATAGTTGAGGAAATTAAGCCATTTTCAGATGCACAAATGCAAGTCATTATTCATGTGGCATGAGCTGAGGGAAATGACTAAGAGAAGCAGATGAAACTAATTTGAAATTAAATGAGGTTAAAGAAAAAGGGCAAGAACTTTAGCAACAAGAAAAGGAAAATAGCTGCATATAAAATATTTAAATTTTGAAATTTTTATCTTAAAAGTTAAAATAAAGCAATTTAAGAAGCAAAATTAAAACCTTAAAAATATACTTAATTATTTTCGCTAACTTGAGCTAAATTTCAAACACAAATCATCCTAGTTTTTTATACAAATTTCTAAAAGACTACCTATACAGCACCTTAAATGACAAATAAATAAAAATGCATCTAAATGAAAACCCAGAGTTTCTGTTGCTCTCCCAACACCCTCAACACAATTGGTGCACACTTTGCTAATAACAAATCACCCCTTTCGACAGCAATACAATCAAAAAATATTTCCAAAAAAAAACTGTAAACCAAAAACAACGTTCAGTCAATGACATTTATTAAAAGCAACAACCAAAAGAATCCAAAAATATAACAATAAAGGCGCCGCCAACAAAAAACATCAATAAATGATTGTTTTACATAAAAATAGTCGACAACAAAAAGTGTAAAAACAAATTCAACCACCGACAACAAATTGATTGTTGGCAATATTTTGTTTTATTTTTTTTCCATAAACAAACTTTTTGGGGAGCAAATTGCGATTTTAATAGAATTTTCTTATATTAAATGTGACGAAAATACTAGCATTATTTTGTACATTCACCTACAGAGACCACAAAATGTTTGATGAGTGGTTTGTAATGCATGTATGAGTGCCAAAATTGAGTCTGAAATATAAACACTTGTGGGTGAATGTGCTGTCAAAAGCAAAAATTTTAATTAAAATTCTGTTAGAGGTAAATCAATATTCATAGAGTAAATTATTTAAGTCATTGTTTTGACGAAAAAGCTATTAAAGCTGCGAAAACAAATGTGAATCATAAAATATGAACAATTACTTAGGTCCCGACTCAATTCTACTTTAGTTCTAATTCAGTTGAAATTCAGTTCTAGTTCAGTTCTAGCTCAGTTGTAGTTCAGTTCTAGTTCAGTTGCAGTTCAGTTCTAGTTCAGTTCTAGTTTAGTTCTAGTTCAGTTCTAGTTCAGTTCTAGTTCAGTTCTAGTTCAGTTCTAGTTCAGTTCTAGTTCAGTTCTAGTTCAGTTCTAGTTCAGTTCTAGTTCAGTTCTAGTTCAGTTCTAGTTCAGTTCTAGTTCAGTTCTAGTTCAGTTCTAGTTCAGTTCTAGTTCAGTTCTAGTTCAGTTCTAGTTCAATTCTAGTTCAGTTCTAGTTCAGTTCTAGTTCAGTTCTAGTTCAGTTCCAGTTCAGTTCTATTTCAATTCTAGTTCATTTCTAGTTCAGTTTTAAATTAGTACTAATTCAATTTTAAGTGAGTTCTCGTTCAGTTTTTAAACTTTTTTAATATTCATTTTGTATTATCCGCTGTATGTGACTTATTTTTATCAAAATTTCTCTTTATTATCAAAGAGACAATATTTAATGATTTTTTATCGTAACAGAATTGCTACAAGTAACATATCTTTAATAAAGAAATATTCCCAAAAGCAGATTTATATTTTTTTGCCTCCTAATTATCTCTTTGCAGTCAGTACTACATTATTGATTTGCTATACATTGATGTACAATTAAATTTTAAATCAAAAAGGAATAAATCAAAAATATGTAAGGATTACTTAAAAGTGAATGCCAATTTAGGAATTATAGCTAATTTAAATTATAATTCCAAATATTGAGTTTTGAAAAGCATCTTAGAAACTGTTTACCTCCTTTAATGTTTTTGCTTATTAATTAGCATATTTGAAAGAGTTATATCTCTAACAGCCACCCCCCATTTTAGTAACACCACAAATGTCTTTGGCCTCTATTTATTTTCGTTAACCCAAACTATAGAAAGTGAGAGCAAAACATACTCTAATGACTAAAGAGACTCTTTCATCTATTATCGTTTGTAATGGGCATCTCATATTATTTATTATGTCTTTTAAATTACTGATAACTATACTTCGTTGCTCCTTGGGCCGCCAAGAAAAAAACTTTGGCTGTTGCTAAGCAAATGAAGGCTAAAAAGTTAATGGCAAATATGACTTAGTTATAAATTATGTACGAATATAAATTTTAGTAGTATTGGTTATTTTTGTTCTATTGTTTTCATGCTTTACTAAGAGATAAATTTGTTGGAACAGCAAAAAAGGATTATTAAAGTTTTAGGCAATTTCTTTTGTTGGTTTTTCTTCTTTAAAAGATTCTATTTCTTAAATATCTTTTGTTGTTTTAAGTTAACTGTTTTGTTTTAAGCCAACCACAATTTACCAGAGTTTATCATTGATATATTAGAGTTTAGTGCTGAGAATTTATTTACTGTTTAGGGCTTATGAATGTAGATAGTTATGTAATGCCCAAAATAATGCTAAAGACATCGCAATGTAATTAAGTCAATGGGAGTAAGAAACATAAATTTAATTACTTAAAATTGTAGCAGTTGATTTATATAATGTACACCTTAAGAATATGCTGTTGGCAGTTGTAGGAATGTAAGAGATTTTATTTTATTTTATGGCTATAGTGCTACTTGTGTTCAACATTAAAGCTTTAAATTGTTTTTTTTCTATACTCTACTAAATTTACATTAAATTAATAACCTTCTTAGTTTTCTTTTAATCATTGGTTTTGCATATTTTATTAAAATCAAACTATTATACAAATACTATATTTTAATAAAAACTATTTTATATTCAAATTTGTAACACACTGATGCCATTGATATTATTTATCAACCTTAATTATTCCATTAGTTGAGCTGATAGTGGTGTATTTGTTACCTCGCGTTAAAAGGTTTCAATTAAAATTTTAATTAAACTTTATTGATATATTTCTACTAAAAGTCCACACTTCAGGGCCAATTTTTATTTTCAACTTTAGTTTTCTTTTTTATTTTTATTTTTTGTATGCATCTGTTTCGTTAACAATTTATGCTAAAACCATGTTAAAAAATAAATTGAAAAAAGAAGAGAACGCAAACCTGAATTTGAAATTGAAAATGCAATTCAGTGTGACAAATAATATTTCAAATTTTTGATGGCTGGCAGTTGAAGCATAAAAAATAAAAGCTAAAAACTAAAACTTCCAACAGCTACAACAAAAATATTGTTGTATTACATTTAATGCCTGGCAGCAACTAGAGAAAAAGTTCAAAACTATTACCGGAAGCCATTTATGGCAATGAATTAAAGTTGCAGAGAGTTAGGAAAGGTACGAGTAACTATGTATGTTGAAAATAAAATGAAACAACACATACATTTTGAATGTATAACACGAGCATTTATTAATGTAGTTATTTAGTACAAGTACTAGTTAATAAAACTTTTAATAACATTCACATGGCACTCACATTAATAAATCTTTACCCAATATGCTCAACTCAATATAATTAAATATAAATAGAACTGAAAATTAACTAGAATTGAAATAGAACTGAACTAGAACTGAACTAGAACTGAATTAGAACTGAACTAGAACTGAACTAGAACTGAACTAGAACTGAACTAGAACTGAACTAGAACTGAACTAGAACTGAATTAGAACTGAACTAGAACTGAACTAGAACTGAACTAGAACTGAACTAGAACTGAACTAGAACTGAACTAGAACTGAACTATTACTGAACTAGAACTGAACTAGAACTGACTTCTACAACAATCGTAATTTTTTGCACGAAATAGACCACGCCTACAACACGCGACGCCGAGCGCAAGGGAGATACAAAGTAGAACGTTTCAGCAATGAATATGGCCGGAATACATTAGCCGTTTGATTACCAACTATACTCAACAAGATCCCTATAAATATCATCAACACAAGGAATGAGTACAAAAGGAGAAAGCTCATTAAAAACTTCTTCATAAGTTCACAATGAAACATTATTCACTTATTAATATTTAGTTTTATTATCCTGCCAAAGGCTTAGCGGGTTTAGAATTTAAATATTATAAATATTATTATCATTATTAGTGCTATAATTTTTATTAATGTAATTGTTAATTGTCATGAATGTTATGAATGTACTAGAACTGAACTAGAACTGAACTAGAACTGAACTAGAACCGAACTAGAACTGAACTAAAACTGAACTAAAACTGAACTAGAACTGAACTAGAACTGAACTAGAATTGAACTAGAACTGAACTAGAACACAACTAGAACACAACTAGAATTGAACTAGAACTGAACTAAAACTGAACTAGAACTGAACTAGAACTGAACTAGAACTGAACTAGAACTGAACTAGAACTGAACTAGAACTGAACTAGAACTGAACTAGAACTGAACTAGAACTGAACTAGAACTGAACTAGAACTGAACTAGAACTGAACTAGAACTGAACTAGAACTGAACTAGAACTGAACTGGAACTGAACTGGAACTGAACTAGAACTGAACTAGAACTGAACTAGAACTAAACTAGAATTGAACTAGAACTGAACTAGAACTGAACTAGAACTGAACTAGAACTGAACTTGAACTGAACTAGAACTGAACTAGAACTGAACTAGAATTGAACTAGAACTGAACTAGAACTAACCTAAAACTGAACTAGAACTGAACTAGAATTGAACTAGAACTGAACTAGAACACAACTAGAACACAACTAGAACTGAACTAGAACTGAACTAGAACTGAACTAAAACTGAACTAAAACTGAACTAGAACTGAACTAAAACTGAACTAGAATTGAACTAGAACTGAACTAGAACAGAACTAGAACTGAACTAGAACTGAATTAGAACTGAACTAGAACTGAACTAGAACTGAACTAGAACTGAAGTAGAACTGAACGAGAACTGAACTAGAACTGAACTAGAAATGAGCTAGAACTGAACTAGAACTGAACTACAACTGAACTAGAACTGAACTTGAACTGAACTACAACTGAACTGAACTAGAAATTAACTTCAGCTGAACTAGAACTGAGCTAGAACTATTGGCTTAACAAAAAGTGGAAACTAAAAGAGAACGGATTTAAAACTGAGCTAGAATTTAACTATTTGAATACTTTTAACCAATTGATGTGCCTATTTAAACTCATGCTGCTATGGAATATCGTGACAAAAGAAACATAAATTGAAATAATTTTTTTTTTTTTTTTTTTTTTGGCACAATAAAAAGCCATTGATTAAACGAAAGAATCCTTTTTTCTTTTTTTTGCTACCAAACACTAAGAATGGTACTAATTACTCGGTTACTAGGAAAAATGGAGAGAAATAAATAAAAATTATTTTTATTTTTCTCTTTTTCAGTTTCTTTTATAAGAATTTTTTTTAAGCAAATGAATGTAAACAATTGCTTGTAATAAAATTCGATTGGAGATGAAAAAGAAAGCAAAATGAGAGAAAATAGACACTTTAATAAAGTGTCTAAAATAAAGTCTTGCAACTTTATATTGAAAAGCTAACAAAAGAAAGAAATGATTATATCCTGTGTTGAAATGAAAGTAAATATCCTACGTTTTTAAGTGATATTATATTACAGACTAGAAGTATTTTTTTTACTTTTAAATAACTAAACATTTTAAGTTTTTTGTTTTTCTGTTTTGCTTAATTAACAAAAAAATTTAATCAAAATATTTATTTTAGCTTTAACCATAAATGTTACCTTTTTCCTGTTAATGATTTTTTCTTTCTATTTTCCAAATACCACATTGGCCTTCGTGATTATTTGCTTGTGTTTATTAAAATCTTTAACCATTGTTTATTTGCTACTGTTTATAATTTTTAAGATTAGAAAAATATTTTCAGCAAAAATTTTTATGAAATTTTACAATTTGTTTTAGTTTCTTTTTTTGGCAGATAATTTTAATTTTATTACACTAGAAGAGGTATATTGAGGTATTTAAATCATTTGTAACTGGAAATAGAACCTTTTTTCTAAAAGTGGGAAAATGTATTTTGAGAGATTAGAGTTAATAAATTCTACTTATTTTGTTCATTACCAAAAAATCATACATTGTTAATGATTTAAACATCAAGCGAAATACTGATCACATCCGTGTACAAAATGCCACCATTCATTATCAATACTATATTAATATATATGTAAGTGCTCCATTTGTACACTGCGTATTCTAATTTAAAACTAGGAATTGATAACGAGTTGGTATGATATTGACACCACATTAAGTTATATATTTTAAGTTGTCAAAATGACTGCAAATAGGCGATTTATACATCGAAAATTTCCCCCTCAGTGAAAGCAAGATTTAGGCTTTATTCATCTTTTTAAAGCATTTTTTGTTTTATAGAATCTTTAGCAGCGAAACAAATTTCTACCAGATCAACTTTATTATATTTATACAGGATTTAAAATTCGTTCTGTATCTCCTACTTAAAAAAAAAGAAAATAATAAACATAATTTTTTGGTTAACATCCTTGAACCAAATTGAATTAAGTTCATTTATGAAAACCAAAGTGAACACAACAATAAAAACAAAACAAACATATTTTAACATTAATTGAATGATTTTTTTCCTTTTCACTTTATTATTTGTACTTTAAAAAATTTGAACCAAAAAAAAAAATTATTGCAAACAGCCAGCCAGTCAGTCAGCCAACCTTCAATTGTAACATAAACCCCAAAAAGTATGCTTTATAATTTTCCATTTCACTTTTCTCCAGTTAACCAGCAACATCATCATTATCCATCTATAGGAGTTTGTAGAAAAATTCTAGTCAGGTTTTTTGTAAAAGAATTTTATTTAACTATTTCTCTGGTACATTTTTATGTTTTACTGGCAGACACCCACCCATACACATACACTCGCAAACACACGTAGTCATAAAATTGAAGTGTTTGTGTAGGTAATTGCGTGAGTTTATATAAAGCCGTTTTTTGGGGGGGTAGTAGGAGGTAAAAATGCTGGTATAAAGCGGTATCTACTTTTAGGGGTTGTTTATATTTTTTAATTTTTCTTTTATTTTCTTTTTTATAGTCTTGTTGCCAAATTTCACCAAACAAAATTTACCGGTTTAAATTTTAAAATCTGTAACAATTGTTTTGTTTGAAAACTTTAAAAGAATTAGATTTTTTATCATTTTTTGCTTTTGGTTTAAAAAATTCGACGCATGTCTTGTTTAACTTAAAATGTCTATGATTGTTTGCCAAACATTACTTTTATAATTTTTCTTTAAATTTTTATTAGTTCTGTTGTTTTAATAAGACTTTTAAGCTGCTTTGCCAAATGTTAGTGTTTTATTTTCTTAAAAAAATATTTTTTTTAAAGAAAAATTATCTTTATTTTAATGGCATATTTTATTATCCTCTTATTTTCTTTTAGTTTGTTTAAATATGTTACACACACTGCACATCATAAGTATCTTAATAATAAAGAACATTTACTCTTGTTCTTTTAGGCGGGAGTATATGTGTGTAGGAGAGAAAGAGAAAGTTTGAAATTGTGTCAGTTAAAAGTTTTTGAAATTTTGCAAAATAATGTCAGTTGCCAGGGAAGGAAAAGATGATATGATTGTAAGTTTTTGATAATTTTTTTAAATACAAATTTGTATAAACCGAGGAGTAAATTTGAAGAATTTTTGATTCTAACTTTTCAAATAAATAAATCATTTTTCAATTGACTATTTAAATAAAAAACAAGCGAAAATGTTATATTCTATATACCCACCATCAACTTGTTCAAATTTTACGTTATATGGGAGGTGGGCGGTAAAGGCCCATTTTTTGTTTGCTAGTTTATACTTAATGATCCTCGAATTATCTGTACAAAATTTTGTTTACGTTTCGCCATATATGGGAGGTGGGCCGATCACCATTTTTGGTTTCCGAGTTCATATTGACCATCGAACTATCTGTACAAAATTTCGTTGTCCTATATGCTTTTGCTTAAGAGATATCAGCAGAAATATATGAAATGAAGCTACAAAAGGACACCCTGTATTTCTAGTATTTGGCCCATAAATTTTTCATGCTCCTATGTGGCCCATAACTTTTTTGTTTATTAACCGATTTTGCCCATTTTTAATACCAAACAAACCTTATATAAAATAAATAATTGAGCCAAATTTCATCCTCTTCCGTTCGAGCCTTATCCTGCTTTTAACAGACAGACGGACATAGATTGACTCAGAATCTAACCAGAACTCAGAAAATATATACTTAATGGGGTCTTTAATGATTGTTTCGACATGTTACATACAGAATAACAAAATTAATTTACCCCCCATCTTTTTGATGGTGGGTATAAAAATAGATCCCAATGTCTCTCTTGTTATTTAAAATCATATGAAAAATTCGTTAGTTTTTCTTATGTCATCAGCATATAGCTTTTACCCTTAGTGCTAAAGTGATAAAATTAATATGTAGTATGGTCTATGCACATTAAAGTGATTTTCGAAAGAGGGTATATATTATGGACCGATCTTTATAATTATAATTATAATTTTACAATATTTTTGGCATTTGTGATCATTAAAAACCTATTTCGGGAAGACATTTGTAGGGGGGCTAGTTGAAATAATGGATCGATCAGAAGCAATTTCAAAAGCCTTGTTCTTGTTTCAAAATATTTATTTAAGTCATATTTTATTAACATATCTTTAAAATGAAGACCTGTACTTTGTTCACAAGGTTTACATTGGCAAACAGCAAGCCAACCAGACAGACGGACGGACATTGTTAAATCAACTCAGAAAGTAATTCTAAGTCGAACTGGGGTGCAAAAATTTTGCTTCTTTTTCTATGTTTATTAGCCATCATTAGGAAGAGAGTTTTTTTAAGGTACTCAGCACGTTGCACAGTGAGGCTTAACGCAATATTTTTAGTAATAAATCTGTATCTCCTATTCTACTGGTTAGATCGAATTATAATATAGACAAAAGTTAAATTGATAACACGAGATAAGTTACAATGTGACAAAGTTAACTACCGCGAGTATGTAAAAGTTGCAAAAAATCGTAAATTCTACAAATCAAATCCGATTTCAAAGATTTTTCTGTTTCTGTAAAATGCTTGGCAAGATAAAATAAGTTACAGTTAAAAAAATATTTATACTTGAATTTTGAATATTTTGCCTCAAGTATATGAGGGAAAAACATTTTTAAATATTCTTTAATTTGTAATATATTCCGAAATAATATGCTGAACAAATTTTAGATCATATAAATTTGTCTAAACGTTAAAAATATTCAAAGTTATTCAAATTAATATAAAAAATGTTTATTTTTTTCTCAAAGTTTTTTTCAATAAAAAAATTTTGTTTCTTTACATATTTCAAAAGACATTGATTTAGGTTTGCACCCTATATACAGCATTGGTCGAAAATGGTAAATTTTAGAAAAAGTTTCATTTTTATCGATTAATAAAAAAAAATAAAAAAACTTAATGAAATGATAGATTTAGGTCGATTTGACACTAAATTGTTTCCCGCTGAGCTAAAATCGAATGCAGGAGTCAATTTTTTAAACGACTCTTTTTAAATTGCACAAAAAACATATTAGCCCAATATTTTCTTTTATTTCTTATATAAGTAAATATTGAATTTTAGAAAATTCAAAAAAACGAGAGAAGGAGATATAGTCGGTCTTGACCGACACCCTACACCATTGCATATGAGCTTACAAATTCGGGAAGCGGATTTATATTAGACCTGTAGACAAACACTTTTAATAAATCTAAAATAATGCATACAAGTACAGAATAATGGGTTAATAATAATACATTGATGATTTTATGCTTTATAGCGCGATTTTCGGAAGTTTGTTTATATGGGACCTATGGTAAATTATGGACCGATTCTTATAAATTTTAGCAATGTTGTTTCTACTTATATATACCTTATTTGTGCCGAATATTAAGTTGATACTATCTTTCGTATTGGATTTATGCACGTTAAAGTGATTTTCGGAAGGGGGGTTTATATGGGAGCTATGGTCAATCGTGGACCGATTTTCATAAAATTTGGTACAAAGATTAGTACTTGTACAAAACTTCTTTGGACCGAATTTCATTAAAATATTCTTAATATTAAGATATTTTTAAGTGTGAAAACTCTTTTCCGGGGGGACATTTGTATGGGGGGTAGGTTAAATAATGGACCGATCATAACCAATTTCAATAGGCTTCGTCCTTGCCAAATCTCATTTCATTATCTTCAAACTGTACTTTGAGCACAAGGTTTACTTGGACAGCCAGCCAGCCGTCCAGGCGGACGGACTGACGGACATCGTTAGATCAATTTAAAATGTGATTCTGAGTCGATTGGTATACTTTAAGGTGGGTGTTGGATAACTCATTCTATGCGTTACAAACATCAGCACAAACACATAATACCCCAACCACCTATGGTGATGTAGGGTATAAATATCATGCAAAAAAGTAGCTCACTCGTTTCCTGATCTTCCAAATAATTTATACGATAAATAAATTTTCGACCATTAATCGAACACTTTTGAAAAACCATTTCATTCTTTGTTAAGGTGCCAGTTTTATCTGAGAATAAAATATTAATTTGACCCAAATCTTCATTTAAATTAGAAGAATTAACAACAGTTCTCTGATCGGTTTCAACATCATAAAAATAAAAAAAAACATTAAAACACAATAAATTTCAACATTCATATACATGGATATGGGAACCATATAATTAAATAAAATAATTAAATTAAATAAAATTAAAATTGCCAAAAAAATCTTTAATAATATTCGTGATCTCATTAACCCTTATAGGGAGGGCCAAGATAATCCATTAAAGGGATATTGCTCCTTATATCTAAATTGAAAAGTAAAAATATTTGTATACAATAAAATTATTTAAAATATTAATTGAAATAGTTACCTGCCCACTAAATATAAAATAATACAGGCCACTATCATTATAGCCACCAAAAATATTAAAAACTTATTAATATAAATCTCACTGAGAGCGACTATTTAATTTAATTTTGTATTCATACCCATATAAACAGCACAGCCTATAACCTTCTCGTTGTTCTTTATTTTAGAACCTCTAAGTACAAGATTTTCCTCTATTAGGGATAAAACTGCCAACGATCTATTATTCAGCTATATTTTACCCACAAATCAATAAAGATCATTGGGGATGAAACGAAAATTTTGGAAACAAATCTGTAACTTCCAATAAACTACTTATTATATTTCACAGAAGCGGAGCTATGGGGGTTTAAAGTAGGGGGTAGCTCTGACATAGAAAATTTGTAACCTCTATCCAAAATTTTTATCCTATTTTAAAAATACATCAATTTAAAGTTCTTTATAAAACCTCCGAAAAACATTGCATCCATTGTTTCTATCTTATAGTTTTCGAGTTATATTCGTTTGAAATTTCAACTATCTCAATTTAGTAAGAACTTGATCAAGTTTTTTCCATATATAGCCCAACATTTTCGATCAATTTTATTATATTTTTGTAATTAGATAAAGATACCTATCAAATAAAGAAAATTTGTAACCAGTATCTTTATTGGGTCCAAAAATAAAAGATTTTAAATTTTTAAATATTAACAAACAGACGGAAGAAAGGACGGACATCAGAATTCTCTCAAAAAAAAATCTTAAAATTACAAAAATCAAATAAAATTCTGCTCACACAAGTCAAGCGTACAAGTCTGGTTATAAAAACTAAACCATTTTTTATAAAAGTTTTTTTTTTAATACAACAGTCATGAATGACTGTTGTATTCAAATTTTAAATTTAAAAGAATAAATTATTTTTATTGGTTTTTAATAAAATATCTGCTCTTTTCCGGAATTCCCTCTATTAGAGTTTTTATTGTGTTTTCGGCTACTTTTTTGCTGGAATAATTCCACTTTTTTAAACTTTGTTTTATTTTTTTTTTCTGAGCTTTTAGAGTGATTTAAATGCTTTTGTACCCTTATATTGTACCTCTATAATAACTTTTAATTGGGAGAAAATCTGGACAATTATGTGGATTAGCCTCTTTCGGTACAAACACCACACATTTTATTTGGTACCTCTCTATCGCTTTGTGGCTTTATTGAGAAGTAGTAAAATTAGGCCTGAAAATGTGACCGTATTTTGTGTTTCATTAATAAAGAAATATTTTCTGAAGGCACACATTCACGTATATTCCTGTATTAATTGAGCCATTTGTTATGAGTGAAGGGCTTCTTTTGCCGCAAGTACAAATAGTTTGCCAAACCAAAAAATTCTTGGAAATTTTGATCTTTTTATACACGATATTATTCTACCACATTCTCTCTAACATCTGCAATATAGAATTCCTGGTAAAAAAAAGTTACAAAAAGTCTGTCTGTACGTTTAAAAGTCCTTTATGCTACAATCATAATTATGAAAAAAAATTTGCCTGAAATACTTCTGTCCTACCTTTTGCCTCCATATTCTTTCATGCATTCTTATCAGGAAATTTTTGTACCACGTATGTCTTCAGGCCAGATTTCTTGATAAATTTTCTGACAAAAGATTTAGAGCAATTAACTTTTTGGGAACTTTTCTATGGTCCTACAGTCTGAAAATCTAATTTTTCGTCCACTATCAGGCTTCTTCCCAACGGTTATGGTCATTCGAATTTTTAGGGGGTAGAAAAGGGTAAAATCGGTAACCTTATATCTCATAAACTAATAGAGAAATAAAAAAAAGGTGAATAGTCATCGTTATTCATTTAAAAAATAATAGGATAGGTGTATGGTACTTTTTTTAATTTCGGCCCTTTTAGGAACAAAACGGATAAAAACTGTATTTTGGTACTTTTTTTACTCCCTAATTATATTTTAATCCAGTAAGCATAGAAACAAAATGTGCATCAACTTAGTACCTTATTGAAAATTGGCGAATACCAATTTGGTACTATTTGGAAATTCGAACGTTTAAGGGGTAAAAATCGTAACAGTTTTTGGTACTTTTGGTACCACCAAATATTTATTTATTTTTTTTACTGACACTTACATATGAAAATTTTAACGTTAGATCCCAGTACAAAATACTTCTAATTTTTTACATCTAGGGAAAATAAAAAGTACAAAAAGGGGATAAATTTAAATTAAATTTTATTCAAATTAAATAATGCATTTTTTGTTATAAGTAAATGTAGTCCTAAGTGAGTGTGAATTCACAAGAGAAGACTTTGTGGTACTTTTTTGTTCTTCTAAAGGTACTTTCTGAATTTTCTATAATATTGAACTTAAAATCATAGGATATAGGATATATGGTCCTATATGGGTAAGAATTCCAGAGAGAAGACTTTTTGGTACTTTTTTGTTTTTCTAATGGTACTTTTTGATTTTTTTTTAATAAAAAGGCTAGCATTTATGTGGTCTACGTAGAAGTAATGCAAGATCGAGTTAATCTTGTCTGTTTTGAAATTTTATTTCGATGCTTTTATTTTATTTCAATACAACGGGGTAACTAAGAGTACTGTGTTTAAGCTATTAGAAATAAATTTGAATTATGAGTTTTTTTTTTTTTTTTTTTTGTTCAATTTTCATTAAAAAAAAAAAAAAAAAATTATATTTTGGTATTAAAATATTTTGGTATTAAAATTAAATTTAGCACACGTCTACTGAACATATTGACCAATGTAGATAAGTTAACAGAATTATTAATTTTTCTCTATGTCAAAAGTTATAAAACTAAAAGTACGCAAGGTTTTTTTTCATGCGCAGTCCTTATATCAACCTTCCTTTAATTAAGCGCCTTTTTAAACACTTTCTACCCCAATGTGTGAAGGTGAAATTGAAAAAAAATTTCTAAGGAAAATTTCCTAAAAAAAAAATGTCTGAACTTTGATTTATTAAAATTTAAATAAAAAATAATATTTCAGATTCATATAAAAAAATATAAAGCCAGCGATAAAGCATAAATAAAATTATATTAATGCTTACAAATAAAGCTCAAGTAGGACTATAAAGACCTATCATTGAATTTGAAATAATACCTTCAATAGATTCTGAAATATAACTATATAAATCTGAATTTGATCCATACAAATTAGGACTACAGAATTATCAATTTTCAAATTGATATAAATCAAGAATCTTAAACTATGCAAAACCTAAGATTAAAATTTATACGCTACCCTAATACCCCTACATACAAACATGCGTTAGTATTTTCTTTTCATTTTATTTAGTATGCGTGAAAAATTCCTCATGACATACTCTTCCACATACACCACCTCCACATACACGCACTAAATCGCTACAAAAATAAAGTTAAAAACAAAGCAAAGCTGACTAAATTGGCAAAAAAAAAAAAAAAATAAAACAAGAACAACAATAATGTTTATACCAGCTGTTACTTTCGCTTTTAATTACTCTTGTTTTTTTTTTCTAAGCTTTTCTTCTAAATAATTGTTGTTGTCGTTGGTGTGTTGTTGCTTATGTTATTTCTATCATTATTATTGTTATTGCTTCTGGTTGCTTGTTGTAGCCATTTTTATAATTATTGTTGCTGTCGATGTTGTTGTTGTACTAAATTATATTGTGGTGCATGCAACTGTTCATTTTATACAATTTAATCTGGTTAAATTTGATACAAAATAATAAGAACAAGAATAAGAATAAGAACAACGTCGAAGTTAAAGGAATTTTGTAGTTGTTTTGTAAAGATATATGGGAAAAAGCGAAATGTATGCATATATGTATATGTATGTGTAAGTAGTAAAAAAAATTGTGTTAGTATCTACTTAATTTAAACTTGAAATTTAAATAGGTAAACAGGGCATAATTGAAGCTAAATTGAAACTATATAAAGTGCTAAAAATGAAATTAAATTGCGACAAAATAAAAAATTTTAATTGAAGAGCAATATGAAGTCCTACATTTGAAGCCAAATTGGGACTACAACAAAAAGACCATAGATTTAAGGAAAATTAGTACTATATAAAGGGCTATATAAACCCCTACAATTGAAGAAAAAATACTACTATATAAAGACGTTTGAAGCCAAATTGTTACTATAAAATATCTATATAAAGACCTTAAATTGAAGAAAATTAAGTTAAAGTTTAGGACTATATAAAGGCATACAATTAAAAAGCCAAATTAGCACTATATATATGCTTACGATTAAAGCAAAATCAGGATTATTATATAGCCCTATATAAACCCCTCATTTTTAAGTCAAATTTGACTATAGATTACATAAGATTGAGGTAAAAATTGAGACTATAAAAGTCCTTCAATGGAAGAAAATTTAGGACAATTTAAGTCATTAAGATTAAAGCTAAATAAGGACTATATATAATCCTACGATTAAAGCCAAATTATATCTATATAAAATACTATATCAACCGCTACAATTAAAGATAAATTAAGATTATGTAAAGACTTACTATTGAAGCCAAATTTTGACTATAAGTAATCTAAAATTGAGATAAAAATTGGGACTATATAAACCATTTCAATTGAAGAAAATTGTGGATCATAAGGGTTTGCGATTTAAGCCAAATTAGGATTATATAGAGACCTACGATTCAAGTTAAATTAAAACAATTTATAGACCTATGACTAAAGTCAAATTAAAGCTACATAAACCCTCACAACTAAAAATAAATTAGGACTACAAAAAGATCTATGATTAAAGTCCAAGTGGAACTATAAAATATCCAAGATTGAAGTAAAAAATACGACTGTACAAAGTGAGAAGATTGAATCCAAATTAGGACTATTAAAGACATAAGATTGAAACTAAGTTAGGATATTTGAAAGACCTATAATTGTGGCCAAATTAGGATTATAAAAAGACCTTAGATTAAAGCTTCAATTTATCATAAAAATTATAAATAAAACTACATATAGACCTATCATTGGAGAAATATTATTAAGACTATCCAAGATTGAAATAAATATGGGACTTTTTCCACCAAGCGGATATGTATCATTGTGTATGGTACATAACTGTATATAGAAGCATCAGCTGAAATGCTATTGGACGCGTCCACAGGTTGTGGATAGTGGAACGTTCAGTAGATATACTGGGTAGCTGCGAATAAAATAAGCAGTCGCGGACATTTCAGGGGAGCAAGTGGCGCCTCTAAATAATCACTCCAACAAAGCAATGTCTGGATGCTTCATTCGACAGCCCCAATACCAGACTCGGATGCTACCGGCCAATTACCAGTCCGTATTAAACCCAACTGATTACAAAAACAACAACAAATGAAGAACAGAATGATCCCGAATGTTGTTGTCTTTTGGCTTTAAATCAAGGAATCGATTTGAACATTGAATATAAAGACGCTTCTGAAACCAAACTAAACTGGCTTAGATAAGTAAGAAATTTGAGAAAAACAAGCTACTCTTTCTTGGACTATGTGAGACAAGATGTCCCGACAATGGTATGGTAGCTAATACCTATTTTTCTTGGCAAACTCTCAGGCTTACCAAGATCCAGTGGTGTTGGTTTTCTACTCTCTAGGCCCTCTCTATGCTCTTTGGTAGTGGCAACCTCACTTGGATAGAATAATATCCATAAGCCTTCGCACTTGAACATGAAAAATCTTCTGTGTTCAATGTTACGCTCCCACGGAAGATGCTGATCTCATAGAGGAGAGTTTTATAGCCAACTGGAGAATACTATAAGAGATATCCCTAACGGTGTTACTTTATTGCTGACCGGAGATTTCAACGCACAATTAGGCTCCTCTAATGTGAATTTGTGGACAGTGATGTGCACAAAATACAACCTCACTATTGATGGTACTATATTCTCACATAGTAGAATTCATAAGGTAACATCAGTTTCTCCTGACCATATAGCCATAAGCAAGATATGGCGCGGCTCACTATTGAATGTTCGTAACAGACCTAGTGCAGGCGGGGCTTCGGATAATCATCTATTTGTTGGGAAAGTTAAACTGAAAATAGCTGCATTCCGGCGACAAGGCAGGGAAACTATATCAAGACAGTATGATGTGAGTAAACTTCAATATGCAGGTGTACGTGAAAATCTCGCTGACACGATGGAAAAACATTATGAGGAAATACCAAAGAATGAACGAAGTCAATGGAATTTAATAAAGAAGATCTTTATCGATAACCTGAGACTGAAAATCGGACATAGGCTAAGTATACGTAGAATATGATTCACAGATAGTACGTGCAATCTTATCGATGAAAGAAGTCGACTGAAGACAGCTATTAATGGCCTTATACCGTGACTCGACTTGTAAGGTATTACTTGAGCGAAATCTGGAAAAATTATTTAACGTTAATGCATAAGTTCAACAGGGCTACGTTATTTTACCGTTACTTTTTAATAAAGTATTGGACGTGATAATGAGGTGAGCAACTACCATTGGAAGAGGCATTACTTGGGGCCTGAAATTGGCGTCTCGACTATGCAGATGACATATGTTTCTTATCCCATACATTTAACGATATGGCGGTCAAATTACATGAAGTTCAGACGACAGCTTTTTATACAAGCCTACATATAAACATTGAGAAAACGAAAGTGTTTTAGCCGCCAACTCTTTGAAATTTAAAATAGGCAGAGTGGAAATTAAAGACATCTAATCTTTTATATATCTTGGAATAGTTATAACGGCAACTGGAGGCTCTTGTGAGTTTATTGCGAATCGCATCAAGAAGGTTAATCAATCATTTGAATCATTGCAAAGGGTATAGAAATCCCCAAAAAAAATAACACATCTGAAAACCAAGCTCCTCCTATTTTCCTCCAAAGTACGATCTGTGTTGTTATATGGCTGCGATTCCTGGAACACATCAACAAATGATGTACAGTCCTTACAGATATTCATCAACCGCTCTCTCCGGAAACTGCTAAAAATATTCTGGTCGAATGTCATCTCAAATAGAGACTTATGCAAAGTGCAAAGCGTAAATGAAACTGGATTGGTCATGTATTGAAAAGATGACACGATGACGTAGCCAAGATGGCAATAGAATGGAATTCCCAAGGTAGTAGAAGAAGAGGTAGACTCGCCAATACCTGGAGAAGATAAATTAAACTCAACAGGAATGATACGGGCCAAACTAAAGATGATGGCTTATAACAAATCAGAACAAAAGAACTTTGTACTGGCCCTTTGTTGTAGTTTTTCTTTTTAATTGAATATATTAAGAAAACAATGGGAAGAACTATGATTAAAACAAATAAAATAATATATACAGACCTAATACTAAAGCTAAATTAAGATCTTCATCAAAATGGAACTATAGAAAACTCTCTTCAGAAGCCAAAATTAGTATTTTTCTTAACCCAAGATGGAACTTTAAAAATCCTGCAATTGAAAAGCAAATTAAACTATTTGATGACCAACAATTAAAGTTCATAATATCACAAGATGAAAGCAAATATTGATACATATATAGACCTTCATCTTAAACAAAAATGGGACTATACAACAACCTAAAATTAAAGCAAAAATTTGAAACTATACAGACCTTCCTTTAAATCGAATAGCGGATTATATTTAAACGTATTATTCGAACGAAATAGGAATGTATGAAGACCTATAATTGAAGCCAAAAGAATGTTATAAAATGTAGCCTTAATTAGACAATAAAATAATTCTACAACTAAAACCAAAATTTATCTTCATAAGGACTTAGATTGAAGTCAAATTGGAACCAAATAATTACGTGTGATTAAATTCACTGTGGGAATATAAACAGATTTACAATTAACCTTGAAAAAATCTCACAAGTTAATTTCCTTTTTAGTGATTCATCTAACATCTCTTCTATTTCACTTGCCTTTCAACCAACACCCATTAAATTTCCAAACAATATAAAATCAATAATAACAATTATTGACACTTTGTTTAATACAATTCTTATATTATGTGCCTTTAAGGTTTCTAGGCCTTTTTTGCAGTTTAGCCATATTATTTTAGCTTTAGTCAATATTATTTTTTTTAATATTATTGCTAAAGGCAAGAATTCTTTCCTTTTTTTTAATTTTTATTTTGTCCACTTTCTTAAAGCTTATTTTCAACAGGCTGTTATGTCCTTGTTAGACATATAATTTCAGTCAGATTTTGTGGCCTTTGTGTAATGGTTTTTATGAGTGCTTTTTACTTTTAAATAGCAATGAATGTTCAATAAGAAAAAAAGAAATGTAGTTCAATGTTAAAAATTTTAAATTATTTGAGAGAAAAGTAAACACAAAAGCACCTTAAAACTTCAGAAAAGAAAAGTAAAATAAAATTTTAAAAGACTTAAGAATTAAGGGAAAAAATTAATGTTAAATTTTTTTAATGCTTTAGCTTTTTTAATAATTTTGCTTTCTACTTAAGCTTAAGCATTTTTTAACTAGAAAATATTTTTTTTATTTTTTTAATTAAGTTTTATATCACAATTATTTTTTTAATTTTGTTAAAATAAATTTAAATTCCCTGAATTATTTATACTTATTTTAGCTTTTATATAAAAATGTTTAAAATATTTCCTTTTATTTCACATATTTTGCTTTATTTTCTATCCTAATTGTATTTATTTTGTTATTCTAACTAAATTAAATTTAAATCTCCTCTGGAGAATTAATTTGCTCAATTGTTTATTAAAGTCCCGCTAATGATTTATTATCTTTAGCTTAGGCTCAAATAAAATTTCATTATAAATTTTCAATTGTTTTTTTTTAGCTTAGATTTAACTAAATTCATTGAATTTGTTTAAACAAATTCTTTTTTAACTATGTATTTTAGTTTTGGCATTAATCAAGTACCATTTTAATACCGACACTTAAAAACTAACGATTATAGATGACTAAAGCTATAAATTATTTTTTAACAATTATTATTAAAATTTTTTTTTTCTTTATATTTTTTTATGGAAAACAACAATAAATGAATTGAATTTATTTAAATTAATTTTTTATTTACCATATTGTTTGCTTTTAGTAGTTTAGCTAAAATTTATTGGAGCTGAAAAGATAAGAAAAAAAAATACAAAAAATTATTATTTCTGGAAATAAATTTTGGGTTTAAAAATTATCAGAAATAAATAAGACAAATATCAGTTTCAGTAAATGCATAAAATCTAAAGATTTCCTACATAAATATATAATTTGTTTTCTAACTTTTT
This sequence comes from Protophormia terraenovae, assembly GCA_951394005.1. Lineage (NCBI taxonomy): Eukaryota > Metazoa > Arthropoda > Insecta > Diptera > Calliphoridae > Protophormia > Protophormia terraenovae. The sequence continues at coordinate 23,046,015 of OX596074.1, read as the reverse complement.
CCACTTACTATAATGTGATTACAACTCAAATCAGTCCATAGAAATTCTTACAACTAAAGCTTAAATAAATGTATAAAATATCTGTCATAAGAAGTTGAAATAAAAGTACAAAAATCTTGAATATCCAATAAGGCTCTATAAAAGAGTGTCGCGAATAATAACTTTTTTAATTCTGGTATAGGAAAATCGCACAGACGATGCCTATTGTTAAGCAGAATATTGAGTAAATATAAAAAGAAATTAAAATTGGTGTTCAGTTCTTTTCCAGCGATTAAAAAGTCATGGGTCCTATACATTTACTTAGGACAAAGAACATCATAATTTTGAGGCTACTTTTTATTTTGAAATTCCATGTGGGCGAGGTGCCACGCCCACTTACTAAATAACTATTAAAAGTAGTATATCTCGGAAATTGGTAATACTTTGACACCTATACGAACATTCTTAAAAAAAAATAGGCGTACTAGCAATAGGGGATGTGGCACATCCCACGCCTAATATTATTTGCCAATACCAAATGCCGTAAATTTAGGAAACTATAACAGTTACATTTCCCAAATTTTGTACAATAAACTTAAGTGTCAATGTGAACATTTTGTGAAAAAATGGGCGGAAAAGAAATAGTGGGCGTGTCATCTCTCATATAAAGTTAATACCAAAATTTTTATATTTGGGAAACTATAAAAGTTAGAGAGCTCAAATTTTGTACGACTAGCATTAGCTTCAATATGAATATTTTGGACAAAAATTGGTACACTAGCAATAGTGGGCGTGGCACCTCCCATATAAAGAAAATATTAAGTTATCATATCTGAGAAAATATAACAGTTAGAGTTCTAAAATTTTGTCGGAGCCACTTTGGCATCAATATTAATATTTAAGAAAAATATGGGCGGACTAGAAGTAGGGGGCATGGTACCTCTCATATGAATTAAATGCAAAAATTCGTATATCTGGGAAACTATTGGAGTTGGAATGCTCAAATTTTGCACAAAGAATTTTGACATCCATGAAAACATTTGTCTAATAAATTAGCGGATTATGAGGGTATGGTCCCTCCCATAAACATTAAATACAAACATTCGTATATCTGGGAAACTATTAGAACTTGAATTTTCAAATTTTGCACGGGAAACATCTATCTATCTAATTTTTAAGAAAAATGTTATATTTTAATTACTAAATAAATATATTTTTTTAATCCTTTAATTACTATGTATTTCATTTCGGGGGGTGGCGAAGCACACCGGGTATTAGCTAGTATTTAAATAAAAAAAAAGAAATATATTTTTTAATTAAGAACTCAAAACATTTTATGAGCAAAATTCGCTAAATAGACTTAAGATTTTCAATCGCTACGCGTTGGGATAAAAGTTATCAAAGGTGGCGATTAATTAAATGTTTAAATTTAAATTTTCCTTATAAAGTTGGGTACCGAATAAATATACACAAAATTATGTGTCATCATGAACTAAATTCATCAGGCTAGGTTTTGCTGTTTTCATGAACTCAAAACATTTTATGAGCAAAATGCGCTAAATAGACTTAAGATTTTCAATCGCTACGCGTTGGGATAAAAGTTATCAAAGGTGGCGATTAATTAAATGTTTAAATTTAAATTTTCCTTATAAAGTTGGGTACCGAATAAATATACACAAAATTATGTGTCATCATGAACTAAATTCATCAGGCTAGGTTTTGCTGTTTTCATGAACTCAAAACATTTTATGAGCAAAATGCGCTAAATAGACTTAAGATTTTCAATCGCTACGCGTTGGGATAAAAGTTATCAAAGGTGGCGATTAATTAAATGTTTAAATTTAAATTTTTCTTATAAAGTTGGGTACCGAATAAATATACACAAAATTATGTGTCATCATGAACTAAATTCATCAGGCTAGGTTTTGCTGTTTTCATGTACGAAAAAACATAACGCAGCCTTACTAGCCACTGTTAAGCAAAATTTCATAAAGTTGTATTCAAAAACGATGATTTGCTTACTATACATTTGGTAAACATTGTTTACTTAAAATATTTTAATATTCTTTCGACCCTACTTTAAGGCTATTTTAAAATTATTTCCGTTACATTTTTCAAGAAAAAAATAATACATTTTTTATTTCATTCGTAAATTTCTTACAAAAACGCCATATTTTTTAATGTCCGGATGTTTAGATTTGTTCCGAAATTCAAAAATGTGTCAGTATAGCTATTTAAAAATGTATTAAATGAATTCTGGGACAGGAAATTATTTTTAAACTATAAACAAGATTGCAATCGTAAATTGCCTCTGTTGTCTCTGTTTAACGGTATCAAAGCATAGTATTTGGACTCTACTTTGATACGGTTAAAGACACCAGCACAATGGAATACGTTCGATACGGAAAATATCGAATTCGGCATAGACTGCCGACTATAGGAACATATGAAAAATGTTTGTTCCTAAAGTCGGCAACCACAAAAATATGAAATGCAATAATTTTTCACTATGATGTACACATTCAAAACATTATTTTTCAAAACATAATAATTAGAGTTTTCTCTCGTGTATAGACGTGTTTTTACATTGCTCTACTAAAAATAATAATTTCTTAGTGAAGTGCTGTGAAAATAATAGTGTATATAGTTGAAACAAAAGATAAGTAAAAAAAAGCGAATGGACGCTTAAGAAATCTAAAGCATTTATACATAAATTAATTATAAAATATTCATATTTTGTTACATTGTTAACTTAATATCTGCATATTAAAATTTAAGAAAGAATACAAAACAAAGTACAACACAAAAAAATATATACAAATATACATTTGTGCTTGTGTGTTAATGAGTTGCTCTAACTCTCTATTAAGTGAGAGGAGACTCAGTACAAATGGTAAAAACGCATACATTGTATTGAGCCCCTTAAACAATAATAATTTATATGATACACAAAAGAACAGGAATTATTTAACCGCAAAAACAACAAATGAGAGATCTCCTCTCTCTAGTGCAATTACTAGTGCGCCAAATTGTGTAGAATATAGCACAAAAGAAAATCAGAAATATAAACAAACAACTAGTTTAATGGTTGATGAAAAAAGTAGTACACAATTGAATGACAATTCAAACAATAATTATTATAATATTAACACTGTTAATACCATTAGCGGTAACAAAAGTGATCTGGCAAAAGATAATAGTGAAATAATTTCTCCATCACGGCAATCAATGAAAAATACTGGTGCCATACCAAAGAATAATAATAATTTAGTGAACTCAGGACATAACAAAATTCCAACAGGGATGGACCGTTATATTACCATCACTAAACGTAAGTCCAGCCCTAGGACATTAAAACTTGAACCAAATCCAAAACAACAGAAAAAAAATGAGGTAAGTCAAAATCGGTTCTCGATACTGGATAACCAAGAAAGTGAAGTTGAATCTGCAAAGAGTACCAAAAATTATAAGCCTCCTCCACTCTACTTGCGCGAGCCTACTACTAACGCTCTAGTAAAAAAGTTGTCCCAACTTGTAGGCAAAGAAAGTTTCTCTACGAAAAGGGAATGTTTCTGAAACTAAAATTCAGACATTCACAGAAAAAAACTATAGAATTATAGTTGACTGTTTTGATAGTGAAAAAAGAAACTACTATACATATCAACTAAAGAGCGCAAAAGGCTTATTGGTTGTCATTAAAGGTATTGACAGTTCTGTACCGGCTGATGAGATTAAAGAAGCTCTTGAATCTGAAGGCTATGAAGTGAAGTCCGTTCACAATATAATTAATAAAAATAAGGTACCTCAACCAATTTTTAGAGTTGAAATATCTTATAATTCTTCCCGATTGAAGAAAAAGAGTGATACACATCCCATATACGGTTTAAGATACCTTCTAAATCGCAAGATAGTTGTGGAAGAACCAATTAAACGCAAAGGTCCCCCACAGTGCTTAAATTGTCAGGAATATGGACACACTAAGTCCTTCTGCAAATTGCCATCAGTTTGTGTTAGATGTGGAGATATCCATAAAAGTCTGGAATGTCCCCATTCAAAAACAGACATCAGTGCAAGAAAGTGTAGCAATTGTGGTCAGAATCACACTGCAAACTACCGTGGTTGCCCTGTGTATATTCAAATTAAAGGGACTTCAAAGGCAAGAAGACCTGTATATGCTCAATATCAGGATTCTAATTTTCCAAGCCTCCCTAATGGACCTACTTCTAGTGCACAACATAGAAGTAACCTGAACACGAATCGGCAATTGTCGTATGCTCATACGGTAAAAGAAGGTTCTACTACACAAATGAAATTAAACGTAGAAGGAAATGCTCAATTTCCAAATACTTTCAATAAGGGTTCAGTAATTCCCAACCAAACTCATAAAAATAATAAAAATAATGCTCCATTATTTTCATATGCTCACGCTTTAAAAGAGGGTTCAGTAATTCCCAACATAAATTCTCAAAGCTCTATTGAGAAACTAATTGAAACCATGAACAGTTTTATGTCAAATATGCAAAATATGTTACAGCAATTAATGCAAAATCAAAGCATGCTCATGCAGATTTTGCTAAGTAAAAAATGAATTCCTTAAGAATATGTTACTGGAATGCTAACGGCCTTAGCCAACATAAACACGAAGTCCAACAATTTTTAACGTTGCAAGATATTGATCTGCTACTGGTATCTGAAACTCACTTTACTCAAAAGAACTGTTTCAGAATAAATGGCTACTATACCTATGACACAAAGCAGCCTAACGGTAGGGCATGCGGAGGGACAGCAATATTAGTTCGTAAAGATATAAAGCATTTTCCAATGCCAGAATACAGAACGGATCATATTCAGGCCACTTCAATAAATATTCCCGATAACAATATAACAATATCCTCTATACAGTGGTGGCCACGAATTTAAGACACGACATGTAACGAACTAAGTTGTGATAATTATTACAACCCTGCAATATAAAATTAGATTTTGTTAATTTTTCAGTGTACCCTGTAATGTTAAGATCAATTACCGTTATTTGGTTTTGTTTGTGTATACATTTTGTTGCTGTTTTTATTATATTTTCGTAAAAACGTGCTTTTGAAGCTGGTCACGAATTTAAAACATATAAGAAATATTTGGTTTTTAAGTGATTTTTTGGTGTTTTTTGAAGCTAAAAGGTAAGTAATGAATGTTTTATTCCATTTAATGTTAGAATACATCAAAATATTTAGTTAGAAATGGCCAGAGGTACTTGGAGTTCGGATGCCGAGCGAAAATTGATCCAACAAATGAATTCTGATGGAAAAACAGTAATGGAAATTTCCAAGCTACTAAAATGTTCCAGATCCAAGATTTACAATGCACTGGAACACATCAAGCAACATGGCACTACCAAAAATGTCAAACAGCACCCTAGAGCCCGAAAAACTACACCCAGGGAGGATAGCTTAATTTATAAATCAGCTGCTAAAGATCCTTTCAAGAGCTCAAGTAAAATTAAAAATGAGATTTCATCGGATTTTGGTATTAATATATCGTCCAGGACAATAAGAAGACGTCTGAATGAGAAGAACTTACGTGGGTGTATTGCACAACGTAAACCACTTGTGTCAAAAAAAAATATTAAATCCCGACTAGCGTTTTCAAGAGAAAATCTCAATAAGCCGATGACATTTTGGAAAAATATACTTTGGAGCGACGAGTCGAAGTTTTGTCGCTTTGGTTCTGATGGAAAACAGTACGTATGGCGTCCTCCAAACCTGGAGCATCACCCAAAGTACACCCTTAAAACGGTTAAGCATGGTGATGGAAATGTCATGGTGTGGGCAGCATTTTCCTGGCATGGTGTAGGTCCCATTCAGAAGATTATCAATAAAATGGACCAGCATATTTACAAAAACATACTGACAAGCATCATGATACCATTCGCTGAAGACAACATGCCTCTAATGTGGAAATTTATGCATGATAATGACCCTAAGCACACTTCACGCCTAGTGAAGAGTTGCTTAGAGGAAAATAATATCACAGTTCTGAAATGGCCAGCTCAATCCCCGGATCTCAATCCAATTGAGAACTTGTGGAATGATGTTGAGGAGCATGTACGAGCAGTAAAGCCAAAAAATTTGACTGATTTATGGGAAGAAATTCAAAAGGCTTGGTATGCCATTTCAAAGGAGCGCTGTATGGCCTTAGTTGAAAGTTTACCCAGGAGATGCGCTGCTGTGATTCAAAATAAAGGATTTCCCACCAAATACTAATATTGTTTTATGAAGCTGAGCTTTACTTTTGTGAATTAACTTTTATTTTGCCTATGTCCTAAATTCATGACCAGGCTTAAACTTGTATTAATCTGTATAATATGTAAATAAAAATTGGAAACTAAATATAGGTAACAAACTATTGTTGATTTTTTTTCATAACATTACTAGGATCTTTAAAAAATAACATGGATCTAAAATTTGTTCGATAAGATGTAAAAATTATCAGAAATATATAAGTGAAATGTTGTGTCTTAAATTCGTGGCCACCACTGTATATTGTCCTCCAAGATATTCTATTAATCGTAATCAATTTCTTGATTATTTTGCAACTTTAGGCCCAAGATTTATAGCAGCAGGAGACTATAACGCAAAACATACCTTTTGGGGCTCTCGTCTAACAACTCTCAGAGGTAGGCAGTTATTTGAAGCAATATCATCCAGCAAACTAGATTCCATATCTTGTGGCCAACCTACTTACTGGCCTACAGACCTCAATAAGGTTCCCGATCTTATCGTCTTTGCTGTAATTAGAAATGTAAAACGTGAATGTATATCAGTGATTCCTTCACTTGATCTTTCGTCAGACCATACACCAACGATCCTGACACTGATTAGTAGTCCAAGTCACTTTGAAACTCAAAGCTCTTGTTTCCCAAACAAGAAAACAAACTGGTTAAAATACAAAATTTACATAAGCTCCCACTTACCACAAAATATTCCACTGAAAAGCGAAAACGAAATACAATCTGCAGTTAATATCTTCACGGATATCCTGACTAATGCAGCTATATTATCCACACCTTCTCGTTTCTCACGAAGGCCAAAATATATTAAATGTTGCTCAAATGTTGAATCTCTTATTAGGGAAAAAAGGCAACTAAGACGTCAATGGCAAGATTCTCGATCACCAGCCGTCAAAACTAGACTTAATCAATGTATCAAAAGATTACGCTTCGCTCTGAAGAATCAAAAAGAATCCAAATTGAAAACATATCTGCAAAACTTAGACTCTACTAAGGATACTGATTATAGTCTATGGAAGGCGGTGAAAAATATGCAATGCCCTATTGCATATGAGTCTCCCATACGCCTCCAAAATGGCCAATGGGCAAAAAGTTCTAATGAAAAAGTTGAAGCATTCGCTAGTCATTTAGAACACGTTTTCACTCCAAATAATACAGGTTCAACTCTAAGACCTGTTGTAGTTAGCGACCATATTCACTCTCCATTAAAATTCCGGCTCTCTGCCGTGAAATTAGCAGTAAAAGGTCTGAAGGCAGGAAAATCTCCTGGAACGGACAAAATTACCAGCACAATGATTTGTTTCTTGCCAAACTCGGCTCTAAAATTTATTTTATTCATTTTCAATGCCATTTTACGTACTGGCTACTTTCCAAGTACTTGGAAGTTGTCAGAGATAGTAATGATACCCAAACCTGGAAAAGACGTCACTCAAGTAACATCTTACCGTCCAATAAGCTTATTATCAATTTTTTCGAAATTGTTTGAGAAATTGCTCCTTGAGAGCCTATTATTACATCTTAATAATAATAACAGTATACCTAACCATCAGTTTGGTTTTAGGAGAAAACATGGTACTATTGAACAAGTGCATCGAATTACAACTCTCATCAGAAGAGGTTTCAAGAGCAAGCAGTATTGCTCTGCGTTATTTATTGACATATCTCAAGCTTTCGATAAAGTCTGGCACGACGGACTAATACATAAAATGACCACGTTACTTCCACAGAACGTTCATAAGTTACTAAAAAACTATATAATAAATAGATCTTTTCAAATAAGATCGAAAGATGTGATTTCTTCACGCAGAAAAATTTCCGCAGGAGTACCTCAAGGAAGTATTTTAGGGCCTCTTCTTTATATACTATATACGGCAGATATGCCCACGAGCCCTATGACTCATACATCAACTTTTGCAGATGATACTGCTTTTGTAAGTATGCATACAAATCCGGTGATTGCATCCGAAAAACTCCAATCCCATATCACTGAGCTGGAAAAATGGCTATATAAATGGAAGATCAATGTGAATGCTTCGAAATGTGTCCATATAACATTTACCTTACGCAGGGAAAGTTGTCCCCCCATTCGAATAAACAATGTCCAAATACCTGAACAGGATAAAGTAAGGTATCTTGGTATTCACCTAGACCGGCGTTTAACATGGACTTGTCATATAGAATCCAAAGTTACTCAAATAAAACTAAAATCTGCCCAAATTCATTGGTTAATTGGTCCAAAGTCAGCCCTAGACTTGGACTATAAAGTACTGTTATATAAAGCAGTAATAAAACCTATATGGTTATATGGCATACAGCTCTGGGGAACAGCCTCTTCATCAAACATTGAAAAATTACAGAGAAGACAGTCCAAACTCCTAAGAATAATAACAGGTGCACCATGGTACGCCAGAAATAGCAACATCCACAAGGATCTCAATATTCCTACAATTCGTGAGGAGATAAAGAACAGTAGCATCAAATATATGAAAAAATTATCTGAACACCCAAACCCTCTCGCTAGGGATCTGCTAACTTTTGAGGGTCACAGACGCCTAAGAAGAATGGAAACACTGGATCTTGGAAGATAATACTACTAATGAAAACTCTACGTTGGATTTTGCAGTGGCAATATCAACAATAATTTAAGTTTAGGTTATGATTTTAATACTTATTGTAAATTTCTGAAAAAGAAAGATTCAATAAAAACTAATATATATGTAAAAAAAAAAAAAAAAAAAAAAAACATTATTTGAATAGATATCTACTCTCAGGATATATTTTTTATAAATTTTTTTAAAAAATTCGTGGTGTCTTATCCATTTCGGTTTCGTTGAAACCTAAACATTGCGCCCGCCTTGCACTGGGTGCAATATTGAGGGACTCAGTTAGTAGCGACAGGCATTTGGGCAAGTAGAGCAGAGGTTAAACCTAACATCGTAAACGCAGTTAAAGATGTGGTTATATAGTGTCGTAAGCTGACATCCGGCTCGAAGGACCATAAACAAGATTGCAATCGTAAATTGCCTTGCGTTACCAAAGCAGAGTTTGTGGATTATAATTAACACCAGCAGAGTGGATACGTATTTTCTCTGCCGCTATACACTTTATCAGCATTCGTGCTGTCTTATTCAGTTCGGCTTCGTTGAAACCTAAACAAACTATATAGGTACATATTTTAAACTATTTTGTATTAAAATCATAAACATAAACAGGAAAAGTTGCTTTTGGATTAAAATACCAACATTCCGGCTGCCGGCATATCAACCCAATGTTCGCCACAATCGCATATGTTCAACATTTTCATTGTTTGCTGCTACCACGTAATTCCAAATAGTACATTAATATGTACACGTCTTAGATTAAGGTGTAATTAATCTATCATATCAACTCCGGGTTAATACTTATACATTTTAACAGAAAAAAATATTAAAATAGTTAAATTTTATCAAAATTTCAACAAATATGATATAAACAGAACAAAATATGGTAAAATGAGGCTGATTTTATCACAGAATATTTGTTATTCAGATACATATAATTACATCAAACAAAAATTAAATAAAATAATTTCTTTTATACATAAGTATATTTACATAAGCAAATTTATCATCAATAATAATAGATAACTGATAATAAGAATGAGGCAGAAACTGAGAAGTGTTGCCTACATAAACAAAAAAAAACTGATTATTAGTTAATATAGACATTAAATAGTTTTTTGAATACGATTTTCTTAATAAATACTTTAAGAGCCAAATTGTGTATTGTGCAACTTTCGGTGTACTTTTTTTATACGATTTTGAATTAGAAAATTTGTAAAAACTAACAAACAGACGGACGGAAGTACGGACATCAGAATTCTTCTAAGAAAATTATTTTAAAATTCCAATAAAATAAATTTTTTGATCTAACAATAAATAAAGAAAAAAACAATGAAACGTGATTATTAAAATACTGATATCATCTTTCCCTGAATTAAGCGCCATTTTAATCTCTTTTACCCTAATGCGCGGTAGTAGGCTACAAAAGTTAAATTTAAACAAAAATGTTTTTTTTTTTTTTTTTCTTGTATTCAATACACTCGAGCTCGAATAGCCTTCTTAGACATTTTTTTACAAATTACGTTTGAATATCAAACAAAATAATCCTTAACAATTTTTAAATAAGACCTGCACACGAAAAAATCCATGCATGCAAATCTGCTTATAGAAACTAAACCAGTGGGTAAATTTTTTTAAAATTATATTTTTTTATTAATGACTGTTATGTTCTAAGACATAAAAGAATAAATTAGTTCCTGTTGATTTTTAAGGAAATATCTTATCTTTTCCAGAATTATTCCAATTAAAGTTTTTATTGTGTTTCGGCCACGTTTTTGATCGAACAAGTCCACTTATTTTTAAACTCCGTTTCATTTTATGCTAAGCTTTTAATGTCCTTTAAATTATTTTTTACTAGAGTCCAATATCTTTCAATTGCACGGAGTTTCAGACAATTTAATGGATTAGCCTCTATCGGTAAAAACTCTTACAATTTATTTGTTACTACTCCATTGTTTTGTTGTTGTAATGAGAAAAAGCAGGAACAGGCCAGAAAATAGGGGATATACGGAATTTTATTAGGAAATGGAGAAGTCTTTTCCAAAGGCACTCATTCACGTATATTTCTGTCTTAATGCAATCATTCTTTAAGAATGAAGTGTTTCGTTCCTGCGTATGCATATGACTTCCCAAATCAAAAACTTTTTTGGGAATTTTGATTTCTTTGTTACACGAAATTTTTCTGTCATAATCCCTCTAGCATCTGCGACATAAAATTCCTGGTTAGGAAGTTGAAAAAAGTCACCCTGTACGAACGTCTCATTGTCTACTATACAGAAACAAAATTTCTGAAAAAATTCTTCTGAGGAACTTTCATGTTATTTTTTACCTCCAGATTCTTGCTTGCGTTACTCTTACGATTTTTTTCTTACTTTATAAGTCTTCAGGCTAGACTTCCTTTCAAATTTTCTGATAAAGATTCAAAGCAATTAACTTTATGTGACACTTTTCTTCCAGAGATGAGATGAATTTCTCTGAAAATCCTTTCTATTTTGTCTGAGTCCTACAGCCTGAAGATACTATTTGTCTTCCATTACCAGGATACCATACAGTGATCATGACTTCTTTGTATAATATGATGACCCAAGAAACTGTATTTTGCGGCACAACAGTCTTCCTTGCAATTATTTTATATGACCAATGCAAGATTTCATGAAAAATTTGAATTATGTGTTTATGTGTGTTAAACTTCCATTTTAAGAAAAACCAATTTTGCTATTACCATGAAACTTAGCACATGGTAAGTGAGTATAATGGCAAATACAAACCTGTTAACAGAATTATTTAGTTTTCACCACATCAAAAGTTATAAGCCCAAGAGCATGCACGGATTTTTTCGTGTGCAGTCCTTATTACAGACCCATTAACACATTAATATATATACAACCACTCTTTATGCCAATCAATGTCTAAAGCGTATAATAATATAATCTTAAAAAATACTAAATAAAGCTTAAATAGGAATAAATGTAAACTTACGACAGATACTTAAATGAAAATATAAAAAGGCAATTGATTTGAAATTAAACCAAGGACTTTCATTGGCATCTAAAATAAGACTATATGGGACAAAAGCTATTAGCTAAAATAAGCAAATGTAGCTCGAATGTATTACAATGATATAAATACCAACTACTGTAGAAGGCCAAATTCAGAATGCTTTCTTATTGCATTATTTTAAAAAGATGGTCAAGTGAAAGTTAAATACAAGCAAAATTTCTTCATTGTTATCATCCTAAAAACATTTTTATTTTTCCCATACCCATAAAACTTAATGGCAATGATGTCACCAAAAAGTGGGAACACCAGCATGCTTCATTCAAACTTAAATATTCCAGCCTCTTTGTAATAATGCAACTAAAAATGTAGCTTTAAGATCTAAAATAGAAAATAGAAATTAAAAGAAACAAGCGCGAATATATTCGGCTGGGCCAAATCTATATACCCACCATCAAAGTAGGCAGTAAAGTGGGCGGACCACGCCCATTTTTTGTTTCCGACTTTACATTGGTCCTTGAACTATGTAAACACAATTTCGTTGATTTTCACCATATATGGGAGGTGGGCGGTAAAGTGGGCGTACCACACCCATTTTTGGTTTCCGAGTTTATGTCGATCCACCAAGTATACGTACAAAATTTCGTTGGCGTACGTGCTTTTATTGAAGAAATATCAGCAGAAAAGTATTTCACGGACACCCTGTGTTTCTAGTTTTTAGCCCATAACTTTTTTGTTTATTAACCGATTTTGCCCATTTTCAATACCAAACAAACCTTATATAAGATAAATATTTGTGCCAAATTTCGTCTCCCTACGTTGCCCCGTTCGAGCTCTATCCTGCTTTCAATAGACGGACAGACAGACGGACAGACGGACGGACATAGCTAGATCAACTCAGAATTCAACCAGGACCCAGAAAATATATACTTTGTGGGGTCTTAAATGATTTTTTCGACATGTTACACACGGAATGACAAAATCAATATACCCCCCATCTTTTTGATGGTGGGTATAAAAACGATGTACTTATTACAAAAGAAAACCTCTCTCGGCAATGACAAAAATTTTTTCCACAGGAGTTGATAAATCATAAACCTCTTACTTTCCTAGCTATTAAACGAACAAAGTATTCTGGCGAAGAATTGGAACGAATGAGATTCCCTCTCTATTAGGGTAAAATGAACGAAGTCCTTTGCTGAGACTTGAAACGAAATACAACCCTTGCTTATTTGGAAAGTGGACGCATAAGGTTTTTTTTAAAAAAAGTTAATTATAATTTCTATGATAATTTAACAAATGTGATTCATACCACTATAACATTTCTATTTTAAATTTTACACTAGATATGGTTTAAGCAGCCATTGTCTCCGAAAGCTTCAGGTTCTCAACGAACAACACTTATTGAAACTGTGCTGGGTACCGGGTCATAATAATATACAGGAAAACGAATATGCTGATAAGTTGGCACGAGCAGGAGCAGATATGGATGTAAGCACTGCTTGTAAAAGCGTCTATCCGGGATTGAACTCAATGTATCTTAGGATACGAGAGGAATTCAATAGTAAATCAGACAAGATTTGGCGAAACTCACTACGCCGTAAACAAACGAAGATATTATGGAAACCAAAAGATAAAAATACCTTAAAGTCTTTACTTAATATGGAGAAATGCGAAGTGAGACGGTATATTGGTATTATTACAAGCCATAATGAACTGAGGTATTTTCTGTAAAAAATTGGTATGAGAACAGTAAGTATATGTAGATTTTGTAAAGATGCAGAGGAGGAAACATTCCACTACTTTTACTAATGTGATGTATTATCAGGTTACAGATTTAAATATTTTGATTCCTATTCCATTCAGAATTAAGAGGAACTGAGAGGAACGAATCCAATGAAGATGCTGAAATTTGTGAAATTAACTGGTCTATAATATTATTAGATGGACTAGCTACAGAACGTGAAGCAGTACTTTAATATGATGCTTCTTCTAAACGCGCTGATGGGGAACTTTCGAGGACTCACTTCTTGTGATTACACACGGTTCCATGTGGTCCTCTCTTAAACTTAACCCAACCTATGGTTTAAGCATTCAACACGATAAACGAAATAAAAAAATAATTAATTGGGAAGAGCTCCAATCGTTTCCTCTTGTACCATGACAAGTCCACGTTCCATTTCAAATTTATTTCAACGTGAACTTTTGAAATGAGATCGAAAATCCACTTACAAACACTCACAACATTAAAATTTTTATTAACAAATTTGGAAAATTTCAAATTATTTAAACATTGTACAGTGAGGTAGAATCGAAAATTTTTGGAAATAAAACTGTAGCAGAGGAGTATATAATTTTAAGCTTGAAAGTAAGACCCCTTATACCCCTCAGAAGCGAAGCTATGTTTGCTCAAAGTAGAGTAAATCTAAAATAGAAAATTTGTAATTTATTATTGGCTTCTTATCTAATTTTAAATATTTTTACATCCTATTAAAGCCATTGATATTTATCTGTAAGAGTTTTCGAGTAGTTTGCATTTGAAATTTTAACTTAATTAATTATTATAACAATTTCTTGGTCCAGTTTTTTCATATATATCCCAGTGTTTTTGGCTGATTTTATTTGTTTTTACTTTAATTAATTAAATAACAAACTTAGCTATTGAATAAAGAAAATTTTATCAAGAGCTTTAATATGATTAAAAATATTTAAAATTGTATTTGTCAGAGGTATTCTACTTTGAGCCCCCTTAGCTAATTGACTGATTGATTTAATATGGGAGAAAATTAAATTTTTCTTTAAGCACTATAAACGCTTTTTAAATGTTTATTATTTTAAATTTTCTTCAAATCTTCTAGTATTTATTAGAAAGAAAAACTTAAATTTGTAATATGTTGGGTATACGGAATAAATAATTTATCATATGTTGCGTATACTTAATAATTAATTCATTATATTAATTTGTATATATTTTATCTTAAATATATACATTTAGCTAATAAATATTTTAAAATAAAATTACTATTATTTATAGAAGTTGAAATGCATTAACCAAAATAACCAACTTTTCTCACTTTATAAATCAAAATTTTAATAAGAATTTTCAAAATCTCACTTTATTAAATTCTATTTTTCAAATTGTGGTCTAAAATTAATTTAAATTTTTAACAATTCACCTAATAGGAAAACATTTTCAAGTCTAACTAATCTTAATACACACATATTTCATAATTTATTTTCATAACTAACTTGTCAAAACTAATTATATTTATTATATTTTCTTTTAACACAATTTCAAAACAATATTATTTAGTTTTTGGAATATTCATTAGGCAATTATAGTGTCCAGTGTCACTTGTTACACGTGTCCTAATAAATCTTTATTTGACATTCTATGAAAAGCCATAAGAACTATAAACATTTATATTTAAATATCTAAATTACTTTCTCTATAAAGTACATATGTATATGGAGCAATAAATAAATTAATTAGAAAATTATAATTGTTATTATTCTAGAACATAAATAATAAATAATATCTTAGGCTTGGAATGTCAGCTACATTTGTTAAATTACAACAAGTCTCTTATATATTATAATAAATCTAATGAACAATTATTTGCCTATATTTTGTTAAAGTTATAATTAAGTTATTAAGGCCAAAAAAGAGAAAACAAAAACAAATTTAAATAAGTAACAAATTTAACATTTAAAAGCAAACTAACTGTCAAAGCAAATAATCAAATAAAAGAAATTTAATAAATTTCTTTCAATAAATTTCTCAATTAAATAATAATATCATTAAATTCTATATTTAAACATTTAATTTGCAAAATCTTTAAAAATTCCTTTAAAAATTATTTTAAAGAAATACATGTATCTAAAAACAAACTTTTGGATTATTATATGTATATAAATGCTCATATAATATTCTCTTTGTAAGTTTAAATGCTTTGCTTAATATTTATATCAAAATTATTAATAAACCCACTTAAGTAGAGAAACCCTTATTATTTCACTTAAGGTTTTATAAACAAAAAAAAAAAAAAAAAAAAAAACAGCACTAAAATATTAAGACAAAACTAAAAGAAAATAAAGACTTTACACTTGAATTCACATCCCTAAAAGAACAATCAAACAATAAGCTTTTTCTACTTTATGCGAAAATGAACAAAAAATATATTTACAAAAAAAAAAAAAAATAAGACGTTCTTATAGCATCCCCAAGTTTTACCTCGTACAGCCCTTTTTAAAAGAAACAAAATAATTCCAAAGACAAGTAACAATATCATTATGATTTTTAGCAAGAGAAGGGGTGAAGGAACAACAGAAATACCAGTATGATTTTCCATAAATATGAAGAAGAGTATTAAAATGATATAAGAAATATTCAAGCAGACACGCACACAATTATAGATGAAATGATTTTGTAACAATGTATTTGAAGAGCAAAGCAAAAAAAAATAAAAAATATTTGTAACTAAATGAAAATAAATCCAAAGAAATATGATACAAAAATTATGAGAAAAAAACTTTTCCAATGAATGAATTGATAATTTGCAAAGGAAAATATATAAAAGCAAGAAAAAAAAGAAAACTTATCAGAACTGAAACTAAACTAATTTAAAAATTAACTAGAACTGAACTAGTACTGAACTAGAACTTAATTAGAACTGAACTAGAACTGAACCAGAACTGAACTAGAACTGAACAACAACTGAACTAGAACTGAAGTAAAACTTTTTTTTTATAATTTTATAATCTTATAAAATTATAAGAAACTAGAACTGAACTAGAACTGAACTAGAACTGAACTAGAATTGAACTAGAATTGAACTAGAATTGAACTAGAACTGTACTAGAACTGTACTAGAACTGAACTAAAACTGAACTAGAACTGAACTAGAACTAGAACTGAAGTAAAACTTTTTTTTAAACTTTATGATATTATAATTTTATAACTACAATTTTATAAATTTATAATTTTATAATCTTATAAAATTATAAGAAACTAGAACTGAACTAGAACTTTTTTTTTTTTTTTTAATTCAATTTTTATTAATTAATTTCATTCATAACAATTTCATTAATAAAAAATAATAACACTAATAAGAACAATAAGAACAATAATATTTATAATATTTAAATTCTAAACCCGCTAAGCCTTTGGCTTGTCAGCAGGATAATAAAACTAAATAATAATAAGTGAATAATGTTTCATTGTGAACTTATGAAGAAGTTTTTAATGAGTTTTTTCCTTTTGTACTCATTTCTTGTATTGATGATATTTATAGGGATCTTGTTGAGTATAGTTGGTAAACAAACGGTTAATGTATTCCGTCCATATTCATTGCTGAAACGTTCTACTTTGTATCTCCCTTGCGCTCGGCGTCGAGTGTTGCAGGCGTGGTCTATTTCGTGCAAAAAATTACGGTTGTTGTAGAAGTCAGTTGCAAGTGTTGTAAAGAAAATGCTCTTTATGTTTAATATTTTTAGTTCCTTTGCAAGGTTATTGGTGTTGGGATTGTTTAAATTTCTTGTTCTTATGTTGTTTGAGTTGATATTTGTGTTATACGGTGTCTCTTCAGACGGTGTGTTGTTTATGGCGTGTGTACCATGGGTTCTGCTGTTGAAGTTGTTGGCAACATAATTGTTTGTTGGGTTAAATGTTGCGTTGTTTTGTTGTGTGTTGATGAGGGATGTGTTGTTGTACATCATAAAGTTGTTTACACTTAGGTTTGGAGTGTTTAAGTTGTAGAAAAAGTTGTTGTTTGTGTTGTGTTGGTAATTTGTGTCGGTGAGTGTATTGTGGTTATTAGAATTATACGACGTAGTAATGTTTGTTGGGTTGTGTGTATTTACGTTTATGGATCTACGATAATTTTTCCAAAGTAACTTTAGGATTTGATTTTGTGTTTTTTGGAGGGTTTTACAATAGGTTGCGCTTCCCCATGCAGTAATTCCTTGCCTAATGTATGATTCAGCCAAAGAGAAGTAAGCTTGCCTAAGTACACTGTATGTTGCGCAATTGCTTAAATAATTCAGTATATAAGCTGATTTTCGAAGTTTGGATTTAACGTTATCAATGTGGGTCTTCCATTTGAAGTTGCTATCAACGTGTACACTTAGGTATTTATACGAATTAACTAGTTCAATTTTTGTGGTGCAGTTTTCATTGTAGTTATGTGGATTTAAAACCTTTTGGTGAAGGCATTCTGTGTTGTGAAAGGTTATCTCGATTGGTGAGTCTGTTAGGTGTCGCGCCTTTATATGCATAAGCTTCGTTTTAGAAGCGTTAATGATCAGACCATTATCATGACACCATTTAGTTGCTGTATCAAACTGGTTTTGCATTGTTTGTATGGCAATATAAATGTTTTTGTTGGCTACAACAATTGCCGTATCGTCAGCGTATGCAAACGTTGTGCTTTTGCTTAAATGTCTAATCATATCGTTGGCATATATTATGTACAAAATTGGTCCTAATTTTGATCCCTGGGGTACCCCAAATTGTGACAAGACTTTATTACTCAAAATATTATTAATTTTAACTTGATACGATCTTAATTGCAGATAGCTTTTAAACCAGTCCAATGTTTTGCCTCTAATACCGGTACTGTGTAATATTTGAATTAATTTTGTGTGCGAGAGGGTGTCGAACGCTTTACTGAAATTTATGTATAGCACTATACAGTGATGGTTCTTGCTTAAATGCTCATTAATGTGATTCGAAAAATGTCCAAGTAATTTATTAATACTTTTCCCTTTTTGGAAACCAAATTGGTTCTTATTAATAATTTTATATTTACGCAGAAAATCCGTTAATCTTCTGACGACGATTTCTTCCAATATTTTTTCAATTGCTGGTAATATGGCTATGGGCCTATAGTTGTTGAATTCTGCCACTGGTCCGCTTTTATAAATTGGTCTTATAATTAAGGTTTTTAGGAGGTTTGGAACTGTAGAACTTTCTTAACTTTTGTTTATTAAAGCAGTTATTATTGGTGTGATAATATGTGCATTTAATTTTAAATCTTTTGGTCTAATAAGGTCTATTCCAGCACCTTTTTTTATATTTAAAGTCTTTAAAATGTAAAATATTTAATTTTCACATGTTTGTGATAAGTAAATCGAGTTTTGTTGTGTTGTTTGCACTGTTTGTAGCGTTTGTATATCACAGTTATGAATTATTTTATTTATATTTTCATTAAAATTTGTTGCAAAACAATTCAAAATGTTATTGAAATTTTCACTTTTAAAATTTTTTATTATTGTATCATCAATATTATTAGATTTTTTACCAATGATTTCATTTATTATTTGCCAGGTAGCGCGCATATCGTTTCTGTTCTCAATAAATTTTTGACGATAATAATTGTTTTTGGCATAAAGAAACTTTTTATTTAGTTTGTTTCTAAATTGTTTGTACTCTATTTCAAGATTTTTGTTATTTTTTTATTTCGCCACTGAACTAGAACTGAACTAGAACTGAACCAGAACTGAACTAGAACTGAACTAGAACTGAACTAGAACTGAACTAGAACTGAACTAGAACTGAACTAGAACTGAACTAGAACTGAACTAGAACTGAACTAGAACTGAACTAGAACTGAACTAGAACTGAACTAGAACTGAACTAGAACTGAACTAGAACTGAACTAGAACTGAACTAGAACTGAACTAGAACTGAGCTAGAACTGAACTAGAACTGAACTAGAACTGAACTAGAACTGAACTAGAACTGAACTAGAACTGAACTAGAACTGAACTAGAACTGAACTAGAACTGAACTAGAACTGAACTAGAACTGAACTAGAACTGAACTAGAACTGAACTAGAACTGAACTAGAACTGAACTAGAACTGAACTATAACTGAGCTAGAACTAAACTAGAACTCAACTAGAACTTAACTTGAACTGAACTAGAAATGAACTAGAACTTAACTAGAACTGAACCAAAGCTGAACTATCGCAATATTCTCCAAAAAAGAATTGTATTAAAGCTGACTTTCTCACCCTAATAGCTATTAATCGTTTTGTTTTCCTTATCAGATTTTCTATTTGATTTTAATAAAAAATTAACAAAATATCAGTTGACCAACCGAACCACTTGTAACATAGTCCAATAAAAGACAAAAGTTTGCTTAAAAAATCATAACAATTTCAATATTAAAGCAAGTAATTTAGCTAAAAACTCTGGTGATGTTTCAATAAAATTTATTTATTTATTTGTATACAACTATTTAAATTTCAATCACTAAGAATAACTTCTCCACTCTTCAAATCTTTTCCTCTTACTCCGCTATCTACTAAATGCTATACACAATTTTACTGCCACAAAAAAAGAATATGTATCTACAACTGTCTTTATTAATATTTTTTTTTTTTTTTTTGTTTTGTATTCTTAAGGACAACAAAAAAATCCCTGTCTGTCTATAAATGGTTGGTTTCATTTTCTCTAAATCATCCTTTGATTAGGAATGTATACAACTTTTAGTTGTTATTTATTTGTTGTTATCAAAATTTTATTATTGTTTTTGTTGTCCTATGTACATATGAACATAAACTTATAATCAGATTTTAGATACAATTTTATCTATTGGAATAAATATAAAATAAATGGCTGAGCAAGATAAAAAGAAGGAAAGAGAGCCAATGAAAATGAGAGCGCCAAAAGTTTTGCACAAGTATTCGCATTTATTTAAGTATCTGTATCTGGTGTCTGTATGGAAAAACAGGACCTTTAATGGTTTGTTGATTTCATACATAAAAAAAGTGGTTAGATAATTATCTGTTCCATGTTTAATGATATGTAGAGAATGAAATTTTATTTCCAAAAAAAATTATAAACAAAAATCTGCACAACTGACAATTGTTGCAAATTGAGTGAATTTTTTTGCTATGTTAATGGTAATTGAGTGAATGTTTATTTCTTCAGTGATTGGGTTTATTAGTTGAGTAGAAATTGAATTTCAATGAATGAAATAATATTGAGTGGATTTTTAGCAATATTTTGAAAATTCCAATTAAAATACCAAAGTGAGAGAGAGCTCAAAAGTTGATAAAAAAAATGTCTGAAAATACAATAAATATTCTTGAATTTACATATTGATTAAAAATTTACAGTTTTCTCTTATTCTTTTAGCTCTAATTCACTCAAAGTTCAGTTCTAGTTCAGCTCTAATTCTCTTAAGGTTTAGTTCTTATTTAGTTCTAGTTCAATTCAATTCAGGTCTAGTTCAGTTCTAGTTCAGTTCTAGTTCATCTCTAGTTCAGTTTAAATTTAGTTCTTGTTCAGGTCTAGTTCTAGTTCAGTTCTAGTTCAGTTCAAGTTCAGTTCTAGTTCAGTTCTAATTCAGTTCTTGTTCAGTTCTAGTTCAGTTCTAGTTCAGTTCTAGATCAGTTCTAGTTCAGTTCTAACTCAGTTCTAGTTCAGTTCTAGTTCATTTCTAGTTCAGTTTTAAGTCAGTTTTAGCATTTTCTTCTGATTTTTTTAAGTATATTTATTAAAAAAGTCACTGTCCTCTAAATTATAGTTTCTGCCCAAATGTAGGCAATATATTTTAAATATTTCCATAAACTGTGTAACACTTTTCGTAAAAAAAGTTGCTGTTACTGTTAAAATTTCCTTATATTAGAAAAATATATAGTTCATTTCACAAAAACCATTATTCAAAAATTCATATATTTCATATCCAAAAACAATAAGCATATTTTTGATTATTGTCCACAAAAAAACTTTCCGCCTCAAAATGTTTGTGTAAATCATATAAATTTCTTGTCACCATTTGTGTTTTGTTCCTTTTTGCTTAAATTGCTATTTAAACGTTTTATAGTCCAAAAAACACTTTCTCTAGTTTTTTTATTTTTTTCCTTCTGATTATTTTTATTTTTTCAACATATTCTTGCCTCTTTATGTGAGTTTTATTTTCCGGCCATGTGCTCAATGTTCTAAACATATAAAAATCCTAAAACTGAAATGTGTATGAAATGATTAACCCTCAAAACTAGAAAAAAATATTACAGTTACTGTATGATTGTGTGTAGCAGCTATATAGTGTATGAATGAATACACGAGCGAATGAACGGAAATCATAACAGTGTGTGTCGTATAGTGTATTTGATAGCTGAATGTTAGATTTATATAGTTGTGTTTGTGCTTTGTCTGTATTTTGTAAAAGTGAGTACTAAAGTGTGTGTTTGTGTATGACTTGTTTTTCATATGAGAAGAATATTGTTGACATGGTCCTTCGTTGTAGTCGTCATTTGAATTATGGGTTGTTTACCAGAAAAAAAAGAAGACACTTATACACTCACAACTACAATTTATACCAACAAATCTGTGAAATATATTTTAGACTACTTTTTTTCATACACTTCGTTTCAATTGTCCATAAACTAATACTCTACTACATATACACATTTTTTTTTTTTTTAAGTAAAAAGCATCTTTTATATTCACTAGATTGTGTGTGTTTGTATGTATGCGTGCGTGTGTAGAGAGCATAAATTTTCAGTGTGTATACTTTATGTGATCTATGTGTATGAGTATGAGATTTTTTGAATAAGCCATTGTCTAGTAAGGACCAAATGAAGATGAATAAAAAAAAAGAATAGTAATGTTTGAGGATAGACTGCAAAGTCCTTTCATTCTATCATGGTCTTACATTTGCTAACTTTAAAATTTTCAATTCTGGCTGTGTTTCAGTGTGTTCTTAGTTCAACTCTAATTCAGTTATATTTCTATTTAAGTTAACATTCATTCTATTTTTATTTATTTTTGTGAAAACTCTTATATATTTCATTATATTTAATTTTCAACCTGACCTCATATATGTTACAAATTTTAGGGCTTTAGTTTTTATTTTGGCTTTCTGTAGCTTTTTGTTCAAAAATTAAAATATTTTACTAATATATTATTACAGTTTTTAGTAGTTCATAAAAATATTGTTTTTGTCTGCGAATACATTGTAAATGGTTTTATGACTTTGGGAAAAAAATAAAAATAAATATAAAAAGAATGTCCCTGAAACTTTTAAGTGACTTTTATTTTAAAGTTGGTAAAAATATAAGTAAGTGGTATGTAAGTATGTTTCTATATTTCACCAATTTTTTTTAGATTGTACTAAAGGAACATTTAAAGTCCTCATACATTTCGGTACGATGATGATTTCTATATAACTGACGACCACAGATGAACTTTATTTTCTACAAATACTTTATAGAGCATTTGTCCATTTTTTTTCTTACACAATCTTTTTTTTTTTTTTTTTTTTTTTTTTCTAACTCCTACGTACATACTTACAGCCATATCATGTCGTCATAATCTCTATAGTCCGTTATAAGATTTAAAATAAATTTATGTGTTTTATTTTTTGGTTGTTTCTTTTATTTTTTAGAACTTTCATAGGTCTTCTTCGTAGACATGACTTTGTTTAATTTTACTTCAGTCAGTCTAAATGTGCGTTTCCGTTTAAAGTTAAATGTTTTTATTTTTTTTTGCTAGCCATATTTTTCTTCAAGAAGTTAATAAACAACCAGCAATAAAATAATAAATTTTATTTATTTTAAATAAATTTTAATTTTTTTCAGTTTTCGTTAAATGGTTTTTAGTATCTAACATTTCCTAAGTGATATTATCTATTTTATTACTTTTACTTCCTCTTTACCTAAGCATTTGCTATTACTTTAACTTTCTCTTTTTTATGCCAGCAACAAAACATTATCATTACTTGAGATAATTTAAAGCTGATTTATTGATCGTTGTAAATAGAATTTATAATGTCAATTGTAGTTTTTGTTATTGTTGTAATCAAAAAAATATATTTTAATATTTAGCTAGAACTGAATTCGAACTGAATTAAAACTGATATTTAACTGAACTACAACTGAACTAGAACTGAGCTAAAACTAAACAAGAACTGAACTAGAAGTGAACTAAAACTGAACTAGAACTGAACTAGAACTAAACCAGAACTAAACTAGAACTGAAAAAGAACTGAATTAGAACTGAACTAGAACTGAACTAGAACTGAACTAGAACTGAACTAGAACTGAACTAGAAATGAACTAGAACTGAACTAAAACTGAACTAGAACTGAACTAGAACTAAAACTGAACTAGAACTGAACTAGAACTGAATTAGAGCTGAACTAGAACTGAACTAGAACTGAACTAAAACTGAACTAGAACTGAACTAAAACTGAACTAGAACTTTTATTTTTTTTTTTATTTTGAAATTTTAAATAATTATTAACAATTTTCTTAAAGCTAACCCCGCGAAGCCTTTTGGCTTATCTGCAGGGTGAAACAATTAAAAATTAAAAATAGAAATAATAATTTGATATAATTTCATTGCGAATTTAAAAAATACGATTTTAATAATTTTTTCCTCTTATATGGATTTTGTATGTTGAGTAAGTTTGTCGGCATTTTATTAAGAAGAGTTGGTAGTACGACTTTTAAACTGTTTTTTCCATAATTATTTCGGAAACGTTCAACCTGGTATCTTCCTTCAGTTCGGCGCCTTGTGTTGTAGGTATGATCAATTGGAATAAGGAGTGTTGGGTCGTTATAAAATTCATTTATTAAAGTGCTGCTGTAGATACTTTTTATGTTTAAAACTTGTAGTTTGCTAGCTATGGATGTTGATCTAGTTGATCTAGTTGTATTGACGTTTGTGTTGTTATCTGCGTGAATGTCGTTGTTTACTTGACTGATGTTGTGAACATGAGTGTTTACGTGTGTGTTGTTGTTTACCCATGTGTTGTTTACTTGCGTGATGTTGTTTTCGTGTGTGTTGTTAACGCTGATGTTGCTGTTTACGTTTGCATTATTGTTTACATGTGTGTTGTTTGTGTTGACATATATCGTGTTGTATTGTATTTGTTGATTGTGTTGTCGATTTTTTAGCAAAATTTTTAGGATTTGGTTTTGTGTCTGCTGTAGGCTGGTGCAGTACGTTGAACTACCCCACGCTGTGATGCCGTGCCTAATATAGGATTCGGTTAAGGAGAAATAAGCCTGTATGAGTACTGTAAAGGGTGTACAGTTGTATGTGCGTTAACCATTTAAAGTTTTCGTCGACATATACACCTAAATATTTAAAAGTTTTCACCATTTCTATAATAGTAGTACATGTATCAACATTAGGGAGGTTTGTGTTGTGTAGGCATTCTTGTGTGTGGAATTTGATTTTTACATCGAACTAGAACTGAACTAGAACTGAACTAGAACTGAACTAGAACTGAACTAGAACTGAACTAGAACTGAACTAGAACTGAACTAGAACTGAACTAGAACTGAACTAGAACTGAACTAGAACTGAACTAGAACTGAACTAGAACTGAACTAGAACTGAACTAGAACTGAACTAGAACTGAACTAGAACTGAACTAGAACTGAACTAGAACTGAACTAGAACTGAACTAGAACTGAACTAGAACTGAACTAGAACTGAACTAGAACTGAACTAGAACTGAACTAGAACTGTACTAGAACTGAAATAGAACTAAACTAAGACTGAACTAGAACTGAAATAGAACTGAACTAGAACTTGACTGAATTAAAGCTTAACTGCGTCTGAATCTGAGCAGACTTAAATCTAATTTTAAGAAAAAATATTAAAAATATATATATATATTAAGTAGAAATATTGACAAAGTATTTTATGTTTAAGAAGTTTGTTGTTTTTATTATTATATAATAAATGTAAACAAAAAGTCAACCTCCTGAAAGTGTGCAACAGTTTTAAAGCTTTAGTTTATCCCAAAAGTAAACTTTATTTTTAATTTAATATTGCCATTGCAATAATTAACACGTATAAACAAATAAAGTCTCTTAAATGTAAAATTTTTTAGGAGCAAAAACACATACACACACATATATATAGAGAGTTTTTGTGTAATACAAGCAAGCACTGATACATAGCTTCATATAAAAAATTTATTTCCATGTTTTTTTTTTTTTTTTCAAATCTGTTTTAAAAAACATAAACACATTTTAAACCTATAAAATTACCAACACTCATATAAAAAAATGTTTTTCTGAATGTAAAAGAAATGCAATGATGGATGTATTTAATAGATAGATGAGAATGTGTGAAATAATGTAATATATACTTATGTATGTAATTGTATGTGAATAAATAAATGTGTATGTTAAAATACTTGTTATAAATTTGTAACTAGAGAAATGCCAGCTGAAAACCCATTATTATTGTTTGCTCTTCGGTCTTTCATGTTGCTGTTTAACAATTTGTTGCTGCTGTAATACAAGTGCAACGACATGAAAATATACAACTCAACAGCATTTTATAGCAAAATCAAAAATAATATATATTCTATATAAACATGTACTTTTTTTCTTTTTACTCGTATACATATTTATTTTGGTTGTACTTTTTTTATTTCTAGCAACAATTTTTTTAATTAAATTTTTGTATAAACATTACGAAAAACCAAACATGCAGACTGACTGGCAAAGTTTTTATACGAGTAGTACAATGTCATAAAATCCCTGGTTTCATGTAATAGAGAAGTGCGACTAGAAAAAAAATATTAAAAACATTTGGTTTATTTTTCAGACGGAAAGATAATGAAAATTAAAACATAAAAAAATAACAATAAACTTAAATAGAATTGAATTGTTTGGAAAAATTTAATGATATAAAGGATTTATAACAGATTTTGAAAAAATTTTAAAATAAATATTTTAGTAAAATTTAATATAATTAATTTTGTTGTGTTCCAAAACTGTTGCTTAGTTTTAGGACCCAAAAAACATCAATTTTATTATCTTTAACAAATAATTTAATTTTCATCATTTAAATATCAACTTCTTAATTAAAATGTTTCATTACAAACTGTTGCCGACTTTCAGGACTTCCTTTAATTTAACAAGAAAAAAACTTTTCACAAATTTCCAATAACTTTCAGTTATAATAATTTCAAACACTTTTATTTTACTGTTATTTCTCTAACTTGCCCAAAACAACTGTTTTGTCCTTAGAAAATAAAAACACACACTTACAATCTTAACTAAAAAATATAACTTTAATAGTTTTTCTAGCATGAAAACATGTTGTTTTTTAACTATTTTTTGTAATAAATATAACATAACAACTATGACAAAAGAAAAATTAAAAGTTTGTTATTTATAGAAACGAGGAAGGATCACAAAGCAACTTTATAAACATTAATTTTTAGGCTCGTGATAACATATTAAAAAAAGTTTTTAAAATATCTTTAACAATTTTTAACTACTTTAAGTGTAGTAATTCTACTCTTATTGTTCCCGTATTTCTTATTCGATAACACTATGCAACAGCATTTTGGGGGCGGAATCATTCCGATTGCAATTAATAGATCTTGATATGTCTAATTTCCTTAAAACGGACTAGAAAAAACCTCTTATAAGGTATGATAAATGAATTTAAAGTTATAATGCAATATTCAATAACATCATTCAAGAAGTATTTCATTGCTGAAAAATAAAACACTTATTAGTACTTCCAATGCTATAATTTTTACAAGAGAGCAAACAAGTATTTCTAAAACAAAACCAACAAATAATTAACATACAAGGGCGGATCTATATTTCCGTGACTTTTCGAACTTCCCTCGTAGTTATATGAAATGCAACACTGTTTCCATCAAGTACCATCTGTTAATAGACTACTGTCAAATTTTGAGCAAGTGTCGTCATTTACTTTGCGTTTAACAGCTGTTCAAAACATACAACCTCGTGTATTTTTTTAAAAATGGAAAAAA
The DNA here is from genome assembly GCA_951394005.1 of Protophormia terraenovae. Classification (NCBI taxonomy): domain Eukaryota; kingdom Metazoa; phylum Arthropoda; class Insecta; order Diptera; family Calliphoridae; genus Protophormia; species Protophormia terraenovae. The sequence goes on along the minus strand of OX596074.1, from coordinate 23,018,386 downwards.
GTGAATTTCGAGTGCTCATTCAACATTATTTTTTGCGAAAAAAAAAAAAAAAACCGTCAATCAAACCAAGGAAAATCTCGATAAATACTATGGGGACTCGGCACCATCGATTTCGATAGTAAAAAAGTGGTTTACTGACTTTCGTTCTTTGCTCTCAATTGATCATAAACGTAAACTTGTGACAACTTTAAAGAATTGTTTGGAGTTGTTTAACCGAAATCCGAATTAGTTTTTGCTACGTTTTGTAACTGTGGATGAAACATGGATCCATTACTGTACTCCGGTGACCAAGCAGCAGTATAAACAATGGATTTCTCCGGGTGAACCTGCTCCGAAGGCCAATAAGGTGATGGCAACAGTTTTTTGGGATGCACGCGGGATAATCCACATCGATTACCTTCACAAGGGAAAAACAATAAATGGCGAATATTATGCCAACTTATTAGACCGATTTAATGAGAATTTAAAAAGAAAACGACCCCATATGGCCAAGAAAAAAGTTTTTTTTCATCAAGGAGAAACGTTGGACTAAGTGTATTGAGTTAAAAGGAAATTATGTTAAAAAAATTTTTGTTTGGCAAAAAACACTGTGTTTCATTCAAAAAGTCACGGACTTATTGATCCGCCCTCGTATTTGAACCGATTTTAGCGATTTTCAATAGCAAAATTCCCACAAACATTACTGATACATTAATGACACTGGTCGACAAAAAAAAAAAAAATTTCGTGCTCCTTCAAAAAAAATATGTGAATTAGATGGAATTCCTCATGTTAAATTCGAATCTGATTTCAGTTTTCTCCCATTAAGTCGAGATTTTTTTTATGGGCGTGTCTAATATTGCGCTCTAAATAAGCCGATTACTCGAGTATATTTCACTGTAACTCGAAAACGGTATGCACTAGATTACCCATAAAATGTATGGATTTTACAAACGATTTGATTTTGCTTGCTCCACCAGCAGTTTCTGGTAGATGGGGCTAAAAAAAAAATAATATGTGTGCAAAAATAGTGTCGATCTATCGTAAACCGGCCAGTCGAGTTTGACCTTTGTCCTAAAACAAGGCTTTAATTTAACATTTTGCGAAAAAAAAAACTATACACGCAGAGAAAAAACATTTCTCAGTATGGTTGCCCCAACAATAATATTTTCATTGCAGAGAGATTATTCCGTCGCAAACATTCTTATTGTTGAATATATTTTATTTTAAAAACAATTTTGTTGTAGCAATTTTGTTCTCAACTCACAATTATATTGTTGGCAAAACATGTTAAGCAATATGTTTAAATTAGAACCACATTATTGTTGTTAAAATTTCATGTGCAAAAAAAAATATTTTCAATTCCTGAATATATTATTTTGTTTGTAATTTTGAATTGACAACAAAATGTTTGTTTTGTATTGGCAACAATATACATTATTAGTACTTGACAATAAGCATACTTGTTGATTTTTATTCAGTTTAGTTTGCTTCTTTCATTGAGCTAGTTGTCCGTCGGCAAGTTAAAAATGTATTAGAAAATATGCTGAATATATACTTAAAAGTGAATTATTTAAAATAAATTATTTTAATTAAAATTAAACTAGAAATAAATAAGTGTTTCACATTGTGAAAATATTGTAAACGGATAATATGCAAAGAAAACTACATAATTGGTTATCTTCGGAGTGCTAAAAATTGTGTCAGCCTGTACGATTATTCAAGAAATTTCTCAAGTTTCATCATTCACATTTGATAAATTTATCTTTTTATAACAAAGTGATTTATTTTACGTAACTAAATCCTAATTAATTTTAATAAAAACTTTCATACGATAAATTAATTGGCTTTTATTTATTTTTAGGCGTAATAATTGTTTCTCGACGCTAAGTACCGTTATTGTGATTCAACCATATTATTGCTGTATACATGAATCAAGTACAAATACAACAAAAATATAGTTGTAGATCAACAATATTTTTATTGTGATTTAACCATTTTAGTGCTGTATACATGAATCAAGTACAAATACAACAAAAATATAGTTGTAGATCAATAATATGTTCATTGTAATTTAACCATATTATTGCTGTATACATGAATCAAGTACAAATACAACAAAAATATAGTTAGAGATCAACAATATTTTTATTGTTATTTAACCATATTGTTGCTGTATACATGAATCAAGTATATATACAACAAAAATATAGTTGTAGATAAACATTATTTTTATTTAACCATATTATTGTTATATACATGGATCAAGTACATATACAACAAAAATATAGTTGTAGGTCAACAATATTTGAATTATGATTCAACCACAACTTACAAACAACCATAAAATCTAACCATAATATTACAGTACTAGATTATGGTTGCTATTCACCATATTTTTTCTTTGCGTGTATAAGCTTTTTTATTCAGAATAAAATGCAGAAACTTTTAACATATAATTTGTTAGCCTACTATGACTTATTGTGATGTTATAACCAATCAAAATAAAAATTTTTACATGGACTTTTTTTAAAAAGGCCCTCGTTTTAATATGGGCCTAGCCTGTTAGCAACGGTTTTTATTAGTTTGTAGAGCAGGATTTGAGTTTTTATAAATCGATACGTTTTGTCACATTTGCTTAATATATTAGGGTAGATGCACCAAAATCTGTATTTTGGGTAACAATTGTTTACTTATTATACAAATATTGTTACTAAATGCTGGGTGTAGCATGAAATTTTGTATCATTACAGCGAGTATTTTTAGATTGTAATTTAATTAAACACTCAAGCGAAATTTAGGTGTTGCTGTTTAACCAAAAATTATAAAAGTTTATAAAATAATATTTTTACATATAAACAACTTTTTTATCTCTTTTACCTCAAAAATCGCTGTTTACATAATTTTTTTGTCCAGTAAATATTTCCGTAGTTATTAGTTTTTTTGAAAAATGGTGAAAATTTTGATCCATAACTCTGAAATTCTAGAGCGAATAAAAAATATTGTTGACCTATCTTGAAGACAATTCGTATGCGTCTTTTGGTGTATCATTTATCAAAATCGTGTAAACGGTTCTTGAGTTAAAGCCTAAATTTTACAAACCATTCTCGAATTTTATAGTGTGACCGCTTAATAAGGTGATGATATTAGTCATGCACATAAAAAAAAATAGTACGTGATAGAAAAAGTGAATGCAGATTCTTATATAACTCGTCAAAATCCACCTAGTCCACTTATTTTTGTTTCAAGAAACAATAATTTTTTTTTTTTTTTTGGCTACCACTGTATTTCTACGCAATTTTATGTAACATGGGTATTTTTACTTAACTGTGAATAAAGTCACTATTTGTGCATCAATTTTGAAGATACATGTCTTATTTTGTTCGCAGCATTACCAGCTTTAAGATAAAGATGATAAACTGAAGCATTTTTGATGTTTTCATTTATTAAAAGAAATTTTAGTAAAAAAAAATCTAGAATTTTGCTATTGAGCACAACTAAAAAAAATTATGTTTGGGTGATTTGAAGATATTTTTAGTACGCTTCTTGAGTTATGAGGAAATATACTAAAGTAAAAGCCTTACCATGGGCGAAATATTAGACACGCCCATAAAAAAAAATCCAGACCTGATGAAAAAAAACTAAAAGCAGATTCGTATTTAGCACATCAAAATTCATTAAGTTCAACTATTCGTCTTTGGGGGAGGATTTTTTTGTCGACCAGTGTTATAATTTTAATTTTATTGTTTCCATCAAACCATTTGAAAAAAAAAAACAATTTAAATTAGTTTGGAAAAGTTTTCAATCATTAGGATTAGTAATTTTTTTAAATGTTTTAACTTCATCTGCATACATCAAAATTTTGCAGTGATTAATATTTAAAGGAAGATCATTTATAAAAGAAGGAAAAGAATCGGACCAAGGTGACTAACTCAGAAATAGCATTTATATATTCAAATTTACAGTTATTATACAAAACGCACTGTTTTCGTTGTTTAAATTGGAATAGATCCATTTAAGAAAATTTTCGCTAAAGCCGTTCGCTTTAAGTTTCATTATTAGCAGTTCATGATTAACTTTATCAAATGCCCTGCTAAAATTAGTATATACTACATCCGTTAATTTTGGTATTGCGTTAAATTTAGCTACAACTCTTCAATTGGTTAATTCAGATCTTCCTCCTAATTTATGGATTGGAACTATGAATGAAAGTTTCCATAATAATGGGAAATAATCATATTTAAGTGAACTATTAACTAAGTTAGCGAATATGGTATAATTTCAGCACCATTTATCAAGATAATGCTAGGAATTCCATCTGGACCATATTTGTACAAATTTTTTCTTAAATTTTTTGGGACTAAGGAAGAATCCTTGAATGGTAAGGAATGAGATCGAAAAATTCTTAACACACATTTTGCCTCATAACTTCTTACGGAATCAATATTCAAATTTTTTTTTTTTTTGATCTAGTTATCATGGAAAAATACTTCAGTTATTATTTTTAATAAAAACCATGTTAATTTGTCCTTATTTTCATCAAAATAAGTGACGAAAAAGATTTACATCCTACAAGTTATTAAAAAATTTCAAAAAATCCAAATAGGTCTTACAAATAATTGGCCACAGAATTAAATGTCGCCCGTAAAACCATTTCTAATGTTATTAAACAGTATCAGGAGAATTTAACTATTGATGTGAAACCTAGTTCGGTAAGAAAAAAAAGGACCACATGATATTGGGAAGGCAGGAAAATTGAAGGCATATTGAAATGAACTCCAAACACATCTGGTAGAAAATCAGCTCAGTTTTCTCAGTGCTTCGACTATTTGGTGCGAAAATTTAAAGCTAATGGGAAAGTTGATAACATGTTAAGTTCAAAAAATTCCAAACTGGAATTCTGCAAAAAAAAAAAAATTACAAGCCAAATATAGGACTCGGAATTTAAAACCAAATTTCAAACAAAAATGCTCAAGCTGTATAATTGACGAAGAAACGTAGGTGCTGGCAGAATCTTCGCAGCTTGTGTTTCAAAAATTTGTATTACTAATGCTCGAAGCAATGTTGGAGATAAGTTTAAGACCCAAAAGCAGCAAAAATTTCTTACAAAATTCATGGTATGACAAGCTTTTTGCAGTTGCGGCAAAACAGGAAAGTCATTTGATACATTCGGATTTATAAATACCAAAATATGCATAAAGGAATATTTGCAAAAAAGACTTATTCTTTTATTAAGAAAGCACAACGTGTCCACATATTTTTGGACCCATTTTGTATCATGTCACTATGGTAAGAAAGCTCTGGAGTGGTACCAAATCAATAACATAGTTTTAGTACCAAGAGAGGTCAATTTTCAAAATTGTCCATAGCTTAGACCAGTGGAGAGATATTGAGCTCTTGTGAAAAGTGAACTCAAGAGCATAAAAAAGGTGTCCCAAAATACCGAAGATTTTAACAGAAGATGTGCACACTGTTCCAAAAAAGTGACTAAAGCAACTATCAAATCTCCAAAGAAAGGGTTTTCAAAAATGGTCCACAATTTTATAATTAGTGGTTATATATTTCTATATATATATATATATATATATATATACTGTGATCTATATATTTCTGTGATCTGTGCTAAATTATCAAATGATTAAAAAAATAATGAAAACTCTAAGATCAACCGTTTCCAAGTTATTGAATATTATGTATGTTAAGAATTTTTCTATCTCACTCCTTATATTTATCAGAAATCTTCTTGATTATGACGAGCAAACAGACGTATATAAAGCAATTCACTTTAAATTTCAATTATATATTTCCCACACATTTTACCCTACCCTCGTTGTTACTAACAAAAATCATTTTGGAACTAAGTTTTAGTAAAAGAAACAAAACTAGCAATAGCACAACATCAGTTATGAAATTAAAACTAACAAAAAAAATCTTTATATAGAAAAAAGAATAACAAACAATTTTATTATTTTTTCGCAAAAGTGAAAGTGTAAACATGCCAAGTGGAGACACACTAACAACAATAACAAAAAAGACAACATTTTAGTATAAAATCTAAAATTGTTGCGAAAATATTTTGTAATTTCTCAAAATTGTTTTTATTTGACTGGCATAAATTTATTTTCTTTAAAAAAAAATACAAGGACATGTTAAAAAATTATCAAAAGAAATAAAAGTTAAAAAAAAAAGAATTCAAAGTAAAAGAAGAAAAATCTTAATAACAGCTATTTAAATAAAAAAGAAAACTAACCTCAAAGTTTTTGCCAAAAAAAAAAGAAGAGACTGTTTTTAAATTATTATGACTCTAAGAAATTTAAAGGTTAAGTGAAGCATATTAAATATGAAGGTTAATGTCTTAAGATATGCCATTAATTTAAAAAATAAAAAAAAATAAAAATGTAAGCAATAATAAGTTAAGTATATAAAAATGTTTTCAAAAATTATAATGAAAATTTCTTTGAATTTATTATAGCTTTCTTTTTTAGAAAACAACAAACCTTATAATCATAATTTATTATAAAACCCTTTGAAATATACTACAGTTTAGTTTAGTAAAAATGGCCGCAAACATTGATAAAACGTTTAGGATTAAGTAAACAAATTTTAATACCCCTTTAACTCTAACTTCTGCTATATTTACCTCCCCATCTTACCACAATTATCCCTTGTTTCTTTAAGGATTTCTTTAACATCTTAGCCAACCATTTATAAGGCTATAAAATATCAAAGAAAATCAAATAAAATTAATGTTACACAAAATCAGCCTAAATGCCACAACATTAAAGATCCAGTTCTCGTTTTTTTTTTTTTGTAAGGCAATAAAACAGAAAATTTTTATATGACTAGAAGTTGAATATTGAAATATCCTTAGAGTTCAAATATGGTATCAAATGTTAAATAGATAAAACCATAAATGAGTTGGAAAACAAAACAAAAAACTAAGAAGAAAAGCTGAAAAAGAAAGGCAGCAAAAGAAAATATGGTCAGCTTTTATTACTTTAACGGATACATAGACAATATTTGAACTAATACGATTCAATTTAGTTGATCTATATTAATAATAACCGTTATTTATATGAAACATAACGGGGTAGAAGGAAAAAACAGAAAATAAAAGGAACAACAATATTTATTATGCTTTGAAATGTCAGTGTATTAGTTTGTCTTTAAACGTATAAGGGTTGGCAGGAACTAAATGTGTAAATGCGTGTATAAGTGTGAGAAAAATATTTATTGTTATAAATTGTATGTGTTAAGCTCTAGGTATTTCTTTTTACTACCCAACAAAATGTTTACTAGGAAAATAATCCAAAGATTTTGTATGATAAGTGCTACACTAAATATGCATTAAGATAATAAGCCAAGTTTCAAACCGTTTTTATAACTAAAATCAATAATTTTTAAGGCCTTAAAATTTATTAAGAGTTTTTATAACTTATTTTATAAATTACTAGGAAGTCATTCTCACATCAATTTAATACCCAAGAAAAAGAGTCTCAATAAACTTCAAAATGGTCCCTTAAGTTTTTTGCTGGGTGCATACATATGTATATTTATATTACAATATTCGCATACATCTTTAGAAATTTTTATTTTATTTTTTTTTTTTTTTACCTTCATCATACATGTACATATCGTGTACATGTATTTCCGCTACAAAAGTATGCTTTAAGTAATATTCCATGTTTATTTTTTTTTATAGATATTTTGTTACAAAAAATGATGTTGCTTGAAAACATAATATCAATATTTTTTTGTTACATTGATAGACAGGTATGATGGGTACAAGATAACTATTCAATAGTTTTATTTTCAGCTCTAAAAGTGAGGGGAATAATAAGTTGGACTTTAAGTTTGTCATGTAAAAAAAAAATAAAAATATTTAGAAACACAATAATAAAAAATTGTTGGTATGTTTCACTATTATGAAAGGAACAGATTTTATGATAATTTAAAGACAAAATTTCCATAAAACTTAGACTAAAATGTATGTAAGTATAAGTTTAAGTATTATATCAATTCGATTATGAACAGTACAATCAATTCTTGGTAACCAAAAAAGGCTAAATTGGTTATAAAAATGTTTAAATTTTAAAATTTTTAAAAACAGAAATAAATTGTTAAAAAGTACCCTGCAGTCAATGGTGACTGTTCGAAACTAGTTACTTGACTGACGTCATTAGGGCACCACTAGTCACATTACTAATCACCTGACTAGTCACTTTAACATGGGGATGTCCTAGGAAGAGGTGTATTGCCATCAAAGGACCAAAAGTTGGCGATATAGTGACTAGTACGAAAAAGTCAATTCATAGGAATCCTTTTACTGGTGAAATTGAGTCAGTCACCTGACAATCTTTTTAACTGGTCACTTTACCAAATAGGCGACTAGTCACTTTAAAATGGGGATGTCCTAGTAAGAAGTCTATTGACACCCCAGCACCAAAAAGTGGCGATATTGTGACTAGTACGAAAAAGTCAATTTAAAAAAACACAAATGCAGAATAATTGATTTCTTTAATAAATTGAAAATTCTAATTAGCAAGACTAGGTTTTTTATTATATAAAATAATTGAGAGGTAATCTATTTCTATTGGATGTATTCCAGGTGTTTAAAAAAAACACATTTAATTAATGTAGTACGCATAACACAAAAATATAAAGAAAAAAAAACATTATGAAGTTTTTTCTTACAAAGTAAAATACTAAAGCCAGTCAATAAATTGATATTTGACAATACACACGTCTAAAAAAGATACATCAGAGCCAAATGTCCTACCATGTAGTCAAGTAACCCAACCTGTACTGCCAATGAATGAACTATTTACTTTTTTGACGTTTTTGTGACCTATAAAAATAAACCAATCGCCACCCCTACGCTCACCAAAGGGTCAAGAAAGTATAAATCGCCACCTCCACGCTTTCTAAAGAGTCAATAAATGGTGCTATCGCCACCTCGACGCTTTCTAAAGAGTCAATAAAAGGTGCGATAGCTTAACTATCCCTCACAAGATATGCGAATAAAAAAACGTACACATTTGAATGAGTTAGGTAGGTAGACACAAATGAACTTTACTGTGCAAAAGCGGGTAAATTGACACCGAAAAAACTGCTAGGTACTTTTTACAATCATATAAAACTATTATATTATGCGATTTCTTTACGTTGAATCTAAACTAGAAAAATGTTTATCCAGACAAACGTCAACTTTTTATGTAGATAGAAATTTGCCTAGTGCAGTCTATTGACAAATTCGATTGCAGCTTTAAAATAAAATTGTCAACGGTCTAGTATTGACAACTTTGTCTTGACGTTGCTTGACAAAAGATGGCTTTTTATTTTTGTTGGTACTTTTTATATAGTTTATTAGGACATATGTTTTCTCCTATAATTGATAAAGATAAAAAAAATACCTGTATCGAATTCAAAAATCAAAAAAAAAAAAAAATCTTGTTATTTAAACTAATTTATATTACTCATACGCACTGTGGTTAACACTTAATTTTCTGAACATAAATGTGCAAACTTTTAAAATAAATTAACATGATTTTGCACCTACAAATTATGATATATTTTTATTATATTATCTACTCATACGCATTGTGGTTAGATTTTATTATTTTCTGATCATAAATATTTGTACTTAAAAAAAGAAGATAATTTTAAACTATCTGGATACTATATTTGTTCAACTAAATTTGAACATTAAATTGGAAAATGGCACTAGTGAAGCCATAATAACACAACAACCAGAAGAGAGAAGTTAGGAAATCAAAAAGGCAAATGTCCAAGAGGAAGCCGACGATTTCCTAGATGAATTCTACTCAAGAGCTGAATGGATAATTAACTGGTGTTTGAAATTAACATCAGGTAAAATAAATATATCCAAAAGATCGCTGGAAATTAAAAAACAATTTATTGAGACGAGATATGAGCATATAAAAAATATATTTGAAATCCTTGGAGGTTCCGAAAGTTCCCGTAAAGTGTGGTGGCAAATGTACGACGTAGACGATGCATATTTTAGTGCTATAGAATTTTTCGAAGAAAGTATGGAAGAGCCTTCAAAGCATATAGCAGAAAAAGTAACGAAAATGCCAATAGAAGATAAATTGGTTGCTGTTATTGATCCTACCGAAAGGCAAGAAGCTTCAAAATTAAAACACACCGGAACCAATGTCACCAAGAAATCTGTAAACTCTTACATCGAACAGAGAAAATGCCAGAGGTATCAGAAACTGTTAAAGGTGAAAGTCACATGAAAACAGAAGATATAAAGTCTGTTGAAAATGTAACAAAGAAATGGGAAGCCTTCAAAAATGAAGCAAATGCATCAGACATATAGGAGGCAAAAGAACCCACACCAGAACCAATGGAAGTTGATTCCAGTTCAAAAAGTAATGAAGACTATGTAGCTGAAGTTGTTAACAAGGAAGTACAATCATTTGCGTCTGTTACTGAAGATTACAACGAAGTTTTTGCAGCACAAAGCAAACATTTTGAAATTCGTCAATCGATAAACCAATACCCAGCTATACCAAATGTAACTCTGGCATCGACTTCTGCAAATATTTTAATCAACTCTAAAACCAACCACCCGTGGATTATAATAGATGTAAATAATTTGGCTACAGTTCCTACTAATTATGAGGGTAATACTACCACATCAAACATCGACAACTACAATCAACAAAAGCAGAAATGGACCAAGTGGAAGGCCGAAGCGTGATCCTGATCGCATAAAATGTTTTTCTCTTGTCTGGTGCCGAAAATACATTTGGAGCCTCGTCAGAATGTTCAAACTTAGTTGAACATATTTTATTACTTTTTTTATATCTTTATTTTAAGTGCTATGTTAAATTTTAATTACCATTTGTATTATTTTTATAAATTTTATGATTGTATACATTTGTTGTGGACATACGCATGTGCGTTGGTCTTGCACACATGTGTACAAACAACCCTTATCTTTCACACTTGTGTGTGTGATAAGCATTGATTTTCGAACGGTCTTATTTAAAGACAAGGTTTAAACATAAAAAAGATTATACTATTTTAATTTTAGATTTTAGTTTTTAGCTATTAAGCATTTTATTTTAAATAAATTTTTTAGTGCCGAATTAGCATCCAACAATGCTGATCTAGCATTCAATTGCAGAAAAATTAAATTGTTTTCTTTTGTACAATATTCGATATTATAGGTTAATATAATATACATAAATCTATTCTTAAGATAATGTTGTTATATTATTATACTCTCTAAAATTTATTTAAAAACAAATATGAAATAAGAAAGATATATTAAGTCAGGCTTAACTATATCATAACTCAGCAAAAAACGATCAAGTGCTACCAAAAAAGAAAATTTTCATCATTTCAAAAGTAGAACTAAGTGTATATTTACAGCTTTTTTTGGAAGTTATTAATAATTACTTGCAAGAAATGAAAGTAAATGTATTTTTAGCGCCAAAAATAATCTGAATAATTTTTGATTTAAATTTCAAGAACTTTAAAGAATTTTTAATATCTTTTAATAAAGCTAAAACAGAATTTTCATTAAAAAAATTATAAACATAGTTAGAAGGGAAGTACTTCAAAAGAATAACATCATACCAATGACAGCTCTTTTTCAGTTCCTTTTTTTTTTCTAGGACTCCGTACAATATTTGATGTATGACAAAGCGATTTTTAAGATTTTCAGAGGGGTTTGGGACCATCGCAAGTTGGGGTAAAATGAGTCAAAAGTGGCTCTTAATTGAATTTTAAAATGTAAAGTTTTGTAATAAAGTTGAGTACCGAATAAAAATAGACAAAATTGTGTATCAATGGCAATTAAAATATTTAAGCCAGGTTATGTTGTTTTCTAATAAGGAGCTGTCAAAGTTAAGAATTTTTTTAAATTTTTGAAAAAAGGTAAAAAAAATCAATTTTCATCAGCTTTCAGTGTATTTATTTTAAATAAAAGGTCTTTTGAGGTAAAAATTTAAAATGAAACCATCAACTTCAGATATTTAAGTGTACCGTTCTTTAAGTATTTGTAAATTATATTTTGTCCTAATATTTTTATTATTTTTTTGAAAATTGTCCTTAAATACACTAATTTTCAAATTTCATGGAAAATTTTCTGAAAAATTTCATATATTGTCCACTTTAATATTATATAGTCCGATTTGAAAAAATAATTTTTTTTTCAAAAAAAAACTCCAGTAGATTTCATACAAAAAAAAAGCTTAAGTGCAGACATTTTATTTGCTTTACAAACATTAAACAGTGGGGAAGAATCGAAATAAATCTGTAACTTCTAATCGGCTGTTTGGATTTGCATAAAATTTCACATAGGCTTAGCAGAGGATTGTAGCATTTTAGAAGCAGGATCCAATATATACAACAGGAGCGGAAATATGAGGATTTAAAATAGGGTTCTAGTGTCATGGAAAAGGTTTAACCACTAGCGAATTTTTGTTCCTTAACCGATTTCCAAGATTTTTATATCACTTTAAAGTCCTTGATAAATCCATTAGTTAACATATTTGCATGTACTACTTATTTTATATATTTTTTGGAGTTATATACATTTGAAATTTCAAAAATCTCAATTTTACAAGATCTTAGTTAAGATTTTTCCATATATAGCCTAATATTTTCAACCAATTTTATTATATTTTATATAGTTGGCTAAATTATCTATCGAGACAAGAACATTTTGAGTCGTTATCTTTATTGAGTCAAAAGTTAAAGGATTTTGAATTGGAAAGTTTGCAAAAATTAATAAACAGACGGACGGAAGGACGAACATTAGAATTCTTTAAAAAAAAAAAAATATATTTTTTCCACTTCCCGATTAATATGAAAACCAAATGAAAGTATTAAAATTTTGATTTCCCTGAATTAATTGGCATTTTCGACCCATTTAACCCAAATGTATAGACGGACGTACGGACGTTGCCAAGCTGCCAAAAATTATTTTAGAATTCTAAGAATGCATTTTTTTGCTAACTAATAAATAGAAAAAATAGAACTTGATCATCAAAATTTGGATATCACCTTTTCCTGAATTAAGCGACATTTTTGTCCCATTTAACCCAAATGTATAGACGGACGGACATTACCATTCAGCCAAAAAATGTCCTATAATTCTAAAAATGCATTTTTTTACTTACTAATAAGTAAGAAAATTAAACGTGATGATTAAAGTGTTGATACCACCCTTCTCTGAATTATGCATAATTTTCGACCCATTTAACTCTAATGTATAGACGGACGGACAGACATTACCGTTCTTCTAAAAAAAAATCTTAAAATTCTAAAACTTAATTTTTTAACTAATAATCAATAAAAAAAATAAAACGTGATCATTGAAATATTAATATTAGCTTTCCCTGAATTAATCACCATTTTCGACCCCTTTTACCCCAATGTGCATCGCATAGTGATTAGTTGCACGTTTGAGGCTTATAACTTTTGCATTGATTAACCGTAGAATCTCAAAAAAAAACTGGGACAATTTTTAAATATAAAAACTATATTTTGCTGGAGTAAATTTGTATGATAAATTCCAAGATTATATTTAAATCTGTTTTCTGCTTTTTGGCTCCAATATGTTTATTTTTTTCTGAGATCTGGTTATCACATGTATGTGTTTGTAAAAACTGCTTTTGGTAAGAAAGGGTAGGTACTTAAAGATCAATTATTTTCGGAAAAATATAATCAATTTCTTAAAGGAGCGATAATAATTGAATTAAAGGTAGTTTTATTATGTAGTCAATATTTTACGCAAATTATTAATTTTTGCTATAAATTAATGGCATTTTTTTCCTTTAACCAAAATTTTAGAAATATTTAACTTGAATAAAATATAAACTCGTATTTAAATCAATTCATAGACAATTTCATATGTTCTTTTAATTTTAGGAGTGTAAAGCCAATTTAAAAAATTTTTTAGCTCATGATGTTTAATCGACACGTGTATAATAAAGTGCCTCAGGAAAAAAAGCTGCTAATGTAGCCCTCTTATTCTTATATGATTCCCAAAATATTACATCTCAATGTTAAGATTTACGTGAGCTGAACCATTTTTAAAATACCTCTGAAATTACATATTTATTTCAATATTATTATCAAAATTTTAGTTATAAGCAAATTAACTTCAAATTATAACAGAGGCATACTACGATCTTCAACATTCATTAAAATAATTATTATGTCTCTTTTCAGTCGCTAATTTTGAGAATTATCTTAAAACATATCAAACTTTAATTTTAGAGGGGTATATTTGCAACTTTTTTTTGTCCCCATACAAATCAAGGCACTGTAGTGTCTATTTTATATTTTATTATATTTTCCGATCAAAAGTTAAAAACTGTGTACACTATTGACTATATTTGAAATTATGTCTTTAAAAAATGATTAAGTTAATATCTGACGAAAGCCAAACATTTTTTAAATTTTTAGTAAAAACAATCTTAAGTAAAAAATCTAAAATTTTATTATTTTGACTCGATTTCTTATAAATCAACATTTATAAAAAATATGTATAGATGTTTTTTTAAGTCTTCTAAAGTATTTTAATACCCACTAGATTTTAGCATTTAAGAAAACATTAATTTTGACGTAATAGTAGTTGTCAGAAATCAATACATGTTTGGAGATTAATGACGCTGCACAGTGGTTCCAAAACGCTTTTTTTTAAATAATTCAGTAACTAAAGAACCGTTAAAGGTATCTCAATAAAATTTCTCGTGTTTAGAGCTGAGGTGTTCTCGAGTTGATTTGGAGAAGTACAGAATCCTAGCGGGTCAGGGGGGAAGTGGGTGGACCTCTAAAGTTGCCCATCTCGGGTATGTAATTTTTTTAAAAAATCACCAAAAATTCATTTATGATATGACAGAAAAGAAATTTTATGTATAGATAGTCCTTGTAAATCTCTAAAAAAATACGCTTACATATGTAGGTTACTTCTTTTTGTTTAAGAGAAATAAATAAATTTTTACCTCATTTTTAGCCTCGTCTTTTTTTAGTTTTTTAACTTGACGGGCTTAATATTGCCCCTAGAATTTTTCTATAGTGTTTGCCAGATTTCCTACAAAATTTTAAATAATAATGCTGCAAGAATCATATAATTATACAAATCCGTTAAAAAGTTATATTAATCTAAAGTGGAAACTTTAAAAAAATTTTACATTTTTTGGGCTTTTCTCCAAAAAGGTGGCAATATTTATTCAATGATAGAATTAGCTTTTTGTTCTGAGCTTTATCATTTTTTTAATGTTTTCAAAAGAAATCTTAATCTAAATGCGTGTAAAGTAAATCCGGAGGAGTTTGGGACAAAGGTCTGCCCACGAGTCCTATCCAAATTTAGTCAATTTTGAAATTTAGCTTTTTCTTCTTTTGTTATGTTCTCAAACCGCAAAGTTGGGATCGACTTAAAATTATTTTAATTTTTTAGCCCTATATGTAAGGTATACATCCAAAAAGTATTTTCTGACGGAGGCCTCTTATAACGACAGGGTGATCATTTCAATAAAAAAAAATCAATTTTTGAAGGAAGCTTTCCCCGAACTGGAATTTTGGGTATTTCGGAATAAGGAAATGGGAATCTATTTATTTTTTTCTTTTAAGGACAAACTTTTTTATATTGTACTTAAATTTCACAATGATAGCTTAATTAATATAGATTTTATTTAAGTTCAAATATTAATTTTTTTTTTGAAAAATAACACTAAATAAAAAATTTTTCGTTTTTTTATCAATTTAATGAAAACATTTCGTTTGAATACTTTATTATTTACATATTATTATTTTTCAAGTAATAATCTTTCCAGTGACACCAAATACTTGCATAAATATTTTACACAATCGTTTAGAAATTAACTGAAACTTGACCCCCCTTCAGCAAAATGTGGACATTTTCCTTAATTTCTATAGTAAATGTGTGCTGCAGCATTCTATATACATAAATGCACAGCAGTTTCAACGTGTTTTTTTTTTAAATAATTTTGTGTCACTTTTGAACGGATAAATATATTTCAATGAAATTTCACATAGTTGTTACTGAGGTATTTTCTAACTGTTTTGGAGGAGCACAAGTTTCTAGGTGGTCTTGGGGCAGGGGGGAGTACCACCGAAATGGGTAACCTCGGATTTTATACAAGAAATAATTAAAGGAGTTGACCAGTTTCGGAGGTTCTCCTTCTGTCCACAGACCAGATATATACTTGTGCTCCTACAAAACAATTGGAAAACACTTCAGAAATAATTGTGTGAAATTTCGTTGAAATATACTTAACGGTTTAAAAGTAACACAAAATTATTTATAAAAACACGTTGAACTTTCGATCTAAAGTAACTCACTATATATCATTTTTAAGGTCATATCCTTGTTTTTAAAATTTCATTAAAATTATTTTCTTATTTTCTATAGCTTAGGAGTTATTAATAATGGATTTTATTTTTGTCCATAACTCCTAAACTAAATAAGGCTTCAACTTGAAATTTTATATCCATAGGGAGAAAAGTTATGTCAACAATATATAGTTTTTTAAGAATTTTAAAAATACCGGTTTTTGAGATATAATAGTTTGAATTTTTTTATCTCCAACTTTAACCTTTGAACTTTTGATGTAAAAAACTTTGTATATATCGTTATGTAAGTATTATCTTTGTATTGAATATGCACCAACAACTTGAGATCTACCATTTATAGTTAAGAAGTTATTAGAAGTTAAATAAGTAGTCATATTTCCGGATCAAAAATAAATATAGTTCTGAAATTTCATGTTTTCGGAAACACTTCCAATGGTCAATGCTGGTAATGAATTTCATTGAAATCGGAGGTATCAAATCCGATTGCTGTCCGTTTTGACATGGAATTACTCATATATATAAAGTAGTTTTATTATTTTATTAGGGGAAATTTCTTGTTAATTAATAAAATTTAAGCAAAAAACCCTTTAAATTAGTAAAATAACAAACAAAAAGTGAATTTTCCTTAATCATAATAATAACCTATTAAGCAACTATTACCAAGTGATCTTAAAATAAATAAAAAGAAACAAAAAAACACTATTTATTTTTTTTTTTTTTTTTTCTATTTCATCAACAATTTTCTTTTACACATGTTAATTTTATAAAATCTTAAATTAAGCACGTTGCATTGAGAAACGTGTTTAATTTCAATAATTCTTAAACAAATTCCAATTCATTTCAATTCGAAATTTTGCTGATTCTTTAAAAGAATTATATAATCAAATTTTAATTTTCCTTTTTCTTAAACCATAGCATACTTTTATACAAAAATATGTTTCCCTCTTAAAAAACCCTCAAAATCTAGTTATAATTAATTTTTCACAAAACTTCCATTTGTTT
The DNA here is from genome assembly GCA_951394005.1 of Protophormia terraenovae. NCBI lineage: Eukaryota > Metazoa > Arthropoda > Insecta > Diptera > Calliphoridae > Protophormia > Protophormia terraenovae. The sequence goes on along the minus strand of OX596074.1, from coordinate 23,001,043 downwards.
CTCAATTAAAATCTTGCTTAAAAATTTTAACTTTTCCCCTTAAAACTATAAATGCATTTGAACGTTTCAATTTGAAACCCACAAAAATATGCTTCAAATACATACTTTTTATTATAACATACATATAAACATACTACTAAGCATAAAGTCAGTTTCTCCAAAACAAATTAAATGCAACCACATACAAAACTTAATCTTTTTTTTTTTCTAAAAACCACAAAGAATGTTGAGCACAACAGAATGAAAAAAAAATATTATTAGATCAGCAGCAGCAGTTTAAGCAGTTAAAAGGAAATTAAAGAAAATAAGAAAAATTTAACCCTCATAATATGCAACATCTTTTTAAAAATTTCTTCACTTGCTGGCTTACCCTTGTTGTTTTAATAAAACATAATTTATTTATAATTATAACACATTTTTTTATTTTTAATTTTAACTTAAATTGTTTTTGTTTATGTTTAAATATTTAGAATTTTTCTTAAAGGATTTTTTTCATAATTTCCTTAAATTATTTATAAACCAACCAAAAAAAAAAACATGTTATAAGTTTAATTGAAATTAGTTAATTTTTATGGAAATATTGTAAGTCTTCTTTAGTACTTTTTCAAAAGGGATTTTCTTAAAGCAAAACTTTTATTTATTTAATTAACACAAATATGTCGCTTAATCCCTAAGCTGCTTATTTATAACCAGGCTCTCTTGGCCCACATAACAAATATGCTGTAGTTTGTATAGATTTAAGTATTGGTATTTAGTTTAGCCCTGAAAAAAACATTGTGCGTTTTAACTTTTTTTTCAGTCTAGTCCCTCTTAAAGTATGCTTTTAATTTCATAAACTTATTTGGTTTCCCAACAAAATGCTCAGTTCTTGTTATATATTTATTTTAATTGTATGTGGTTATAACTGTGATTTTTTATTGTTGTTTTCTTTCAATTATTTACTTTATTTTCTATATATACATAAAGTTGTTTGTATGAATGTATTTTTTTACAGACCCAGACAAGTTGAGTGCTGTTGCTTCGAATAATGAGATTTTTTCAACATTTGTTTTTTTCTTCGTTTTTTTTTTTTATTTTTTATTTTTTTTATCTTTTTTTCTCTGCTGACATGGCAAATTTTCTTTTTTTCATTTTGTTTTTATATTTATATTTATTTATTTTTTTATCTTCTTCATTTTCTCCTTGTTTTATTTTCTTCTATCTACTACTTCTTTAGTTAAATGCACATGAAAGAGCAAAAGAAGTTGAAAAATCTACTCAATAATAAAAAGAATTTGAACCCACACTTATATCTGCTCGACTTAAGTAAATATGTACGTACAAAATAAATATTGATATAACCCTGTGGAAGAAACAATAAAAGAACTCGTAGCAAATTTAAAAAGAAAACAACATAAACATTAGAGAAAAAAATATAATGGAATAAGACGACGTAAAAGAAAGCTACAGTAATTAAAGGGGGTAAGGGAGTGGAATTAAAACAGAACTACAGAAAGAATAGAACGGAACAGAAAATTTACTAGAACTAACTTACAACTGAAAGAGAAGTGATTTATAACTGAAATATAATTACAACAGAACTGAACTAGAACCAAAACTGAACTAGAACTGAATTAGAACTGAACCATAACTGAACCATAACTGAACTAGAACTGAACTAGAACTGAACTAGAACTGAACTAAAACTGAACTAGAACTGAACTAGAACTGAACCAGAACTGAACTGAACTAGAACTGAACTAAAACTGAACTAGAACTGAACTAGAACTGAACTAGAACTGAACTAGAACTGAACTAAAACTGAACTAGAACTGAACTAGAACTGAACTAGAACTGAACTAGAACTGAACTAGAACTGAACTAGAACTGAACTAGAACTGAACTAGAACTGAACTAGAACTAAACTAGAACTGAACTAGAACTGAACTAGAACTGAACTAGAACTGAACTAGAACTGAACTAGAACTGAACTAGAACTGAACTAGAACTGAACTAGAACTGAACTAGAACTGAACTAGAACTGAACTAGAACTGAACTAGAACTGAACTAGAACTGAACTAGAACTGAACTAGAACTTAACTAGAACTTAACTAGAACTTAACTAGAACTGAGCTAGAACTGAACTAAAACTGAACTAGAACTGAACTACAACTGAACTAGAACTGAACTAGAACTGAACTAGAAGTGAATTAGAACTGAACTAGAACTGAACTGGAACTGAACTAGAAGTGACAAAAAATTTAGCTAAAAATATCAAAAACTGGACTAGAACTGAACTAGAACTTAACTAAATTAATTTAAAAAATTATAATTACAACTGAAATAAAACTGAACTAGAACTGAACTAGAAGTGACAAAAAATGTAGCTAAAAATTAACTAGAACTGAACTTGAACTGAACTAGAACTGAACTAGAACTAAACTAGAACTGAACTAGAACTGAACTAGAACTGAACTAGAACTTAACTAAAACTGAACTAGAACTGAACTAAAACTGAACTAGAACTGAACTAGAACTGAACTGGAACTGAACTAGAACTGAACTAGAACTGAACTGGAACTGAACTAGAACTGAACTAAAACTGAACTAGAACTGAACTAGAACTGAACTAGAACTGAACTTGAACTGAACTAGAACTGAACTAAAAGTGACAAAAATGTAGCTAAAAATTAACTAGAACTGAACTAAATTAATTAAAAAAAAAAATATATAATCAGAACTGAACTAGAACTGAACTAGAACTAAACTAGAACTGAACTAAACTAGAAATTTGCAAATTGCGCATCTCTGGTTTAGATCATTGTCTCCACTATAGTTTAATTTATAGTCTTGATTATTGTATAGTTGATAGTGTAGACTATAGTCTAATTTATAGTATAGTTTATAATGTAGTCTATAGTATTGTACACAGTGTAGACTATAGTTTAGTTTAGAGTCTCTACTATAGTTTATAGTCTCCCCTATACTCAAGCTAGTAGTATCGATTATGGTCTCGACTATATTCTAGTTTATAGTATTGACTCTAGTTTATTTTATAGTCTAGTTTATAGCTTCGACTATAGTCTAATTTATATTCTAGACTGTAGTCTAGTTTATAGTGTCGACTCTGGTTTATTTTATAATATCGACTATAATATAATTTATAGTCTAGAGTATACTCTAGTTTATATTCTCGGATATAGTTTATTGCACAGTCTCGATTATGTTTCAATTTATATTTTGTATCTTCGGTTATAATCAAGTTTATGGTCTCGTCTATATTTAAGAATATAGTCTCAAATATAGTTTAGTTTATTAGTCTCAAATACATTCTAGTTTATTATCTCGATTACAGTCTAGGTTATAGGTAGGATAATAGTCTATTCTCGATAAAAAACTATATCATGTATTCTGTTATAGTCTATGCGATAGTCAATATATTAATACCAAACTAGAACTGAACTAGAACTAAAATAAAAATGACCAAAAACTGCCCGGAAACTGAATAAAACCTGAGTGAGAACTTAGCTAAGTCTAAGCTAAACATATAAACTTATTTGGAACTGTCACAAAATTTTCACATCCTCTGTATCGAAATTTTTATTGTACCTATAATCCATAATTCCTTTTTGCTTATATGCTAATATAAGCACCCACATGTGCCAGTATATAATAATATTTTTTTTTTATACATATGTATACATACATATCTATATAAATATATACTCTCTCCTCCTTAACATCCTCTTATTCACACGTTTTTATATGTTCAAGTATTTTAAATAAAAATAAAAAAATAAAAAAAATTATAATAAAAATGAAAATCAAACAAGTTTGAAGCCATAAAAATAAAATTAATTTTTATGTGAACTTGTTATCGGAGTGTTTATACAAATGAAAATAATAAGAAAAGAAATATTAGCAAACATGTAAAAAAATATTATCGTAAATTTGTTATAGTAATCATAAAGGAACAAAACCTTAACAACATTTATGATTTTACAGCAAATGTTTACTAAAGAAATTAATGTTATTATTTACAGTTTTTTCTTAAGAATTTAATAATGTGTTTTAAATTAATTTTAAAAAATTATTATTTTAAAATAGCAGAAATTTTAAAGCAAATATATATCTCTTTATTTAAAAGTTTTACTTTATTTGTTCACAATATTTTTATACATATTTTTGCAGTGTAGTCATATTATTATAATATAATTAAAAGCTTTTCCCTTTTTTTATTTTATTAATACTTTAAATATCTTTATCCTTTTTTGTAAAACACTTCATTGGTTATTTTTAATTAAAGTTAGAACTATTTACTTTTATTGCGCTTAAGTATTGATAAAAAAAACCCTTAAGCTGCTTTTAAGCCAGTCACTAGTTATTTTTTATATATTTTATATTTATATAAAAAATTCTTAACATTTCCCAGCCACTTTTTTGTCGTTTTCCTATTTAAACTGTTGCAATAACAGTCGTTTAAATTATTTTCAATTAATTTCTTTCAATTAAATTCTTTTGATTTTTTTTCCACCCGTTCTCTATAGGACTGTATCACCAGAGAGAAATTAATGTAAACATAAGTAAAATATGTGTATGTGTGTGTGGATGTCACAAACACATACTTTTTTTATATATGTATAAATGTGTGTATATATGTATATGCTAACTTATACATAAACATAAAAGGAGTCTATACATATTGAATATCATGAAGAATTTATAACAGTGGGACAAATGTTAAAACAGATTTATTAGTTAAATTATCAGGAAGTATCAGTTATCTCTTCTTATAATAAAATTATTAACTCCTTTTAAGATTTTGTTCTTCCGGCCGTCAGTTTTGGATTCAAGTTGGTAAAATGTGCACCGATCCTCATAAAATTTATTAATACGATTGTTCTTAGGACAAAACTCACCTGCTAAAATACAGATTTAAAAATACAGACATATTTAAGACATTTATAAGCGTCAATGGGTCAATTCTGGGAAAAACATTATATGGGGGCTCAGTGAAGTAATAGTTCGATTATAACCAATTTTAACATGTTATAGTATTGGCTCGAAAAAGGTTCAAGTACCGAATTTCATTAGGTTATTTTTAAAACGGCAAACTTCAGACTATCACAAATGTTGGATATTGATGTACAGACAGCCGGACGGACAGTGGTTGAGGCAAAAAAAAATTATTCATAAATTCAGAAAGTATCTATTTGACGTACTAATGACACAATAATTACAACAAAATTATAAGTAATATAAGGTCCGTAGTAACGTTTTAAAGGGTCCGAAATGAGGCTTAAAAAAGTGCATATATTATTATTTTAATTTTTATCAAAGCCAATCAAAGAACCATTTGTGGTATTAAACTATTTTTTATTTTAATTTTTTGTAGCGATTTCGATATGCGAAAAAGTTTAAAAATATAGTACTGGAGGCTATGATAATCCAAAGTATAGCTATCCACAAAAAAACTACACCAAATCCGAATAACTAAGGTGCCTAGGTAGAGTATTAATTTCACTCGACTTTTTTATTATTCGATTAAAGAAATGACAAAAAAATTGAGCTTTTAAATTATTCGATTAATAGAGTACATTTTTTGAATTACTCGAGTTATTCGAGTAAATTTATACCTTAAAATTTTATTCGTTTTTTAATGCTTATTAAAAAATAAAACAAGTATTCTATTTTATCTTAATGTTTTATTTATTATAAAGAAAAATCCTAATAATCCTTCTGAAAAATTAGTTAATAATATAAAATAAAAATGGTAGTACATTTTTCTATTTCCTTTTCATAAATTCATTGTTTTTCTATATTTTATAAGTTCTTTGATAGTTAATAGACTAAAAAATAAAATAATGCACAAAATCTAAAACTCAAACAAAATTCTGAATTATTTTAGATAAAAACGTTCAGTGATTCTTAACATAAAGTATTAGTTTACAAGCTGAACTACTTTTAAGTCCAAATTTCTTCTATATCACATCATATTTTCTTTACCAGGCTGTGAATCTATTGGTATATTAAAACTCCTCCAATTTGTTTCTTATAAAACATTTAATATGTCCGGGTTCACACACATAAATTTTTTTTTTTTTTTTTTTTTTTGCAGCAATTCTGAGTTCGTATAAGAGAGAGGTAAAGGAATACTAAACTTTTACATTCTCTTTACATCTCTCGCCCACAAAGTTAGAACTGCGGCATGATAAATTGCTGTGTGTGAACCAATAAAAAGTAAATCTTTGTAAATTATTTAAATTAAAGTGACGTTCATATATTTGTGTGATTTTTGTGTTTGAAAAACGACCTTTAACCCATTGTAATTTAGGCATCTATATATGAACATATTTGGTTCTTTGCACCAAATAAATTTTTTTTTTTTTTGTAATTTCCAAATTGGCACACCACAATTAGAATATAAACATTAAGTTGTTTTCAAGCAAATTAAAAAGAAAACTAAAATACAAGAACATCTTTAAAACTGGCAAAGAAACATAATTTACTCGAATAAATTTGTATTTGAAATTGTTGATTTTAAATTAATCGGACAGTAATTTGAATTTAATTTATCCAATAATCGAACAAACAATATTTGAGTGAATACCATATGCCTAAGTAATTCCCTGTTTTAAATAAGATCACAAGTGTTTCATCTATTATGCGCAGCTAAAACATTCTGAAATTATTACAAGAGACTTATGTCGAATACAATTAATTCAAATGGAAAGAGTATTGAACAAAAAAACGCAAGAGTACGCGACTAAAAACGTATCCTTAGCATTCAATCATAACAATTCTCGGCTTCATGTTGCTAGGTCTGATAAAACTATTTGAAAAATTGGCTGGTATGTTTTACACCACCCGCCGTATAGCCCAGAAATTGCCCTTCTATTTCTTTTTGCGATTCGGAATACCGTAGATAAAATACACTTTACTTCAAGATATGAAAAATTGTGTTGATTTAATTATTTTCTCAAAACTTAATAAAAATTTAAATATTTCTTGGTGTCAGTAGGAAAATTAAAAATTACTGAAAAGGTGCGCGAGGTGAATTAATGCGAAAACCCTGCTATAATATATAACAAGGAAAAGTAAATAATACTTCTACTCAGGCCAATTGAATTCAAGACTATATAGTGGGGTCTTTTGCGAAAAAAAAATCCGTAATAGATCCGAATCTTCTAAACTGCTAGAATGATTTTGATGAAATTTAAGACATTGATAAAAAAAGGTAGAGTTTCAGAATATTATTTGCTGGAGTGTGTAAACAAGAATTTGGTTGTTGATTTTGAAACTTTTTTGATTCAGATACAGTAGGTTCTTGAAGTTTTTTTTAAATAATAACATAAAGATAAATAAAGTTATTGAAATTTAATGTTTTTGATTGCCTCCTATTGTTTTCATAAACGAAAATGGTTATTTTGACCTAAAATATTAAAAGAAATCTTTGAAAATTCACTTAAAATATTTACTTATTATGGACTTAAATCTTTTGTATTAGGTCTTCTTGAGGAGACCACTAATCAGTTTTCACATAATATTTATGCTTTTTGGGAAGTAGAAGAAGGAAGCTATTTAGCTATTTACCCTTTTTGTAATGGGATGTGTAATTTTGGAAACAACAGTTAAAAAGATAAAATTTATCTACAATTTATGAACATTCAGTTCAGATTTCCACAACTTTTTAATCTTCAACAATAAATGATTAAGATTAATTTTTCGAAACGACAGCCGGACGGACAAAATGTGGCCACCATATAGTTTTAAAGTGATCTGTAATAAATATTGTGTTATTTAGTACATCTCTTCCAGCTGTTTACAAATTAATAAAAATGTTGTGATAATATATTTTAACGTCAATAAGTTTTTTTTAAGTAGTTAAATTTAAATTGAAAAAATAAAATATTTAGTATAAAAAATGGGTAGATTTCAAGTAATTTTTGTTCTCATGCAAATTTACGAAATATTACGGTTATGACAGTGAATCACATATGTATATACACATATGTATGCCATGTTATTTTAAAGTATTTTAATGGTATAATTGCGTCTGTCCGTACGTCTGGCGAAGAGACAACTTTTAGTTATCCTAGATATTAGCAAATAAAATTTAAAAAATCCAATACACAAGTTATCTATTTTTCGTTTTATATTGATTTAAGTGCTCAGGCAAAATAAGCAACAAATACGCATTTCATAATACAAGCATTTTAGACTAAAAATAATATCTATGCAAAGTTTTGTATGAATAATATTTCACAATGTTTAAGATGCGAAGATAATACTCTTCAAAATGTGACAGCTTTCTATTCAAAAATTTTTATTTCAAATATACAAAGTTTAGCGTATATTTTAAAATAATTTTATTGGTTGAAATTTTGCTATATTTTCGCACAAAAATTTGAAGTATGTTAGTGAAGTTAAAAATTTTATAAAATTTAAAATATTTTCAAAAATTATGTTTAAGCTACTCATATTCTAGCATTCCGCACAGTGCACTAATATACTAATAAGACATTTTAATTGTAAATATTATAAAATTTAGTTTTTCAAATTAGATAAAAACCGTAAAACTTATCTGATTTTATATGAAGCAACTTATTAAAACTTTTCTTATATTTTTTATTTTTACGCCATAAAGTATGCTCTAAATAAAATATATAATTGTATGAATAATTTATTGACAAACTTTAGAAAATCCTTAATAACTTTTTGAGTTTTTATGTGATTTTAAAAATCAATATCTCATTATATTTCAAACAAAAAAGATGTTATATAAGCTTCAAAATTAAAACAAACAAAAAATAATAAAAATAAATGTAAAAATGTTCAGTCATTAATTACACTGGTCAACAAAAAAGTCCTCCCCCATAGACAAATAGTTGGACTTGATGTATTTTGATGTGCTAAACACGAATCTGCTTTCAGTTTTTTTTCCATCAGGTCTGGATTTTTTTTATGGGCGTTTCTAATATTTCGCCCATAGTAAGGCCAATACTTTAGTATATTTCCTCCTAACTTAAGAACGGTGTGTACGATTGATCAAAGTGATACACCAAAAGAAGCGGACTAAAAATATCTTCAAATTCTCTTAATTAATCTTAATTTTTTTAAGTGCTTAATAGTTTTGGAGTTATTTTGAAATAAGTGTCGGAAAAAAATTATTTTCATGAAAAATTTTAGATTTTTTTGTTACTAAAATATCTTTTAATAAATGAAAATCATCTTTATCTTAAAGCTGGTAATACTGCGAATAAAATAAGGTATGAATCTTCAAAATTGATACAGAAATCTAAATTTTATTCACAGTTAAGTAAAAATACCCATGTTACATACAATTGAGTAGAAATACAGTAATGGCCAAAAAAATGATTTCTTTATCTTTTCTTGAAACAAAAATATATGGATTAGGTGGATTTTGATGAGTTAAACAAGAATCTGCATTCACTTTTTTTTATTCGGTTACTGATTTTTTGTATGTGCATGACTAATATCATCACCTTATTCAGCGGTCACACTATAAAATTCGAGATTGGTTTGTCAAACTTAGGCTATAACTCAAGAACCCTTTACACGATTTTGACAAGTGATACATCAAAAGATGTATACGAAAATTGTCTTCAAGATACGTTAACAATGTTTTTCGTTTACCCAAAAATTTCAGAGTAATTAATCAAAATTTTCACCACTTTTCAAAAAAATAAATTTTAAAATTTTCGGTACTATTTACCGAATAACTACGGAAATATTAACTTGACAAAAAATTATATAAATTCAGCTCAAAGACAATTTAGGTCGCTATATATTAAAGTTCAATTTATCTTAATTGGACAAACTGTTCTTGAGTTATACAAGTGTGACTGCCTAAAGGTGGGGTCATAGTAGGCATGCCCATAAGAAAAAATCAATGCGTGATAGAAAAAATATAAAAGCTGATTCTTATTTAGCACTTTGAATTCCTATTTTTTTATTTAAGACGAAAAAAAAAAATTTTCTTTTTCCCCACTAGTGTATTTCCACTTAGCTATAGGTATGCATGGGTATCCTAACTTAACTGTGAATCCAATCAAGATTTGTGCATCAATTTTTAAGATACGTGGCTTTGCCAGCTTTGAGATAAAGGTGATAAACTTAAATATTTTTTATGTTTTCACTTTTAAAAAAAAGTTTTAGTAAAAAAAAGAAAACTTGAATTTTGCATGAAAAAATTTTGCACGAAATATCTCCTAAACTATTGACCGAATAGAAATTTGATAGTAGAGTGATTTAAAGCTAATTTTATTCCGCATGATGAAGTGATGAAGTTACGTATTCTAATTCTTCAAAAGTGTGAGTTAAATGAAAGATCTTTACGATTAGCACTAAAAGGCACAATGGATGCTGAAGAAGATCGTAGCGGATCAGAAAATGCATTCCATCCTGCTAGTGTCTAATAAATCTTTTTCTGTATTCTAGAAAAATTATTACAATAATGAACTTGAGCCTGAATAAAAATTCAAACCTACCCTCAAAACGTTTTTTTTTTTTTTTTAATTACTAAAAGTTAGAGGATTTTCAGAAAAATTTGTTTATGATGTCCTTAAGAAGATCTACAGCTCACATTTGTGCATTTTTCGAGTAAAAATAAAAAGTATAATTTTGTTATCGAGTGAAATTTTCCATTTTTTCTTATCCGACTTCTTTGAATCATATCTACTGTGCAGTACTATATTTAATTCTCTTTTTTTACATAAATGCCTGGAATATATTTTATATATTTGTATGTATGTATATATGTATATTACTATATACATATATGTCAAGTATCTTAAGTGAAAACTATTTTTTATTATTATTATTTTTTCCCGTATTTTTCAATTTTTTATTTTTCACTCCAGACTCTTATTCACTCGTGCATACTTTCATACCCACACATGCAATGCATTGGAAAAATAACCAAATAAATATAGCGTTAACACAAATGCAAATAGCCATAATTGAAATTTAAAAAAATAATTAAACTTTTCTCAATGATTTTATAGAAAAAAATAAAATTTCTTAAAATTTTAGCACTTTTAAAAGGGAGACTTTTATACTTCTTATGTTAATTTTTTGTTTTTGATATCTGGTAAAACTTTCTATAGTTTAAGAGACGATACTAACTTCTTCTTATATACAAATATATGTACTTACATACATACAATATAAATATTTCTTATTATTTTTTTATATATATATATATTTTTTTATTAAATTCTTAAGAATTGTACGTTATATTTTTTACCACTTCGTTTTAATTTTTATTTTTTTTTTCCTTGGCGTTGATTGAAAATGAGTTGTAATACTGATGACTGGTATCGTTTATAATTGATTTAATGAATATTTAATAAATTTAATTACAACTAAATGAGCAATAAAAATCTGTTATATTTACTATAAGAAAAAGAAATAAATTACTGCCTTTAAGTATGCAAAACATGAAATAAATATAAATTCTTTAAAACAAGCCTTATAGCTTTAAGCATATGTTGTAATTTTAAATAAACAATTTTTGTATTTGTTTAAAACAACACTCCAGTTAAAGCTTAAATTTTCTTAGCATCAGCAAAAAAAAAAACAAGAAATAAATAAATAAAACATATTGTTGAAAATAAATACAGCCTAGAAATAGGCAACAAATAACAACAGTATTTGAGAGAGAAAATAACAGTTTAACTTAAAAGCCTTTAAGGCATTACAACTACAACAACAACGACAAAAAATAAACATATTAAATGTTTTTATTTTCATAAAAGTTAAACTTGAAAAAATATTTAAAAAAAATTAGTCCTCCAGAAGTAACAATACATTTTGCCACTCCACTACTTAAAGCAGAATAATGCCTGAAGGTAGGCAATTAATTTTGAAATTATAAATATTTACATACTAAAGTTTAGGCTGTTTTGTAGGAAAAAAATATATTTATTTATGGGGTAAGCATTTTTTAAAGAAAAATAATTTAGAAGAGAAGTAAAGTTTTTGGTGTAATAAGCTTTTTTTTGGATAGGTTTGATTATTTTATTAATCAAGATAAATTAATAAATAAATATTGACCTATATTTCTAGGGGTGGAAAAAGTTACAATAACTTGAAGTTGATGATTCCAATTATGGTTGTAATGTTCAAATATTTGCTAAGATAATAAATTTGTTAATGATCTAATAATTTGATTTATTTAAACATCAATATTGTTTTAATTAAAAAATATTTATTTAAATGAAAAATACAGAGATTTTAATATTTACAAATAAATAATTTAATGTTAATCTACAAAAAAAAAAAAACATATACCGCCTTAAGGTATACTACAAATTTATGTGTCAAGTATTTTATTATAATCCCTAAAGTATGCTAAGGAAAGTTTTTGTTACATTATTTTGATTTAAAATATCAACTAATTTTTTAAATTTTAAAAAATCTGGCTCATATTTTAAATAATTTTGTTTCTTAAGTATTTGTAAGTAACCCTATAAGTAGACAGTATTTTTAATAGTTAACTTTAATAATATTTCATAATAATATTTTAAATAAGATTAAGAAAAATATTCAATTTGATCAAAAATAAAAAAAAACTATCGTTGAAATTATTTAATAGTTCAAACATTTTAAAAATCTTCAATAAGCCCATAAGTAGGCAAAATTTTCCGCGTATTGCATTTTAATCAGGATTTTTATAAAATTAATTTTTTTAATATTTTTTACAGCAGCTATGACCATTTTAATGGAAACAAATAGTTATTTGCTTTCAAAACTTTTTTTTATATTTAATAAACCATATAAGTATGCTACATTTATTATCACATTTAATTAAAAATAATAGTATCTTTATTTTCCTAGGCTGAAAAAAACATTTTGCTAATTCATTTTCTTACACATACGTTTTTCAAATTAAACATAAAAACATGTGTTAAAAGATTAGAGACATGTCTATTTAAGAATTTTGTAAACCACAAAAGTAGGCAACAGTTTGTATGAGAAAAAAAATGCATTAACGAAAGCTTCAAAGAACAAGTGGTACTTAAAACAATGTTAAATAATGTTTAACAATGCATATAAAATAAAAAACATAAATGCAGTTGTTATAAGTATTTTTTTTTTTTTTTTTTGTTCTCAACAACCTTAAAGTAGGCAAAATTAATAAAATAAGGATACATTATATTTTAATAAATGTTTAAGGCATATAATGGAATTTAATTTAAAACTAATAAAAGAACATTAAACCTAATTATTCTACTTCAATTTCTTTATACTTTTAAGCCTAAAAGTCTGCTCCGTTTTATTATTTTATTCAATTTTTAAAGGTTTTTTCATAATAACAAATCTTTAAAGAAATACTCGTCTTATAAATTTATTTTGAAAATTTCCTTATTAAAATATCTATCAACTCTACTTATATTTTCATTTTTTTTTTTTTATAAATCCCTCTTCAAATTTAATTTCTTTCTCTTCGGGGTCACTTTAATAACCTAAATATTTGTAAACCTTTTTTTTCAAAAACTTATTGAAATACCATATTTAATATGACATTAAATGCTTTAAATTTTATTTCAAAAGTATTTAAATACTTTTGTTTTTTCCTTTACAACTTAACAATTCTGTTGCCTACTTAAAGGCTTAGGAAACCATTATGTATGATTAATACACATATTTCTGCATTACAATTGTTACATGAAAAAATTTTAAAACATTATTAGAATTTTACAAAGATTATAATGTTAATAGAAAGATTATTTGGTATAATTTATAAATTTTTAAAAAGGAATTTAAATAATTAGCAGCATACAAAGAAAATAAATAATATTGATTAATGAAATTTTAAATATTGAAGAAAGTAATTAAACCCATATTTTAATATATATATTTTGTAACATTTATAAATAATAAATATAATAGATAATCATAATTAAAGGTATTTATTAAGGTTATACAAGAAAATCTAAGTGAATATTTTAAATATTATTATTTTATATTAAATATTATATTTTATAAGTTATAATTATCTGAAGCTTATTCAAAGTTGTTGAGCGTAATATTTATTATGTAAAGAAATAGGAAATTTTATACCAATTAAAGTTTGACATTTTCAGACTTCATATATTTCCCATATTTACAAAATATTTATGCAATAATAATAATAATAAATATTACTTCAGCTTATTTTACTAATTTTTCCAGTTCTATTTTGTTTTAGGGAACACCAGAGAAACCTATTTATAGTCTAACATTTAATCAATTAAAAAATTCATTTTATAATGAAAATATATTAATTTTATACTGAAATTGTCTAAAATTCCGCGAAAACAAACATTTTTAATACAATTCGTGTTAAAAAAACAACTTAAAATTCGATTAAAACTTCTAAAGCGAATTCCTAAAGTTCAACTGGTGAACAAAGGGTAAAAAAGGTCGAAAATGGCGATTAATTCAGGAAAAGTTAATATCAATATTTTAGTAATCATGTTTTATTTTTTTTATTGATTACACTGGTCAACAAAAAAATCCTCCCCCATAGACGAATAGTTGGACTTGATGTATTTTGATGTGCTAAACACGAATCTGCTTTCAGTTTTTTCCCATCAGGTCTGGATTTTTTTATGGGCGTGTCTAATATTTCGCCAATAGTAAGGCCATTACTCTAGTATATCTCCTCATAACTCAAGAACGGTGTGTACGATTGATCAAAGTAATACACCAAAAGATGCGGACTAAAAATATCTTCAAATTCCCTAAACTTAATTTTTTTTATGTGCTCAATAGTTTCGGAGTTACTTTGAAATAAGTGTCCAAAAAAAATCATTTTTATGCAAAATTTTTTATTTTTTTTGTTATTAAAATTTCTTTTATTAAATGAAAACATCTAAAATGTTACAATTTATCATCTTTATCTTAAAGCTGGTAATGCTGCGAATAAAATAAGGCATGTATCTTCAAAATTGATGCAGAAATATAAATTTTATTCACAGTTAAGTAAAAATACCCATGTTACGTACAATTGAGTAGAAATACAGTAGTGGCCAAAAAAAAAATATATATATTTTTTCTTGAAACAAAAATATATGGATTAGGTGGATTTTGATGAGTTAAACAAAAATCTGTATTCACTGTTTTCTATGGGGTACTGATTTTTTTTTATGTGCATGACTAATATCATCACCTTATTCAGCGTTCACACTATAAAATTCGAGGATGGTTTGTCAAACTTAGGCTATAACTCAAGAACCCTTTACACGATTTTTATAAGTTATACATCAAAAGATGCATACAAAAATTGTATTCAAGATGTGTCAACAATATTTTTCATTCGCTTAAAAGTTTCAGAGTTATGGATCAAAATTTTCCACCACTTTTCAAAAAAATAAATTTTAAAATTTTCGATACTAATTACCGAATAACTACGGAAATATTAACTGGACAAAAAACTATATAAATTCAGCTCAAAGACAATTTAGGACGCTATATATTAAAGTTCAATTTATCTTAATTGGACAAACTGTTCTCGGTTTATACAAGTGTGACTGCCTAAAGGCGGGGTCATAGTGGGGATGCCCACAAGAAAAAATCAATGCGTGATAGATAAAAAGTAAAAGCTGATTCTTATTTAGGACGTTGAATTCCATCCAATCCACTTATTTTTTTTTTATTTAAGACGAAAACAATTTTTTTTTTTTTCCCACTAGTGTATTTCCACTTAGCCTAGGTATGCTTGGGTATCCTAACTTAACTGTGAATCCAATCAAGATTTGTCCATAAATTTTTATCATACGTGACTTTGTTTACTCGTAGTTTTGCCAGCTTTGAGATAAAGGTGATAAACTTAAATATTTTTGATGCTTTCAGTTTTAAAAAGAGTTTTAGTAAAAATAAGAAATCTTGATTTTTAAATGAACAATTTTTTTTCGACACTTTTTTCGAAATATCTCCTAAACTATTGAGCGGATAAAAGTTTTATAGTAGAGTGATTTAAAGCTAATTTTATTCCGCATATCTTGTTGTATCATTTATATAAATCGTGCATACCGTTTTCAAGTAATAGTGAAATATACTCGAGTAATCGGCATATTTAGGGCACAATATTAGACACGTCCATAAAAAAAAATTCTGACCTGATGGAAAAAAACTGAAAGCAGATTTGAGTTTAGCATGCGGAATTTCATCTAGTCTACATTTTTTTTTTTTTTTTTTTTTTTTTTTGTTGAAGGAGCTCGAAAAAAATTTGTTATCGACCAGTGCTATTAGTTATAAGATTTTTTTTAGCAGAACGGTAATGTCTGTCCGTCTGTCTATGCATTAGAGCTGTATGGGTTGAAAACTATGCATTATTCAGAGAAGAACGGTATCAATAATTTAATAATCACGTTTAATTTTTCTATTTATTAGTAAGTAGAAAAATGTATTTTTAAAATTATAAGGAAGTTTTTTGGCTGAATGATAATGTCCATCCGTCTGTCTATACATTTGGGTTAAATGGCGCTTTTCATTTTCAGGAAAAGGTGCTATCCAAATTTTGATGATTACGTTATATTTTTTCTGTTTATTAATTAGTAAAAATGCATTTTTAGAATTCTAAAATTCGAAAATGCCACTTAATTCAGAGAAAGGTGATATCAAAATGTTTAATGCTTTCATTTGGTTTTCATATTATTTGAGAATTGGAAAAAATATATTTTTTGAATTTTAAGATTTTTTTGAAAGAACTCGAATGTCCGTCCATCTGTCCGTTTATTTCTTGATTTTTGCAAACTTTTTTTTATTAAAGTGCGAATTGAATTCATACAAATTTAAGTTGATCGTCACGGCAGAAATTATGCTTAATCTAATACTTAAGAAAATATTTTAATCTAGGTAGATTTTTTTTTTTTTTTTTTGTCAATAATTGGTTTTACAGAATTTTTTAGATAAGTAAAATAACTACTACAGCGAAAAATCACTTAAGCAATTACATATCTTTCGTCGTATATAGGCCGTGTTGAGGACATTATAAGTTAGTTTTAATAATTGTCAATTAACACTTAAAATTTTTAGTTACTGTTTATCGTGTTTGTATAGATTAATCTATAAATTTTGTATAATTTTGTTAAAATATCTAAGTCGAAATATCACAAATTTTAATTTATTTAATCATTAAATGAAAATATTAAAAACGAATCGTTTGTACTATTTAATATTTTCTGACGACTATTAGTTTCAGAGATATAATTGGCCAAAGATTTACAGTCTATCGCATAAATATGTATACGACCCATATATATTTTTTTAACTTTAGATTTTTGTATTTATTTTTTAAAATATTTGTAAAGATTTTAGTCTTATAGTTATGGTATGTCTCTAGATTAAGAAAACAAAAAAAATACTGAAAAATTCTTATTATGTCAGCTTTTATGGCCACTTATATAAAAGAACCACTGAAATTTACATCGCAAAAGTATGTATACGAGGCATGAGAGACATTGTTTTAATCGGATATAACTATTATGTAAAATAATATGAAAATTCGAGATTCTTTAAACTACCTACATTTTGCCCAGAATTATTCGCTTTTTATCACCCCAAGACGATATCAAAAAAAAACTAAATACGTATCGTATACATATTTATGCGATTGACTGTACATTTCCATACAAATTGATGAAATAGAATTCAGACTTTTCAACAATATACATTTACCTTTGTTTTTTATCAAATATTAAAGGAAATTTTATAAACAACATCAGAGAAAATACATTTATAATTTGTTCAATAAAAGCCTACAATATAATATCGATAATATAAATTTTTTTAAGTTTAGAAACCGTTTAATAAGGATTGATATATCGTTTTATTTATAAAAAAGGTATTTAAAACTTTGTTCAGAACTATGTTCAGATGAAATTTTGAAATAGAAAATGGCAATACTATTAGGCCCTGATTCAGCACAAAAAATTAAATTTTTTGAAAATAAATTCGAAAATTATTAATTTTTAAAAATACTTTTTGAGTAGTTTTCATACAAATTTTATTTTTAAAAAATTTTCTTGTTGTACTGAATCAGGCCTTTAATAAAAATCTACATTCTTCTGCTTTCGAAATCAATCAGCAAATCTATATATGAATTAATATTTAATTACACAAAAGTAGTTTGAAACCTATTTTTCTGTCTTGTATTGCCAAAGTTTGTTTTAAAATTTGGAAAAGTGTTGATGGGTTTTTGTAGATCTCATAAAATAACTAAGAAAGACTAAATTTGAAATCATTTGCGTAAAGTCTCATGGAAATGCAGGCATTTAAAACTAAAAATGTGAAAAAAAAAAACTGAGTTGAAACTTCCAACAATTTTTGGATTCATTTTAGTTTTGCACTGATATTTTACAACTTTTTGACTAAAACCATTAACCAGTAGAAAGCCAAGATATAGGAAATTCATTTGCTGTATAATAAGTATCCGGTTTACTATCCGTTGAAAAGTTATGTGGTGATAAAAAATTAAACCAAAAACTTAATTTTTTTTAAATTTTGCATTTTTTTATAGAAAATTTGCGCCATTCAGTAAATTTAAATTTAGAGGCCAGAATTTTAGAGACTAAGTGATTATCTTCAGTTTAATGTATATCTCGTTGATGATTGAAAACCCTACATTCAAATTTTGAAATAATAAAATTAATTTTCGATGTAAAATTTATTATCAAATAAGAAACAAGTTAAAAGTTTTGCTAAAATTCACTTAAAAAAATTAAACGCGCTTTTTGTAAGGAATATTTTTATGAGTACTACTGTTTGAACGACTGTAACTTAAATTTTAACAAAATTATTAAATAAAATATTTTCTACTACATTAAATCATCTTAAAAGAATTTAACTATTCATCAAATCTATTAATTAACATCTTTATTTTAAGTTTATTTAAAATTTCTTCAAAAATGGTTAACTGCAGTCAAAAAAAATCTGTTGCATATTATTAGGATTTTTTTATCATTTTGGATTTTTTAATTAATTCATTAATTAATTTTTTTTTAATAATATTTCTAATTTAATCAAATTTGGCAACACAAAAATATTTTTCCTTACATTGTGTAAAAAATGGTCAAATTACTATTAAAAAAATTTCTTATTTTCCTAAATGTAGACACTTTTTAATACAATTGAAAATTTATTTAATAAAAAAAATTTCAATAATAAGAGATTTGTAGGTCAATGTTTTTTTTAATTGATTATATTTAAAATTTCTCCAAAAATGGTTAACTGCAGTTAAAAAAAACTGTTGTATATTGTCAGGATTTTTTTAATAATTTTGCATTTTTTATTAATTTATAATTTTTTTTAATAATATATCTAATTTAAGAAAATTTGGCAACACAAAAATGAGTACTACTGTTTGAACGACTGTAACTTAAATTTTAACAAAATTATTAAATAAAATATTTTCTACTACATTAAATCATCTTAAAAGAATTTAACTATTCATCAAATCTATTAATTAACATCTTTATTTTAAGTTTATTTAAAATTCCTTCAAAAATGGTTAACTGCAGTTAAAAAAATCTGTTGCATATTATTAGAATTTTTTTTAATAATTTTGGATTTTTTTATTAATTTATTAATTAATTTTTTTTAATAATATTTCTAATTTAATCAAATTTGGCAACACAAAAATATTTTTTCTAAATTTTGTGTAAAAAAATGGTCAAATTACTATTAAACAATTTTTTTATTATCCTAAATGTAGACACTTTTCAATACAATTAAAATTTTATTTAATAAAAACTGTTGCCTACTTTCAGGCAAAAATTTCAATATAATAAATTTGTAGGTAATTGTTTTTTTAGCTCGCTTTTAACATAAATCCTAGCAAATGACTAAATTTTCATTAAAATTAAATTAACATTTTTTTAAAATTTTAATTAATTTTAAAAAATTTTAATTTTTAATTAAAATTTTTTTATTTATTATACAATTTTTTTTTTAGAAAATTTATTGAAAAATAACTTTTTTTAATAATTTTTCTTTAAAATGTATTATCTAAATAAAAGATTCATACAATAGTTTTTTATGCTTTCAAAATTCTCAATTTTTAATACAATTCAAATTAGATTAAAAAACTGTTGTCGACTTTTAGGCAAAAATTATCAATTTCAATTTTTTAGGTGAAATTTTTATAATTTAACATAAATCCCAGCATATTACTAAGCCATTAAAATTGAATAATCACTCTTCACTTTTAAAAACAAAAATGTTTCTTTTAATTAAACACCAATTGTTTTTAATAAAATTTAAAAAAAATATAATAAAACTTTTATAATAATCTTTTTTTTATAAGTATCATCTGGGAAAAAGATTCATAATAAATTTTCTTTAAAATTGTAAATTTACTGACTTTTTAATAAAATAAAAATGTTACTTTAGAAAACTGTTGCCTACTTTCAGGTAAAATAACTATTTTTAGGTAAAATTTTTATAATTTAGCTGATTTTGAAGAGAAATCCTAACAAGTACTAAACTGCCATTAAAATTAAATAAACATTTTACTCATCACTTTTAGAAACAAAAATGTTTCATTCAACTAATTGTCTTTAATAAAATTTTTTTATAATAATTTTTCTTTCATATGCATCATGTGAGAAAAATATTCATACACTTTTTTTTTGACATTTCACTCAAAATTCAATACAATAATAAAATACAAATTTTATTAAAAAAAAAATATCTGTAGCCTACTTTCAAGTAAAAATTTTAATAAAACTAACTTTTTAGGTCAATTTTGTATAATTAAGCTGGTTTTATAAAAAAAATCTTTACAAATGCTTAATTGTCATTAAAATTAAATAACAATTTTACTGTTAATTTTTATGTTTTTTAATTTGTTAAAATTTAATAAAAATTTTTTGTAATTTTTGTATAATAATTTTCCTTTTATATGTATCAGCTGGGCAAGATTCATAAACTATTTTTCTTGTAATAGTTTTTTTTTGCCTTCAAAATTGTCATTTTGAAATACAATTCAAATTTAATTTTGAAAAACTGTTGCCTACTTTTAGGTGAACATTTTAATAAAACTCATTATTTAAGTAAAATTTTTATAATTTAGCTGATTTTTAAGAGAGATCCTAACAAATACTAAATTGTCATTTAAATTGAATAATACTTTCATTCTTCACTTTAAGAAACAAAAATGTTTCTTTTGATTAAACACTAATTAATTGTTTTTATTAAAAAAAACACTTTTTTATAATAATTTTTCTTTTATATATGTATATTTTATTTGCAATATTTCATTCAAAAAAAATCTTCTCACTTTTCAACTTTAACCTAATATTGTAGTTGTTGTTATTAAAAAAAAAAAAAACTGTTGCCTATTTATAGGTACACAACATTTCAAATATTTATACACATTTTTCTTGCTTCATACTGCTCCTTAAATTAACCACAGCAACAAAACCTTTACGAACAACAACAACAAAAATCAAATTGAAGGATTTGTGTTAATATTTTTTTCAATTTTCCTATCTTTTAATTTCATTTCAAAAATTTCAAACTAAAAGAAAAATCACTATGATTTCTTTTTTTATTTTTCAGCACTTTTTCTGAACTCTAAATTTTTTTTTTTTTTCGTTTTTTGCAATATTAAACTCTTGTGAATAAAATTTAACAAAATAAAATAAAAATTTTTATCTAACAGAAATAGATAAAAATTATATTAGCAACAACAAATAAATATTTTATGTATGTATTTGTTTTTAACCATGGCATACAAACAAAGAAAAAAACACGTCTTCTGTCTGAGATTAATAAACAACAGCAAAAACAACAAAATATTTATATACCCACAAATATATATTTGTTGTTTTTGTATAGTCTTTCTTATGTATAAATATAAGTGTATGTCTGTATGTAAGACTAGAGTACAGAAAAAAATGACACCTACGTTATTTATTGAATATTCGTGTTAGAAGTATTGAAAGAAAAAATAAACGAAAATTCCGTTTTATTTTTATTATTACACATACATAGTTTGCGCCTTAAAAGATGCTTTAGAAATTTGCTTTCTTGATGTTGATATTTTAAAAATTACTGTTGATACTTAGAGGCACACACACGCTCATAAAATTATACTCTCTTTCTCTCGTCTGGGGACACAAAAACACTTGCTAACACTATTTCTTCTTTTTTTATAAGAATTTCTTGCTTCTTTTATTTAATTTGATGTGATTTTTTTTTTTTTTTTTATTTTTAAAAATTATTTGAAATTCAAACTTATTGTATTGTATACTTTTCTTAATTTAAAATACACACACACTTTATTCTGCAGATTTTTTTTATAATTTTTCTTTATCTCATATGATTTGGTATATCAACAAATTGGCTTCAAATTGATATTGAAATTTATTTTTTAACAATATTTGTAATTTATTTGTTATTGTAGAAAGAATTTAAAATATTTTTTAAAGAAAATTTCACTTTTTATCTAATTTCATTTTATTTTTAATACATAATTTTCCATTTTCATTCATTTATATTTATGTGTATATTACAATTTTCTTTTCTTTTTTTAGATTTTTTTCTTTTTCGTTTGAAATACAAGATTCAACAACTTTTTCTGTGTATTTATAAATATTTTTTTTTTTTTTGTTGATGTTGTTGTTTTTTAATCACTACCACGTTATCATCTTTGAAAACAAACCGCTAGCGTTTCAAATAAATGCGTCCGAACTCGTTGTACCCTTGCGACGTTATGCGCTCTATGATGATTTTCATACGACCATGGACCATGGATAGATGCTGCTACTGCTGCCTTTGCTGTTAGTAGTGTTATATTCAATTGTTGTGTGTAGGAGAGTTTGTGTGTGTGTTTTTCACATATAATATTTTTCCCTTTTGTTATTGCCGTTACTTACTTTTCTTACACATACCACCATATTTATATATGTATGTATACAGAGAAGCTCATTCAAATACTTGCTACCTAAAAAAAAACAAGTTATACACACACATACCTACTCCCAAAATACTCACTTACACAGCTTTATGTTGGTGTGGAAAAAGTTGTTAGAGTTTTCCCTTTTTTTGCTGATTTTTTTATTTTGTTCACTTGTAGTTGCTTTTGTTTTGTGCAGCTTTAATTTGAAATTCCTGTATCCTGTGTGTGCAGAACGCACAATCGAGATTTGTTAAAAGTTCTTCTTCTTCTTCGTGTTATTTGTATGTGTGTATCTGTGTTTGACGGTTACAAGCAGCTGATTTTTTGAATTTTATTTTAAAAAAAGCTCTTTTTTCCTTTATCTACATTTATCTTATTTCTGCAAAGTAATAAGAAATAAAGAAAAGCTTTTGTATTTAAATTTTGACAGGACTCTAAGAAACTGTTGACATTTTTATATTTTACCCATCAAATATACAGTAAATTGAGTGTTATAGAGATTTAAGTACAAATACACTCAAATAGTAATAGCAGCTAAATAAACATTCAAATTCTGCTCAATTTTAAAGAGATGCACAGAGCTTGAATGGAAATCTTCTCAATTATTTACTTAATTTGTAAATTTGGTTCCCATTGAACGACAGGTTGCTAATAAATTTGAGCCAAAATGGTTTATGATTTCTAAACTAAATTGTGTACTAGTTTATACATACCTACTGGAACATAAAACTTAAAACAAAAAAAAATAAATCATTTTTAGAGTGCTTTAGTTAAAAAAGGGGGCCGAAAAGGGCGTTTAATTCAGGGAAAGGTGATATCAATATTTTAATGATCAAGTTTTATTTTTTTAATGATTATTAGTTAAAAAGAATCAGTTTTAGAATTTTAAGATTTTTTTTAGCAGAGTTAAATGGTTCGAAAATTATGAATTACTCAAAGAAACAAAACAAAACACTTTGATGATCACGTTTAACTTTTCTATTTATTAATAAGTAAAAAAATGTATTTTTAGAATTATAGGATGTTTTTTGGTTGAATGGTAATGTCTGTCCTTCCGTCTATACATTTGGGTTAAATGGAACAAAAATTACGCTTAATTCAAGAAATGGTGATATCCAAATTTTGATGATCACTTTCTATTTTTTCTATTCATTAGTTAGTAAACAAATGCATTTTTAGTATTCTAAAATATTTTTGGTCGCATGTCAATGTCCGTCCGTCCGTCCGTCTATACATTTGGCTTAAATGTGTCTAAAATTCCACTTAATTCAGGGAAAGGTGATATCAAAATTTTAATACCTTCATTTGGTTTTCATATTAATCAAGAAGTAGAAAAAAAATATTTTTCGAATTTTAAGATTTTTTTGAAAGAATTTTATCCGTCCATCTGTCCGTCTGTTTCTTCATTTTTGCAATCTTTCCAATTCAAAATCGTTTATCTTTTGACTCAATAAAAATATTGACTAAAAATTTTCTTTCTTCGTTAGATAATTTTGCTTTTTAATCAACTATAAAAATTTTATAAAATCGGTTCAAAAAATTTGGCTATATATGGAAAAAAATTAACCAAGATTTTGTAAAATTGAGATTTTTGAAATCTTAAATGTATATAACTCGAAAAATATATAAGATAAGTAGTACATGCAATCATGTTTTCTAAAGGATTTAATAAGGACTTTAATCTGATATAAAAATCTTGGAAATGGGGTAAGGAACAAAAATTCGCTAGTGGTTAAACCTTTTCAATGACTTTAGTACCCTATTTTCAACCCCCATAGTTCCGCTCCTGATGTGAATATTAGATACTGCTTCTAAACTAAAAATGCTACTGTCCTTTGCTACGCCTATGTCAAATTTCATGCAAATCCAAACAGCCGATTAGAAGTTACAGATTTATTTCGATTCTTCCCCACTGTATAATGTTTGATAAAGCAAAGAAAATTTCTGCTCATAAGCTGTTTTTTTGTATGAAATCTACAGGAGTTTTTTGACAAAAAAATTTTTTTTCTCAAATCGGGCTACATATGCGCACGAATTTTTTTCATAATATTAAAGTGGACAATATAGACTATTTTTCAGAAAATTTTCAGAACAAACATCCTGTAACATTTTAAGTTACATTCCATGAAAGTTGAAAATTAGTGTATTATAGGGCAATTTTCAAAAAAATAACAAAAATATTAAGACAAAATATAATTTACAAATACTTGAGGGAAAGTACACTTAAATATTTGAAGTTGATGGTTTAATTTTAAATTTTTACCTTAAAAGACTTATTATATAAATACACTGAAATCGGATAAAAATTTAGTTTTTTACTATTTTTCAAAAATGTAAAAAAATTCTTAACTTTGACAGCTCCTTATAAATAAACAACACAACCTAGCTTAAAGATTTAAATTGATATTGTTACATAATTTTGTCTATTTTTATTCAGTATCCAACTTTATTACAAAACTTTAAATTTTAAAATTCAATTAAGCTCCACTTTTGACACATTTTACCCCAACGTGCGTGCGTCCGTGTGTCGGTTGAAATGACGTTTATGAAGCCCACTACCATATACTACCATATACAATATATACATCAAACTATCAGAAATCTTTTCGAGAATTTTGCTATTGAAATTCAGCAAGATCGGTTCATAAATGGCGGAGATATACAGGTTTTTAAAATCGGTTTTCCAGTTTCTGATGCCTGTTTGGATATTTTTTCTGAATTTTTTTAATTTTCTAAAGGACAAAAAGTTTTAGATACGTTTAAATTATGATAATAGTTTTTATATAAATTTTTCGAGTGAATTTTTTTAATATTTATATGAATTTATTAATTTTTGGGTGATTCCCGAAAGGCTATGGAAAATTATGATCCGATCTTAGTAAAATTTGGCACTATTATTTATCTTTATAGGTATAGTCTGAGTGATTTATTGACTGTCTTACTTGATGAAATATGGACTGTAGATTGGTATCCTACCGAATAGATCCACTAATACGGGATTTTTTAGAAATTCGAATGTTTAGGGGGTAAAAAAAGTAAAATCTATAACCTTATATCTCCTAAACTAATAGAGATACAAAAAATTTAACAGATATCGTTATTCATTTAAATAATCGGATAGGTGGGTGGTACTTTTATAAAATTCGGCTCTTTTAGGGAAAAAATGAGTAAAAGCTTTAAATTTTTACTTTTTTGGAACCTTATCTATCTTTTTATTCAGTAAGTGTAGAAATAAGATATGTATTAAATTAGTACATTTTTGCAAATTGGCGAATACAAGTTTGGTATATTTTGGAAATACGAACGTTTAAGGAATAAAAATCGTAATAATTTTGGTACTTTTTTTCACAACATATATTTTTTTTTTTTTTTATTTCTTTTTATTGAAATATGCATATGAATATTTTAACATTAGTTCCCAGAACTATTTAGAAATTCATAAAATAATAAAAAGTACCAAAAAGCGGATAAAATCTTAAATTTAATTTTATTCAAATTAAATAATGCATTTTTTATTATATTAAACTTAGTGATATGAACTTAAGTACATGTTGTCCTAAAAAAGTAAAAATTCACAAGAGGGGAATTTGTGGTACTTTTTAAATTTTATATAATATTGAACACATGAATGTGAATATTGAAAGACAAGCAAATACAAATTTAATTAAAAATTCTTATCCAAAATTGGTACATTGCAAAAATAATTTAGTGATTCTAAAGCGTTAGTCACAATAAGAAACAATTTTATTTAATTTTATTTAATGAAATAAATGTATATTAGAGCATCCCGTAGAAGAAGAAAGACCATTCAAACAACGCACAGTGTCCCATTCTAAAAATGAAATAAATATAAATCAGCAGATACCAAACATTACATCTAAGTATTACGTAATAATAGTAGGTGTAGTGGAGTTTTGAGCTTGAACTGTATAGACATAATGGGAACGTGTCAGAGTCACAAAGTTTGATACCTCGGATATGACAAATATTTAAAAAGATTCTGATTTATTATATCTAAAAATTTTTAAAGCACTTGACTCCGTTATTAAATCACAGGACTAGTAAATTTTTTCCGAAAAAAAGTTTCGAGTTTTGTTGCAAAACTTTCGAACCATAGCAGGACATTTTATTTGAAATCTCGACATGTCTTTTATTAATGTACTTATACATTTTTAAAAACCATAATTTTCAATATTTTAGCGATAAAAAGAACAAAAGTATGGATTTTTTATACATTTGCTATTTTTATGAGAAAAAAAAATGAGAAGTGCCTTGTAGTAAATATGGTCAATATTAAATTAATTTAAACAAGCGCGAATGTTATATTCGGCCCGGCCGAATCTATATACCCACCATCAACTTTTTCAAATTTTACGTTATATGGGAGGGGGCGGAAAAGTGGGCGGACCACGACCGAGTTTCCGAGTTTACATTGGTCCTTGAAATATTTGAACACAATTTCACCTTATATGGGAGGTGGGCGGACCACGTCCATTTTTTGTTTCCGAGTTTATATCGATACCCGAACTATACATACAAAATTTCGTTGTCGTACATGCTTTTGTTGAAGAAATATCAGCAGAAAAGTATAAAACGGACACCCTGGGTTTCTAGTTTTTAGCCCATAACTTTTATGTTTATTAACCGATTTTTCCCATTTTCAATACCAAACAAACTTTGTGTAAGATAAATATTTGTGCAAAATTGTGTCCCCCTACGCTGCCCCGTTCAAGCCCTATCCTGCTTTCAACAGACAGACAGACGGACGGACATAGCTAGATCGACTCAGAATCTAACCAGGACCCAGAAAATATATACTTTGTGGGGTCTTAGATGATTCCTTTGACATGTTACACACGGAATGACAAAATCAATATACCCCCCATCTTTTTGATGGTGGGTATAAAAAAAAATTATTTGCAAAAATCTACTTAAAAGTGGTCTGGAGAAAAAAAAAACCAATAAAAAGCGAGAGAGAAACTATAGTCGGTCAAGACCGATCATATGATAACCTATACCATTCCGACTCATATAATTTTATTTTTACTTATATAAACCTTATTTGTGTCGAATATTAAGTTGATACTTATGATCAATTATGGACCGATCACGAAATTTGGCATACGGTTTTATACTTATATAAAACTTATTTGCGCATAATTTCATTAAAATATTACTATTTTTAGGGCATCTATGAGTGTCAAGACTATATTCTGAGTTGTCATTTGTATGAGAGTTACGTGAAATAATGGACCGATCCTAACAAAATTTAATATGCTTTCGCCTTATGCTAAATAAGGAATATTTACAGAATTTCATCGACCTGTACTTAGCGCATAAGCTTCACAGAAAAAAGTCACCAATTAACAAATATATATGCAAATAATTCATTCAATTATAAACTTGTTTAAATTTGCACCTCTCACTTAAATGATTATATCAATTACTAAAAACTATACAAAACAGAAAAAAATTCTCAATTAATGAATTAATTAAATCAATCAAGTAGATGATTGAATGAATTAAAAATGTGTATAGGAAAAAAAATCATACCAAAATTTATTTTTTATTTTATTTTTTCTTGAACAAATTTATTAAATTTTGATGCAAAATTAAACAACTGAGTTAATTGTAAAAAAGACGGTAATAATTTTTTCTGTGTTTACATGGACAGCTAGCTTGACATCCAACCAGCCAGCCAACCAGACGGATGGACGGACATCATTAAATTGACTCAGAAAGTAATTCTGAGTCTAACGGTATACTTTTTTTTCTCTGCGTTATAATTTCTGCACACACAATACCCTAACCACTTATGTTGGTGAAGGGTATAAAAATACTTATACATATAAATCTGGCAAAATTTTATAACTTTTTTGGAGATTCCAGGCAATTTTAATAACTGAACTTTAGAAGATCGTAGCAAACAAAATTAGACAATACATGATACGAAATTTTAGAGTTGAAGGTCAAAAATCGTATTTTCTCTTATCCGATATAAAAATGTATTATGTTAGATCTGACAACGGAATCACAAAATATGATATCTTTAAGATCTTATGCTCTAAGACAATATTTTTATGCGAGGATAATTTCTGTATCCTAAAGTTAATTAAAAAATTGCTTCAATCAAGGTTGAAAAACTGCCTTAAGACTTGTTTCAAACGCATCAGAAAAAAAGTACCAATTGTCATGAATACTACTCTAGGAAATAATAACTTCCTGATAAAAAAAAAATATGAAAAATTTTATTGTTAATTTTTGACCGTCATAATAGAAAGATATAACGTAGTAATATTCTAAATAATAACACTTTGTGACAATTTCCCAAAAAACTTTCACACATGATATACATGATAAAACTGCGTACTCAGTTTTTCTCCAGGACGTCAAAGGACTTTAAAATTTCGAAAATATGTAACTTTAAAAAATATTATAAAATATTTACGAAAATTATATCAATCCAATATGAAGTCAGTTGACAGCTACGAATTCCAGCAATATAACAAAAATTTTTATTTAAAAGTTGCAGAACAAAATATTAAGAACAAATCCTTTATATAAAGTAAATAATTAAGTAAAAAATATAATATTACAGGATTAAATTAAAAAAAAAAAAAATATTTTCTTAAATTTTTGTACCGAAGGTTTTATTCCTACAGAAATAATTGAACTTGTTGAAACAATACACTTTCTTGAAATCCTATTTTGATCCTACTGTAAGTATTTTATATGTTGTGATCTTTTTAAATCAGTAACTCTTAAAACTTTTAAACATCCTCATATAACGAATTTGTGCAAAAAAAAAATAATAAAAAAATTCACACAAAAAGTGGTCATTAAATTAAATTTTGTAATATCTTTGAACAAATTTTATTTTGAACAAAAAATATTTAAAAATTAACATTCTTAATTATTTTTTTTTTTTTAATAATCTTAAAATTAACCCCATTATTGATAATAAAAAAATTAGAAAGTTACTTAATTTGCCATACTTTTTATACTTATACATACTTTTTATACTATATTTACTAAATAACTACTATTCTTCATACATTTCATTCTATTTAAGTATTTAAAGTCAACAATTTAAATATGCAACCACACAAAATGTACTTAATACATAAATATAAATATGACCTTTCAAAAATTAATCCTTTTTCCCTTTTTAAATAGTTATGAATGTATATCTCAACATTCAAATACTGAATTCTATATTTGATGTGAAAATTTAATCAAAGCATCCCTTAAAAAATTCATATGCATATTTTGCGTATGTTAAATAGCAACAGTCGTTAGCGGCATTAGAAATACTCATCACCCATCATCATAGTCAACCCATCATCATCACCATCATAGCTAGAATAACAACCACGACTTTGAACAAACTATAACAACAAAAATAGCAACAACAGAAAAATCTAACAAGGCACAGTGGGGCAGAATCGAAATTTTTTGGAAATAAATCTGTAACTTCTGATCGGCTGTATGCATTTGCATGAAATTTGTATATATTTAGCAGAGGAGTGTACAATGTTAAGTTTAGAAGGGGGGCCATATATACCCCTCAGGGGCGGAGCTAAAGGGGCCCAAAGTTGGGTACCTCTGATATACAAATTTTTTAATCGCTTGCCAAATTTTTTAAAATTTCAAATATTTTTATACATTTCAATTTTGTATGTTCTTGGTTCAGTTTTTTTCATATATAACCTAGTGATTCCGACCGATTTTATTTGTTTTTTCTTTAACTAATTAAAGAACAAAATTATCTATTAAATAAGAAAAATTTAAAGTCGATATCTTTACCGGGTCCAAAAATAAACGATTTTGAATTTGAAAATTGCAAAACTTACGACTTTTTGTGTTTTTTTGACCGAAAAAGTATCTACATTCTTTTTTCTCTAAAATAAAATTTTCTTCAACAACATATAATAATTTTATACTTTTCTGAAAGGTATCTTCACTGAGAAGACTTTAAAATAAAAAGCAAGCCCAATAACTGAAATGGTCAAGGTACACACCTTTCCGAATTCTACCCATTTTATATGAAAGTTTTGATTTTAGTCTATATTTTCTCAAATCCCAAAGCACGACTCGGCAAACGGAATGCAGCTTAAGAATCTATAATACAGTGGTGGCCACGAATTTAAGACACGACATGTAACGAACTAAGTTGTGATAATTATTACAACCCTGCAATATAAAATTAGATTTTGTTAATTTTTCAGTGTACCCTGTAATGTTAAGATCAATTACCGTTATTTGGTTTTGTTTGTGTATACATTTTGTTGCTGTTTTTATTATATTTTCGTAAAAACGTGCTTTTGAAGCTGGTCACGAATTTAAAACATATAAGAAATATTTGGTTTTTAAGTGATTTTTTGGTGTTTTTTGAAGCTAAAAGGTAAGTAATGAATGTTTTATTCCATTTAATGTTAGAATACATCAAAATATTTAGTTAGAAATGGCCAGAGGTACTTGGAGTTCGGATGCCGAGCGAAAATTGATCCAACAAATGAATACTGATGGAAAAACAGTAATGGAAATTTCCAAGCTACTAAAATGTTCCAGATCCAAGATTTACAATGCACTGGAACACATCAAGCAACATGGCACTACCAAAAATGTCAAACAGCACCCTAGAGCCCGAAAAACTACACCCAGGGAGGATAGCTTAATTTATAAATCAGCTGCTAAAGATCCTTTCAAGAGCTCAAGTAAAATTAAAAATGAGATTTCATCGGATTTTGGTATTAATATATCGTCCAGGACAATAAGAAGACGTCTGAATGAGAAGAACTTACGTGGGTGTATTGCACAACGTAAACCACTTGTGTCAAAAAAAAATATTAAATCCCGACTAGCGTTTTCAAGAGAAAATCTCAATAAGCCGATGACATTTTGGAAAAATATACTTTGGAGCGACGAGTCGAAGTTTTGTCGCTTTGGTTCTGATGGAAAACAGTACGTATGGCGTCCTCCAAACCTGGAGCATCACCCAAAGTACACCCTTAAAACGGTTAAGCATGGTGGTGGAAATGTCATGGTGTGGGCAGCATTTTCCTGGCATGGTGTAGGTCCCATTCAGAAGATTATCAATAAAATGGACCAGCATATTTACAAAAACATACTGACAAGCATCATGATACCATTCGCTGAAGACATGTTGTCTCTAATGTGGAAATTTATGCATGATAATGACCCTAAGCACACTTCACGCCTAGTGAAGAGTAGCTTAGAGGAAAATAATATCACAGTTCTGAAATGGCCAGCTCAATCCCCGGATCTCAATCCAATTGAGAACTTGTGGAATGATGTTGAGGAGCATGTACGAGCAGTAAAGCCAAAAAATTTGACTGATTTATGGGAAGAAATTCAAAAGGCTTGGTATGCCATTCCAAAGGAGCGCTGTATGGCCTTAGTTGAAAGTTTACCCAGGAGATGCGCTGCTGTGATTCAAAATAAAGGATTTCCCACCAAATACTAATATTGTTTTATGAAGCTGAGCTTTACTTTTGTGAATTAACTTTTATTTTGCCTATGTCCTAAATTCATGACCAGGATTAAACTTGTATTAATCTGTATAATATGTAAATAAAAATTGGAAACTAAATATAGGTAACAAACTATTGTTGATTTTTTTTCATAACATTACTAGGATCTTTAAAAAATAACATGGATCTAAAATTTGTTCGATAAGATGTAAAAATTATCAGAAATATATAAGTGAAATGTCGTGTCTTAAATTCGTGGCCACCACTGTATGTTGTTAAAAGTTTTCAATCAAAATGTGCGGGACTTCGGAAAAATGTGGATTTCATAGCCGTTTTTTTGGGAATTGTGGGATTCCTTTTGCAAAAATCTTAGAGTTTTTTCCATTTTCTCATTTTGTTCGATAAAGTCTATATTCTCCGAAAATTTCGTTACGATATCTTTACTAACAAAGATTTTATGAAAGATAAAATATTTATAGTTTCTCAAAAAACAAATTTTTTAAGAAAATATTATTTTAATTGCAAAAATCAGAAAAAGTATAAGCTCGATTTTTTTCATCTAATATTCATTGCTTAGCTGACATAGTTCTTCCTTATATAGAAAAAGATTGAAATCAATATCTTTTACAGAACTGAAACTATGCCACTTTAAAGTTTATTAAGTCAATCCAAAGTCGATCAGAAGTTACAGATTTGTTTCCAAAAAAATTTGATTCTGCCCCACTGTGCAAGGAAAGAATGAAAAGAAGGAGCAGCGAATGAAAAGGAAAACAGAAACTACTTGTAGTAGTTGGTTTTAATATCCACATTTTGAGTACTAATTTCCCGCAATACAGCTTAATGAACATACACAAACAAATATATGTATATGTGTACTTAAACATATACATACATACTTATAGCTACCTTCAAACATACATATATTTTTTTAGAAAAAGGGGTTGGACCAAATGTTTTTTACGTATTAAAATCTAGTAAAATGTATGAAAAGAAAAATTTAAATAATCCTTGTAATATGTTGAAATTATAACAAGAAATTTCTTATAAATATCTACCTATTTATTTATTCATATTCGATTGTTAACAAATTTGTCCCTATTAATGTGACCATTCCCTTTTCACCTACACATACCATAAATCCTTACATATCAACATAAACATACACTCATAGAAACATATAAAGTTTATGAGTGTTTATACATTTTGCCTTGGCACTCAACTACATCCAGCCAACGGCTAAAATACTTAAAGCTCAGGGATGAATTTATAAAGTATAACAAAACATTTTTTAGTACCTTCTTCTTTTTACAATCCTTAATTAATTGATTGAGGTGTTATGTTGGTAAAGGTGTGATTTAAAAAAAAAAAATATGGCATGATGCTTTGATTAGAGTTGGAAAGAAAAAAGTACCTGTAAATAGGGACATATAAAACAAGTATGAATGTATGATTAAGAATCTGAACTATAGGTTGAGACCATAGTTAAGTTAAACTGTAAAGATAAAAAGAACATGCAAGCATATTTTTTAGAAGGTCTTATCTAGGGTTTTAAGTATATAAAAAAAATTTAAAATCGGATAGGAAACAAAAATTTGGAAAGTGGTTTAAAATTTTGTATGTTAGAAGTACTCTATTTTGACCCTATCAAAACTTCAAAATTATACACTCCTCTGCCACGCCAATGTAGAATTTTAACTAAATTTAGACACCAGAAAGTCAGAGATTTATTTACAAAATTTTTTTGAAAATAGTGTTAATGGGGAATTATTTTACAAAACGAAGGGATTTCACCAAATTTTATCTGGCATCACTGATTTTGTATCAGTATTATTTGTGATTTTCCCCCCTCTTTTTTGTGCTGTTTTAAAGTATAATGACTGTAAGGATTATTACCGATTGTAAGTTCTTAAAGGCTTACAATCGGTCGAAACCCAATAGAAAAAGAAACACGATGCACAGTGGTCCCAAAACGGAATTTTTTGAAAATAATTCTGTAACTTTAGAACTGCTGGATGTATTTGAATGAAATTTCACATGGACAATTCTGAGATGTATGCCAATGGAGGACAAGGGGTGGACCTCCAAAGTTTGTCACCTCGGGTATGAAAATTTTTTAATCAAAATCAAAATTTCATTTATGATTTGATTGAAAAAAACTTTTGCACACGGATAGTCCTTATAATTCTCCACAAAAAATATGCTTACATATGTGGGTTATCTCTTTTACTTTTAGCGATATTTGGACCAAAGTAAAATTTTGACCCATTTTTGGACATGTTTTTTAAGTTTTTTTTTAACTTGGCGGGCGCAATTTGTGTCCTAAATTTTTTCTAAAATATTCTCTGGATTCTGTACATAATTCTAAACAATTTTTGTGCAAGGATCTTATACCTATGTGGTTTAGATAAAAAGTTATATTATTTTGAAATAGAAAATTTAAAAAAAATTTTTGATTTTTTTTTTTTTTTTTTTCAAAAAGGTGGTAAAATTTTTTCACTTTAAAATCCATTATTTTCCTCTGTACCATAATTTTTGTTCATGTTTCTAAAAGAATACTTAATATAAATGCATGTAAAAAAATCCGGGGGCAGTTGGGTAACAGTCTCTAGCCCTATCAGAATAGTCTTTTGTGGAGCACAAAAATGTCAAAGCTAATATTAAAATAAAAATACCGTAGAAAGTTACCTCCATATGTTGGCTAAACACACAAAAAATTTTGAATAAGCCACGCCTCTTATAACGACAGGGTGACCATTTTACTGAAAAAAATTTTTGAAGTAAGTATTCCCCGAACAGGAATTTTGAGTATTTTGGAGTAAAAAAATGGGAATCTATTTATACTCTTCTTTTAAGAACCATTTTTTTTTTTTAATACTATAATTTCAGAATTATAGCTTTATAAATATAGATTTTATATAAATTAATTTTTTTTTTTTTTTTTTGAAAATAACACTAAATACAAAAAAAAGTATTTAAATATTATTATTTTTCAAGTAATAATCTTTCCAACGATACCAAATACTTCCACAAATACTTTACACAATCGTTTAAAAACTAACTGAAACTTTACCTCCTTCCGCAAAATTTGCACATTTTCCTTCAATTTCTATGGTAAATGTGTGCTGAAGCATTCTATATACATAAGTGCATAGCAGTTTCAACGTGTTTTTTAAATAACTTTGTTTAACTTTTGAATCGTTCAATATATGAGGTAGTTTCCAACTGTTATGGAGGAGCACAAGTTTCTAGGTGGCCTCGGGGCAGGGGGGAGGACCGCCGAAATGGGTCACCTCGGATATTATATAATAAATAATTAAAAGAGTTGACCACTTTTGGAGGTTCTCCTCCTGCCCACAGACCAGCTAGAAATTTGTAATTCCTCAAAGTATTTGTAAAATACCTCACTAATAACTGTGTTAAATTTCATTGAAATATCAAATCAATTGCCACACACCTCAGGATTGCCCATGTGAAATTTCATTCAAATACATCCAGCAGTTTTAAAGTTACAGAATTATTTCCAAAAAATTCCGTTTTGGGACCACTGTGCGATGTACACTGATGAGCAGTGTTGCCAGGTTTTTTAAGGTTAAATCTAGCCTTTTTATTTTGCCTTTAGCCTTAAAATTTTATTATAGCTTCTAGACTCTTTTTAGCCTTTTCTGAAAATTATTTTAAAAAGATTAAAATGTTAGTTAACAATGAAGAAAACAATTCTTATTTGTTATTACTAATTATTTTAACACACAGAAAAAATCTTCTGATCACCACCTTAAAGTATATCGTTCGACTCATAATCATTTTAACGATATCCGTCCTTGTAAACCTTGTGACTATGTAAACCTTGTGAACAAAATACAGGTAGCAATTTTGAAGATATTTTGATAAAATTTGGCACGAATACTTACTTCGTTACAAAGAGAGAGGTTATTGAAATTGGTTATGATTGGTCCATTATTTTTCGCCTAGCACCCATACAAATGCCCTCCCGGAATAGGAGTTTAGTCATGGTCATAAATACCTTATATAAAGCAATATTTCAATAAAATTCGATGCAAAGAAGTTTTGCATAACTTTTAATCTTTGTGTCAAATTTTATGAAGATCGGTTCGTAATTGACCATAGCTCCCATATAAACCCCTTTTCCGGAAATTACATTAACGTGCATAAATCCCATACAAATGTTAGTATCAAGTTGATATTCCACACAAATAAGTTTCATATAATTAGAAACAACATTGAAAAATTTCATAAGAATCGGTTTATAATTTACATATAAACCCAGGAATCGCCTTAAGTGCATAAAATCATATAGATGTTAGTATCAACATTATTCTGCATTTTTCTGTATTTGTAAATATTATTTTACATTTAGTATTTTTACCAATATTCTTAATAATGCCGCTATAGTTTCTACACCTACAGGCTTCTCGAAAAAGAAAAACTGTCCTAAATATATTGATTTATATTGATCTTATAAGGGAAAAAATAAATCTTAGGCGCCATTGACAGGAGTTCAGTAGTGCGATTCAGTAACTTGTTTTAACGATAATCGAATCGTTAAAAATAGTAAACAACAAAATTGTCGATTTCGATATTCTGTAACACTTTTAACGATACTTGTTTGGGTTAACTTAAAGACAAAAATTTTTGTGTTGTTATATTAAAAACAAAAAGTAGCCAAGAAGTCAACCCTACGACTAAGTCGCTCTTTTGCTGATGTAATATGTACTTCCAAGGTTATAGTCCATGCTTCCACGTTTTTTGGAAGTAGTGATCATTTTAAAAAAAAAAACATTAACTGAAACATATATTAAAGGCATAATTTAATCAATCGCCGTTAAAAAATTGTTAAAAAATTTCGATTTGTCTTCAATATTTTTGTTTGTCTTTTTTATTTGGTTTGGAACTTTACTTTTTTTAGTATTTCCTTGTAGGGAGATGCCACATGACAACAATAGTTATATACAATCGTTTAAGAATACTTAGTGAATCATACAATCGTAACTACAAACAACAAATGCTATTGACAAGTCTAGCGATTGTCGAATCGTTAAAAGTTACTGAATCGCACTACAGATCTCCTGGCTTTAAAATTCAACTTAGTCAGTTGAGCTTTCATACCAAAGAGATTCCAAACTTAAGAACTATCTGAGAAATTTAGACACTAAGGAAGGAAATAAAAAATATGCGATGACCTTTCACATACGAGTCGCCTATATAACTTCAAAACGGTCAATGGGCTAAAAATAATAGAAAAAAAATCGAGGCGTTCGCCACTCACTTAAAGACTCTTTTCACTCCAAATATCATGAACTCTTGCGTTTCCCCTACTTTTATTAATGTAATAGTACCACATCCAATAAAATTCCGAATCTCAGCCGTGAAGACAGCAACTAAAAGTCTTAAATAAGGAAAATCTCCCGGCGCTGACAATATCACTATAACTTCAAAATATAAAATTGTACGAATAAATGCTTCTCAGAAGGACACATAGCACTATAGAACAAGTGCACCGAATTACTAATCTCATAAGAAAAGATTTTGAGAGCAAAAAATATTACTCTGCACTATTTGTTGACATCTCTCAAGCTTTTGATAATGTTAAAGAAGCCATTGTGGCTTAATACCTGGGTTAGATTTTACTACTATATTTATCACATTTTGCAATAAATATCTGCTAGCAAAAAAATACTAAAAATATTTTTACCGTTTCATTTTTGTTTACTATGGCTACTTAAATTATTTTTCTATTTTGCAGAATTGTTAAAAAAAATGCAGCGTTTATTTACAATTTCTTGTAGCATAAACAAAAAATATTCAACTCGTACATAAATTAACATAGAAAAATAATACTTCGTGTTTTAGTCTCGTACACATAATTTTCGCGGTTTTGCTATAGCACACGAACAATTTTTCTTCTTGTGCTGCAAAACTTTTTTAGCAAATTTTCTTTGTTTTGATTTTTGTAACTATAGTTTTTTTTTGCATTTTTATTCAAGCAATTTTGTTGCAACTAAAATTTCTTTTATGTTTCCAAAATAATGTGAAAATGCTTTACCAATTCTACATCTAGTCCAATAATTTCAGCAGTCTTTTCGGCATTACGAAAAAATACAATTGCCTAATTCGGAAAATCCACTAGTAACCCCGTATGAAATATGCAACGGACATTCCATTAAACGAATCCATACATGGAGAGGTGACAGTCCTACAAGTAACAAATTTTGGTCAACTATTTAAGAGAAAAACGGATAGGACAAGAGAGAATGGTATACTTATTCAAAGTAATTATTCTTAATGGATGTCTAAAGAAGTACAGTGTGCGAAATAACCTAAGCATATACAATAAAAGTATAAGAAAAACCTCTTTATTTATTTTATAGCGAAAAAGTATGTTTTATTTTGAACTATTTGCAGTTTTTTTAAATAACTTGTTTAACTTTTGAACCGTTTAATATATTTCAATGAAATTAAAAACAGTTATTACTGAGGTATTTTCAAAATATTTTTAAAGATTAGAAGTTTCTAGCTAGTATGTGGGCAGGAGGAGAACCTCCGAAAGTGGTAAACTCTTTTAATTATTTCTTATATAATATCCGAGGTGACCCATTTCGGAGGTCCTCCCACCTGCCCCAAGACCACCTAGAAACTTGTGCTCCTGCAAAATAGTTGAAAACTACCTCAGTAAAAACTATGTGAAATTTCATTGAAATATATTTAACGGTTCAAAAGTTGCACAAAATTATTTAAAAAAACACGGTGAAACTGCTATGCACTTATGTTTATAGAATGCTGCAGCACACATTTACTATGGAAATTAAGGAAAATGTGCACATTTCGCTGAAGGGGGGTCAAGTTTCAGTAAGTATTTAAACGATTGTGTAAAGGATTTATGCAAGTATTTGGTATCATTGGAAAGGATATTACTTGAAAAATAATAATATGTAAATAATAAAGTATTTGACCTAATTTTTTTCATTAAATTAATCAAAAAACGAAAAATTTTTGTATTTCTTATTATTTTTCGAAAAAAAATTTAATATTTAAACTTAAATAAAATCTACATTAATTAAGCTATCATTATAAAATTTTAGTATAATATAAAAAAATTTGTCTTTAAAAGAAAAAAATAAATAGATTCCCATTTTCTTACTTTAAAATACCCAAAATTCCAGTTCGGGGGAAGGTTTTTTCAAAAATTGACTTTTTTCATTGAAATGGTCACCCTGTCGTTATAAGGGGCCTCCGTCAGAAAATACTTTTTGGGTGTATACCTTACATATAAAGCTAAAACATTAAAATAATTTTAAATCGATCCCAGCTTTGCGATTTGAGAACATAACAAAAAAAGAAAAAGCTAAATACCAAAATTTACTAAATTTGGATAGGGCTCGTGGGCAGACTCCTCCGGATTTACTTTACACGCATTTGCATTAATATTTCTTTAGAAAACATTAAAAAAGTGATAAAGCTCAGAACAAAAAACTAATTTTATCACTGAATAAATATTGCCACCCTTTTGGAAAAAAACACAAAAAATGTAAAATTTTTTTAAAGTTCCAAATTTAGATTATATAACTTTTTAACGGATTCATATAATTACATCATTCTTGCAGTAATATTATTTAGAATTTTATAGGGAATCTGGCAAACATTTTAAAAAATTCTAGGGGAAAAATTAAGCCTGCCAAATTTAAAAAACTAAAAAAAGGCGAGGCTAAAAATGAGGTAAAAATTTATTTCGACCCGAATATCTCTTAAACTAAAAGAGATAACCTACACATATAAGCGTATTTTTTGTAGAGATTTACAAGGACTATCTATATATAAAATTTCTTTTCTGTCATATCATAAATGAATTTTTGGCGATTTTTTTAAAAAATGACATACCCGAGATGGACAACTTTGGAGGGCCATCCACTTCCCCTCTGATCCAAATAAACTCGAAAATACCTCTGCTCTGACCACGTGAAATTTTATTGAGATACCTTTAACGGTTCTTTAGTTACTGAATTATTTCCAAAAAAAAAGCGTTTTGGAACCACTGTGATATCTAAAGTAGTAATTTATTTAAAATTGTTATAGAGATAATAGGTCGAGGGGAAGTAGTAGCCCCATATAAAGTTAATATCTAATATGGCATCAAAAGGGGTAGCAAAGCTCAACGGATTAAGCCAGTAATTTTTATAAAAGCAAAAAATCACCCAAAGATTTTAAAATGCTTAATAAAAAGAAATTATAGTTCAAAACATTATGTAATTTTTCGTATGAAATAGTTATAACCCTAATTTGTAGGGAAATTTTTTGGTTCATTTTGGTGACTGTTTTATGTTTTATTTATAAATTAACTACTGTATCCTTTAAAAAATATTAAAAATAAATGAGATAAAAACATATGCTTTTAAATTATCATTTCAAGTCATTTAGGCTTTTTTTGAATAATTTAATATTTTTTATTTTTTTATTTCTCATTTACTGGTAGTAATGCTGCAGTTCTCTGCAGGCGATTGGAAATAACGGATCTAGTATATTTTTCATAAAAAGAAATGTTTAGCATATTTTAAAGGGTTACTCTAACAAATATACTTACCAAAGGGACTTTTTTTTACCAAAAAGTCAAAATCAATTAATATCTAAATGATTTCAATTATAAA
Organism: Protophormia terraenovae; assembly: GCA_951394005.1. Taxonomy (NCBI): domain Eukaryota; kingdom Metazoa; phylum Arthropoda; class Insecta; order Diptera; family Calliphoridae; genus Protophormia; species Protophormia terraenovae. The sequence continues at coordinate 22,960,000 of OX596074.1, read as the reverse complement.
TCATAAGAGATGAAAAAATGTTCTCTCACATTAAACCTCAAAATTTCCCATTAAATAACCATTAACAGCAAAAAGTACCTTTTATGGTACTTTTCTAATTACTCAAACACATTAGCAAAAGGACACATCTTATTCTTGGCAATGTGTTGCTGATGTTAAGCATAAGTTTAAGTACTTTTTTCTTCTCTCTAAAAAAAAAAAAAAAAAAAAAGGTAATGCATATGAGTGCTTTACAATGAATGAATGAATGAATAAAATGTTCACGAACCAACAACAACAAAAGCATCAATAACAAAATTAACAAGAAGAAGAGAACAGCAATAACATTATGAACAACAACAAACAAGAGCGAAAAACTTAAACACTTTATGAAAATGTTAAGAAGGAAATTTACTGTTGAAAATGAATGTATAGGCCAAGGATAATGAGTGCATTTTTTTTTTCTCTATTTGCTAAACTTTTCCCTTGCACTTCATCTCCTAGAGTAGACATTTTCAGTGTTGGCCAGAGAGCAATGAAATGAACCACTACAAAAAAAATACATATACAACAAATATATGAGTGTAAAATGTACTTAGAGAGAAAATGTAAGAGAGCAAAAGTGTTAGCAAATGTTAAGCTTGAGTGAATTGTGTTTAACATGTTATTAAGTTGACTTTAAAATGTTTTTTTGTAGTTTCATGTTATAATTTCTTAACGTTGTTGTTGTAGTTTTTAACTATGTAAAATTTACATACATACATTTAAACATTGTATACACAAACACTCAAACGACATTGAAATGTTTGTAAACATTAAAGTAACAAACTTATTCATTCGTTCATTCATACAATCAACGTTAGATGTGTGTCATTTTGTAAAGCAATGATAAAAGTGTTTGTTTGTATTTTAGCATACTTTTAAGCCTTAATAGACATTAATAAAATGTTGCATATGTTTAGGCATAAAAATTGTACTTATTATTAAATTATTAAAAAAATGTGTAAAAAGAAAAAGAGAAAGTAGGCTTTTAAGCAGACATTTACAAACGAAAGACATTGAAATGAAATGTTCTTTTTAGCGTTACCTAAAAGTAGAGGAAAGGTAGGGTGTGAAAATTTACATACATACAATTTTAAATGGTTATGAAATTACTTATTAAAATGAAAATAAAATTTTCACATTATTATGAGTACACATGAGATTGGTTTGGAAATTAAGTTAAATGTAAATGTTTTCTTTTTAGTTACATACGTTTAAGACTTTATTTAAATTCGAGGGTAATAATAGATATAATATAATTTTCTTGGATTATCATTGTATTTTTTAAATGGTTGTATAATAATGAAGATTAAAATTTAAATTATAATGTAATTAAGTTTTTTTTCGGAACGAGAAATTAATAATTTATATAAACTCAAATAGAAATTAGAGAACAGAAAATAAAAGTACATGGACCAAAATGGAAAAATTATTTAAAAAAATAAAATAATAATATGGCAAGAATTTTAAAAATTATCGATTCAAAGGTGTCATATTTTGAGATCGTATAACACCAATCCTAAATAGTCTGTGCAATGAACCTTCTAAACCTAAGCTCAAATAATTCTATGAAACTATTATGTCAACCTTTGTGAAAATCCAATCAGCCAATTAAATATTATAGATTTATTTCCAAAATATTTTTATTTAGTCGGAGTTCACACACAGCAATTTTTCTTGCCGCAATTCTGACTTCGTAGGCGAGAAAGGTAAAGAGAAGGCAAAAGTTTAGTGTTCCCTTCTCCTCTCTCTCTCCTATAAACTCAGAATTGCGGCAAGTAAAATTGCTGTGTGTGAACTCCGACTTAGTTCCACTCGGCAATGATGCATATGATTAATATGTATTCTTTTAACAAGTACTATAAAATCGACTCTTCTTAACCTATATAATATTTTGTGTGATATACGGATTTTTTTTTTTCTCAATTTTCAAAACGTTATGCTTTTGGACCAAAAAGGGCTTCGAGTTTGAAAGTTCTTGGTTTGAGAATGAACCAAGAATAAAACAGAATTTAATTTTAAATTCTATTTTAATTCAAGAATTTATTTGATTTTAATATTTTGTTTTATTGCTTCTTAAATTTTTTATTTTATATTTAGTAAAAGTGTTGGTCTACAATTGGCTACAGGTCAAATATAAATTCCCTTCCCGAATTTGTATGCTCATATACAATGGTGTAGGGTATCATATGGTCGGTCTTGATTATATCTTTCTTTCTCCTTTTCTGCTGCATTTCCTCTAGCATCTGCAACATAGAATTCCTGTTCAGAAAATTGAAAAAAGTTAGCCAGTATGAAAATTCGCCTGAAGAATTTTCACGTTATTTTTTTACCTCTAAATTCTTGCTTGCGTTTCTAATAGGAACTTTTTGTACCTTTTGTACGCCTTCAGTTACGATTTCCTTACAACATTTCTGACAAAGATTGAGAGCAATTAACTTTTTGTCAACACTTTTCTTCCAGAGGTGAGGAGATTTTCTCCCAAAATCCTTTCTATTTTGTTCGAGTCTTACAGTTTGACGATATTATTTTTCTTCCACCACCAGGTTGTTTAATATTATGACCCGAGAAACTGTATTTTGTGACAAATCTGACTTCCTAGCATTGTTTTATGTGATTTTTGATTTAAAATTTTAATTATATGTTTAGGTGTCTTTTGTTCAATTTCCATTTAAAGAAAAACTAATTTTTTTATTACCCTGAAACATAGCACATGACTACTGAGCATAAAAACAAATGTAAACAAGTTAACAGAATTATTTATTTTTCGCCATATCAGAAGTTATAGCTCCAAAAGTATGTAGGGATTTTTTCGCCCACAGTCCTTAATTATTCTTGTCTTTGATTCAATAAAAATATTATTTATTATTTGTTACTTGTTGTTTATCGTTTAGCATTTATTATTATAATTACACTGGTCAACAAAAAAAATCCTCCCCCATAGACGAATAGTTGGACTTGCTGTATTTTGATGTGCTAAACACGAATCTGCTTTCAGTTTTTTTCCATCAGGTCTGGATTTTTTTTATGGGCGTGTCTAATATTTCGCCCATAGTAAGGCCATTACTCTAGTATATTTCCTCATAACTCAAGAACGCTGTGTACGATTGATACACCAAAAGATGCGGACTAAAAATATCTTCAAATTCTCCAAACTTAGGTTTTTTATGTGCTCAATAGTTTCGAAGTTATTTTGAAATAAGTGTCCGAAAAAAATCATTTTCATGCAAAATTTTAGATATTTTTGTTACTAAAATTTATTTTAATAAATGAAAACATCTAAAATGTTACAGTTTATCATCTTTATATTAAAGCTGGTAATGCTGCGAATAAAATAAGGCATGCATCTTCAAAATTGATGCAGAAATCTAGGTTAGGTGGATTTTGACGAGTTAAACGAGAATCTGCATTCACTTTTTTCTATTGGATACTGATTTTTTTTATGTGCATGACTAATATCATCACCTTATTCAGCGGTCACACTTTAAAACTCGAGAATGGTTTGTTAAACTTAGGCTATAACTCAAGAACCCTTTACACGATTTCGATAAGTGATATATCAAAAGATGCACACGAAAATTGTCTTCAAGGTATGTCAACAGTATATTTCATTCGCTCAAGAATTTCAGAGTTATGGATCAAAACTTTGACCACTTTTCAAAAAAATAAATTTTAAAATTTTCGGTAATAATTACCGAATAACTACGAAAATATTAACTGGACAAAAAAATTATATAAATTCAGCTCAAAGACAATTAAGGTCGCTATATATTAAAGTGCAATTTATCTTAATTGGACAAACTGTTCTCGATTTATACAAATGTGACTGCCTAAAGACGGGGTCATAGTAAGAAGTACGATCGAAAAAACGTTTTGCCTCATAACGTTTTTCGGAAGTAAAATTTTAAATTTTTTTTGATCTAGTTTTCTTTGAAAAATATGTCAGTTATTATTTTTAATGACAACCATGTTGATTTGTTGTGAGTTTGATCAAAATGAGTGACGAAAATGATGTACATGATACAAGTTATTAAAAAGTTTCAAAAAAATCCAAATTGGTCCTACAAATAATTAGCCAAAGAATTAAATGTCTGTTGTCAAACTGTTTCCAAGGTTATTAAGCAGTATCAGGTGAATTCGACCATTGAGAGGAAACATGGTTCGGGAAGAAAAAAGGTCCAAATGATATTTGGAAGGCCAAGGCAATTGAAAGCATATTGAAAATAACTCTAAACCAGCGATAACCAAAAAAAGAGTCACTTATTATACTTATTTTAAAAAACATTGCGACATAGACCTATTTTGTTGAAAGATAGCATGCTACTAAATGATTTTTTTTCTTTGCTTTGCTCTCAAAGATGAGTATTTCGTTGACGTTCGTGTTATGTCTGTGTAAATAGCCGATTATGTTCGGGCCCTGGGGCTAAGTTGGCGATCGTTGCTCTAAACACATCTGGTAGAAAAGCAGCTCGATTAGCTCAGTGCTCAGATTACTTGGTGAGAAAAGTTAAAGCTAATGCGGAGTTAAGAACATATAAAGTCCAAAAAGTCTCAGACTGGAATGCTGCAAAAAATTTGGAAGCCAAGCATAAGGCACGGAAATTAAAATCAAATTTCATACAAAAATAATCATGTTATATAAAGAACGACGAAACGTATGTACTGGCAGATTTTTCGCAGCTTCCGGGTCAAAATTGTTATTTTGCTGATGCTCGGTGATATGTTGAAGATAAGTATAGGACCAAAAAACTGACGAAATTTCCTAAAGAATTCTTGGTTTGGCAAGATTTATGCAGTAGCTGCAAAATAATCAAGTCATTTATTACAGTGGGCTCTATAAATACCGAAAAATACATCAAAAAATGTTTGCAAAAAAATCTTCTTCCTTTCATAAGAGAGCAATAATATGTGGACACATATATTTTTGGACCGATTTGGCATCATATCACTACTTAAGAAAGCTCTGGAGTGGTACCAAAACAATTACATTGTTTTTGTATCAAAAGAGGTCAATCCTCTTAATTGTCCAGAGCTAATACCAGTGAAAAGATAATGGGCTTTTGTGAAAAGAGAATCGAAGAAGACAAAATAGGTGCCCCAAAATATCGAAGATTTTAAAAGGAGATGGGCACACTGCTCCAAAAAGTTGACTGAAACAGCTACCAAATCGCTAATGGAAGGGTTGCCAAAAAAGGTCTACGAGTTCATAAGTAGTGGTTAGAACTATAAAAGTTATATTTCTCTGTGATCTGTAGTGTAATATGAATTAAATAAAAAAAAAACAATCGAAACTCTAAGATCAATCGTTTCCAAATTATTGAATTTTATATATGTTAAGATTTTTTCGATCGCACTCCTTAGTCATGCCCATAAAAAAATCAATGCGTGATAAAAAAGCAAAAGCTTATTCTTATTTAGCACGTTGAATTCCATCTAATCCACTTATTTTTTTTTTTTTTATTTAAGACTAAAATTTTTTTTTTTTTTTTTTTTTGTATTTTCACTTAGCTATAGATATGCATGGGTATCTAAACTTAACTGTGAATCCAATCAAGATTTGTGGATCAATTTTTATGATACGTGGCTTTATTTACTAGTAGTTTTGCCAGCTTTGAGATAAAGGTGATGAACTTAAATATTTTTAATGTTTTCACTTTTAAAAAAAGTTTTTGTAAAAAAAGAAATCTTTAATTTTTCATGAAAAAAAAAAAATGTTCCTCACCATGCATTTCGCATTTAGTAACCAGATTTCCCAGGATATACATATTGGTGATATATGGCCAATTACAAAATAAATGGTAATAAGTCTGCATCTTTTAAACGACTGAACTAATTTTGATGACACTAAAAGCATCGATAGAAGAGGAGTTAAGATCTCAGTATATTGTTGGCTGGAGTGTGTAGCTGGAGCACGACCGGCGCTACCTTCGGTAAAATTAGGCCACCACGTGAGTGAAAAACATTGTCTTTTTGGCCTTGACTTTTTTCGATTTTTCTCCAATATTTTTAAAATAAAATTGCTAAAATAAAAAATTGTTAAATTCTCTATATTTTTCTGAATTATAGAAAAAATTCGTTAGTTATTTCAATCCTATAACACTTGACTTTTTCAAAGTCAAAATTTAAAAACAGGTCTCAATTTTTTAAAAGACGATACCTTGAAAAAGCGTATAAGTGTAATTTTGAAAAGTTTTGAACGTTCACTCTATATTCAGCAGTGGTCTAAAATAATCAATTTTGAATAAAAAGTTCAACTTTTAGAGCCTTTAAAAAATCTATTGTTGATTTCGGTACTTCTGTATATAAAATTAGATAGTTTAGTATATATTTAAAGGTCTTAAGGTCGAAGTTGGATTTCATTGAATAATAATCATATTTTCTACTTAGGAAGAACAAAACAATTTAAATTTATTTTAATTTCTTTAATACCAAGAGTTCTTGCGTCCTTTACTTTTTTATTTACTTTTTATTATATTCAGTTATTCAGGTTATTTGATAACATCATTAGGGTGGTTCTTTAAAATTTATAAAATAAAAAAATATATATAATAAAAGTATACATGGGTATCCAAACTTAATTTTGAATCCAATCAAGATCTGTGCATCAATTTTTATAATACGTAGCTTTATTTACTCGCAGTTTAGTCAGCATTGAGATAAAGGTGATAAACTTAAATATTTTTGATGTTTTCACTTAAAAAAAAGTTTTAGTAAAAAAAATAAATCTTGAATTTTGCATGAACAAATTTTTTCCCGACACTTTTTTCTAAATATCTCCTAAACTATTGAGCGGATACAAATTTGATAGTATAGCGATTTAAAGCTAATTTTATTCCGCATGTCGTGGTATATCATTTATATAAATCGTGAATACCGTTCTCTAGTAACAGTTAAATATACTCGAGTAATCGGCATATTTAGGGCACAATATTAGACACGCCCATAAAAAAAATCCTGACCTGATGGAAAAATACTGAAAGCAGATTCGAGTTTAGTGTGCGGAATTCCATCTAGTCTACATATTTTTTTTTTAAAGGAGCTCGAAAAAAATTTTTTTTGTCGACCAGTGTAATTTAGTCCTTGGAACCAGCTCGCTGACATTTAAAAATTTCATATTTTTTAAACAAATATAAAAATATTGAAAAAATTCATTATGTTTAACATAAACCTAAATTTATAAAATCTGAAATTTAAAAAAAATTTAATTATATTTATTAATAATAATATTTGGTCCTTCGAATTATTTGACGAAAAACTAACGATAGAACGATGGTTTGGAAACGACAATTTTGTATCTCTATAAAATGGTGTTATCCTTATGGTCAGTATTATAAAAACAATAAATTTGGCTCTCATTCCTACACGCATATAAACATACATAACCACAGACAAACTCAACTAATTCTTTTGTTTCTCTTTAGTACTTATTATTAACTGTCTATTGTTTTGTTTACATTTTGTTACTGTCACTACTGTTAAAGAAAGTATACGAAATATTTTGAACTTTTAGAATTACGAAAATTTATCTTTTGTTATAAAATCATTTCGTGCACATACTTTCTTTTATGAATGTATGTGTTTATAAGTGTGCGGGAGCGCCTAAGCTTCGACAATGATTTAATGATTAAGTTTATGTTATTTAGTACACTACGTCGGGAGCGCCTAAGCTTAGACAATGATTTAATGATTAAGTTTATGTTATTTAGTACACTACGTCAAGAAAATTATTATAATTTTACTTTTCTTTTAATTTTATTTAAAAACTCATCCTCTTGGCAAAGTAAACTTTTAAAAAATAAATTCAATAACTTACCTTTCAATGCCCCCTAAACTTATATTTTAATTTGATTTCTTTAATTTATTACTACAAAAGTTTTACATTAAAATAAACAAGTTTCATTTTTCTTTAACTGTCCTCTATTCAGAAAATAAAATTTTATTTTATTATATGTTTCGTTTAGGAATATGTGGGAAGTTTAGTTAGTTCATGATCAAAATAAAAAACTCAAGCATGTCTGATTTGTAAACAAAGATGACACAGAAAAAAAAAAAAAAAAACTTTATTTCTAGAAATTTATGAGCAAATTATTTCATAGAAGGTTTTTTTTCTGCTTTTAATTTTATGTTTTTCCATTTGCCTGACAAGGACATTTTCTTGCAAATACCAATGAAACAGGTAATTATGGTGGTAAGGGATTATATATATGTTATATTAATAAAAATAAGCTTTAAATAAAAGTTATTTTAAATGTTAAAGACATTTTTTTGCAAGTGAAGTCTTTAAGTAAATACTTAAAAGGTTATAACAAAAAGTTATTAAAGTAATGACAAGGACAAGAGGATAAATTTAGTAACATTGTTACATGAAAATATATTTTTAAAAATTGTTTTTATTAAGAAGCATGTAAATACTTATAAGTGTCTTAATAAGATTGATTAATGTCAAAATAAATATTTAATATTAAAATTAGAAAATTATTATAATCTAATGTTTTAATTAAGACCATTTAAATACTTTCACAAATACCCATCTACTAAGTCTTGAGTACACATTTGTTCATGACAAATATTTACTTTAAGATTTACTAAAACACCTTCTAAGAACAGTTATGAAGTGCAAGTACAGTTAAAAGCAAAAGTATTTACTTATATGATTTAAAATTGTAATAGTCTATAAAATAGGCTATAGAATATTCTATAAAATAGACTACAGTATAATCAATAAAATAGATTATAGAATAGTCTATAAAATTTACTATAGAATAGTCTTTAAAATTTACTATAGAATAGTTTATAAAATAGACTATAGAATAATCTATAAAATAGACTATAGACTAATCTATAAGATATACCATACAATAGTATATAAAGTAGACTATAGAATAATCTATAAAATAGACTACAGAATAATGTATAAAATAGACTATAGAATAGCCTTTAAAATAAACTATAGAATAGTCTACAAAGTAGACTTTAGAATAGTGTTTAAAATAGAGTACAGAATAGCCTATAAAATAGGCTATAGAAATAGTCTATAAAATGGGCTATAGAAATAGTCTATAAAGTAGAATAAAGAATAGTCTATAAAATAGCATATAGAATAGTCTATAAAATAGCCTATAGAGTTGTCTATAAAATAGACTACAGAATAGTCTATAAAATAGACTATAGTATGGTCTATAAAATATACTATAGACTATAAAAATAGACTACGGAATAGCCTTTAAAATATACTATAGATTAGTCTACAAAGTAGACTATAGAACAGTCTTTAAAATAGACTACAGAATAGCCTATAAAATAGGCTATAGAAATAGTCTATAAAATGGGTATAGAAATAGTCTATAAAATAGGCTTAGAAATAGTCTATAAAGTAGACTAAAGAATAGTCTATAGAATAGTCTATAAAATAGCCTATAGAGTAGTCTATAAAATAGACTACAGAATAGTCTATAAAATAGACTAAAATAGTATGGTCTATAAAATATACTAAAGAATAGACTAAAAAAATAAACTACAGAATAGCCTTTAAAATATACTATAGAATAGTCTACAAAGTAGACTTTAGTCTTTAAAATAGACTACAGAATAGCCTATAAAATAGGCTATAGAAATATTCTATAAAATGGGCTATAGAAATATTCTATAAAATAGGCTTAGAAATAGTCTATAAAGTAGACATAACAATAGTCTATAAAATAGCCTATAGAATAGTCTATAAAATGGACTACAGAACATTAAGGAGTGCGATCGAAAAAATGTTAACACACATTTTGCCTCAAAACTTTTTTCGGAAGCAATATTATTTTTTTTTTTTTATCTAGTTATCATTGATAAATAAGTCAGTTATTATTTTTAATAACAACCATGTTGGTTTGTCATGATTTTGATCAAAATGAGTGACGAAAAAGATGTACGTGCTGCAAATTATTAAAAAATTTCAATAAAATCCAAATACGTCCTACAAATAATTGGCCACAGAATTAAATCTCTGCCGTCAAACTGTTTCTAATGTAATTAAACAGTATCAGGAGAATTTGACCATTGATAGGAAACCTGGTTCAGAAAGAAAAAAAGTCCACATGATATTGGGAAGGCCAGAAAATTTAAAGCATATTGAAAGGAACATCAAACACATCTGGTAGAAAAGCAGCCCGGTTAGCTCAGTGCTTTGACTATTTGGTGAGAAAATTTAAAGCTAATGCAGAGTTGATAACATATTAAGTCCAAAAAGTTCCAAACAGGAATGCTGCAAAAAATTTAGAAGCCACGAATAGGACAAGGAAATTAAAATCAAATTTCATAAAAAAAAAATACTTATGTTGTATATTTGACGAAGAGACATATGTGCTGGCAGAATTTTCGCAGCTTCTGTGTCAAATCTTTTATATAGTTAATGATAGAGGCAATGTTAAAGATAAGTTTAGGATCCAAAAGAAGAAAAAATTTTCAAAAAATTCCTGGTATAACAAGCTTTTCGCAGTTGGGCAAAACAGGAAAGTTATTTGTTACATTCTGCTCTTATCAAAATATACATCAAAGCATATTTGCTAAAAAGACTTCTTCCTTTCATAAGAAAGCACAATGTGTCCACACATTTTGGGCCCGATTTGGTATCATGTTACTATGGTAAGAAAGCTCTGGAGTGGTACCAAAACATTGTTTTTGTACCAAGAGGGGTAAATTTTCCAAATTGTCCATAGCTTAGATCAGTGGAGAAATATTGAACTCTTGTGAAAAGTGAATTGAAGGGCACAAAAAAGGTGTCCCAAAATACGGAAGATTTTAAATGAAGATGTGCACACTGTTCCAAAAAAGCGACTGAAGCAACTATCAAATCTCTAATGGAAGGGTTAACAAAAAATGGTATACAAGTTCATAGGTAGTGGTTAGAACTATAAAAGCTATATTTTTCTGTGATCTGTAATAAATTATAAATAAAATAAAAAATAATGAAAGCTCTAAAATCAACCGTTTCCAAGTTATTGAATATTATATATGTTAAGATTTTTTCGAACGCACTCCTTATATGGAATATGCTGTAGAACAGTATATAAAATTGACTATAGAATAGTCTATAAAATAGACCATAGAATTGTCTATAAAATAGACTATAGATATGATATATAAAGAAAATATAAGCCACGATTTATATAATATATAAAGTTATGAATCAACTTATTTAAAGTAAAACTCAGAAATAAAAAAATTTAAGATTGATATAAAATTTAAGAAATAAAAGAGTTATATTAATTGTAAAATGTAAAGTAAAAAAGAGTCGCAAATAATGTAAAGTTACATGAAAAAATAATAAACAAAAACTGTTCTTAAATTTTAAGTAATGAAGGATATACATCAATCAAGTGCAAAATTGATGTAAAATTAGAAGTACACCAAGAGTGATGATTGTTGCAAAATAAAAAGGATAGTAACACTACACAAAAGATGTAAAATTTAAAGTCAAAAGTGCTGATACTCGTATAATATTTTGTTTAAAGGAACAGTTTTACATGTAAAATTTGAAAGAAAAATCTACACTTGTTGTTACAATTTAAGCAAAGAAAGAGCTACAATTGGTCAACATTTTTAAACAGGATGGCTATTTAAAATGGTTTACGATAGGCCTACAATAAAATTCGAAGAAAATAAACATTTATAAATAATATAAAATTATATTATATTATATATGATACCCTACACCATTCTGTATGAGGTAAAAATTAGACCTGTAGCTAATTGTAGACCAACAATTTTTCAATGTAAAATTAATTATATAAATACAGAACAATGTATTGATACTAACATCTATATGATTTTATGCCCTTTAGGGTGATTTCCGGAAGTAGCCTTATATGGGAGCTATGGTAAATTATGGACCGATTCCTGAATTTTGTCAATGTTATTTATACTTATATAAAACTTATTTGTGTCGAATATTAACTTGCTACTATCATTTGAGGGGATTTATATGGAAGTTATAGTCAATTGTAGACCGATCTTGAATTTGGCACAAAGATTAACACTAACACAAAACTTCTTTGTGCCAAGTTTCATTGAAATATTGCTATATTTAAGGCATTTATGATCGTTAAACCCCTATTCCGGGAGGACATTTGTATGGGGGCTAGGTGAAATAATGGACCGATCATAACCAATTTCAATAAGCTTCGTCCTTGTGTCAAAATAATTATTTGTGCCAAATTTCATCAAGATATCTTTAAAATTGCGACCTGTACTTTGTTCACAAGGTTTACATGGACAGACAGCCAGCCGACCACACGGACGGACGGACGGACTTTAAGGTGGGAGTCCGATAATTTTTTCTGTGCGTTACAAACATCAGCACAAACGCATTATAATAACCTTGAATTATTTTAAATTTAAAGAAAATAATGATTAAACTTTTAAAGAAAAAATTGCTTGTTTTTTTAGCTAAAACTTAATATAAAAACGCCAATTAAATATATGCATAATTTTACCTCCAACTGTAAACAATTGAATTAAATTACAAACTCTCTTCGTTAATAAATTCACATCAATTTACTCACATTTATACCCACTTACATACACATCCATATGTATGTATGTATTCTCCACTATATTTCATGCAGTTTATAGTTGCATTAAGTAAAAATAACAGCTGCAAAAGATATAAAATAATAAAAGTAAGAGTTTTAAAATCCTTTCAAGCTCAACGTATTAGCATTATATGCAATGCATTTCAATTCGCAAAAAGCTCATCTAATTGTTTAACATTTATTATTAGTTTCTCCATAAATAAATACGTGCGTTTGAGTATGTTTGTAAATAATTTTAGGTGTTTGTAAGGGTTTAAGATTTTTGCAATCAAAACACTAACACAGATACATACTCAGCCGTTACTTACTTATTATTAAAACACATATGCTCAACTAACTTCTTCTACACACCTTAATCCATATTAAAGTCCTACTTAACAAAAAGGATTCATTACAACATTGAAGATTATTTCAAATAAAACTATAGTCGGTCAAGACCGACCATATGATACCCTAGACCATTAGACCTGTGGCCAATTGTATACCAACACTTTTACTAAATTTAAAATAAATTATACAAATACAGAACAATGCATTTATACTAACATCTATATGATTTTATGCCCTTTTAGAGTGATTCCCGGAAGTGGGTTTATATGGGAGCTATGGTAAATTATGGACCGATGAAATCTGGCATAAAGATTGATACTTATACAAAACTCCTTTGTGTCGAGTTTCTTTAAAATATTGCTATATTTAAGGCATTTATGATCGTTAAACCCCTATTCCGGGAGGACATTTGTATGGGGGCCAGGTGAATTAATGGACCAATCATAACCAATTTCAATAGGCTTTGTCCTTGTATCAAAATAATTATCTGTTCATCAATATATCTTTAAAATTGCGACCTGTACTTTGTTCACAAGGTTTACATGGACAGACAGCCAGACGGACGGACGGATATAGTTAAATCGACTCAGAAAGTGATTCTGAGTCGAACGGTATACTTTAGGGGGTGGGGGGGGTTCCGATAATTATTTTTGTGCGTTACAAACATCAGCACAAACGCATAATACCCCAACCACCTATGGTGTTGTAGGGTATAATAAAACGATATGTTTGTTGTAGCTAGCAATAGTACTTGTAGTTGTAAGTGAAATTGCTCTTTAGGTGTTAAACATGAACATTTTTTGTAAGCTTGTGGGTATGAGAGGAAGGGAGTGCGAGGGGTGATGTATGTGTTAATGAACGTTAACATTTAAGATTTTTTATTAGTGTTATATATGTCTGAAAATGTTTCCTTCAGACTTAATGTGCGCCAGGAACGCAAATGTTATTTAATATGTGTGTTACAGTATACATGTGAAAAAAATAACTGTTAATGAAAATGTGATTGTTTATACACGTATCATTCATTGACTCTTACGAAACATAAATAGGAGTAAGAAATTATGTTAACATTAGCTGTTTGTAACCGGCGTTGCCCGGGTTTTTCCGATATATTAAAAAAATTACATTGAATTTTAGTAGTTGTCCCTTGGAATCAAAGACTAATTGTAAATTTAGAAAGACTTACATTAAAAACACTTACGGTTTTCAGAAATTCGTGGAAATTTTTTTCAAAATACTAAGCTGCAATGAATTATTATATAAGATTATTATATATCAAGACAACTATTTCAATGATAGTCTTCTTCTTTTAAATTCTTATTACTTTAATTAAAACTTAAGCAAATAATATCGTGTTTAAGAATTGCATCACAATAGCAAATAAATTGTTCTCTTAATCATTTTCAATAAGCATGGATAACATGATTGATATTTCTTTTTTTTTTTTTTCTGAATCTTGTTATTTCCATCATACTCTTGGCACAGTACTTCAAATAGAGAATCTAAAGGATGTCTCACTAACGACAATTTTATGCGTTCACAATGGAATTTTCATAAAAATTTTGAGGCAAACATATTCTATACAGAAAAACGCTTTTTAAGCAAATAGCATCTCTAAGTATCAAACTACTGCTCATTAAAAAATCTTAGTTATTTCAAAAAGTTGGTTTTCGTTGTAGTTAAATATTGTATCTTGATATATTCTCTGCTAGTTTAGATATCCAATATTCTATGTAAGTTGAGATCAGGGCTGTCCGATGTGGCGTTTTTTCGCCAAACGTGGCGATTTTTAATTGCTCTTGGCGACAGAATTTTCCGTTTTGCGACATGGCGATTTTAAACAAGGTGGCGATTTATTTGACTAATTTTTAAAATTTTATTAAATAGGTATTCGCATAGTAAAACTATTACGTTATCTTACTAGCTTTTTGCAAATTGGCATAAGACATTTAAGGCCCAACTACATACAATACTTTTGCTTCAACTGCGACTGACACCTGCAGTAAGATACATGAATTTATATGGAACGCAACCAAATCAGTACGCCAAACTTCTGCATGAAGTACTTCAAAGATGAAAAATGTTCAACTTTTAAGTGGCTATATTATAGACTAAATTTTAGAAAAGAAGATAAAACAGACTAGACTATAGATTATATTCTGAGCTATAGCATATGCTAGACAATACTACCGACTATTCTATAACACACACTATCGAATAGTCCATAGAATAATACTTTTTAGAAGAGACTAACGAAAAGTTTATTGAATAGACTCTAAAGTATATCGAACAAACCGTCAACTAGCCTCTAGATTACATAGTGAAATGGACCCGACTATCGAATGGTCTATAGAATAGACTCTTAAATATTCTATAGAATATACTATGAAATAGTCCATAGAATAGACTATGAAATAGTCCATAGAATAGCCTATGAAATACTCTGTAGAATATACTATGAAATAGTCTATAGAAATGACTATGACATAGTCAAAAGAATATACTATGAAATAATCTATAGAATAGACTATGAAATAGTCTATACAATAGATTATGAAATAGTCTATATAATAGACTATGAAATAGACTATAGACTATGAAATAGCCTATAGAATATACTATAAAATAGTCTGTAGAATAGACTATGAAATAGTCCATAGAAATTACTATAAATGGTCTAAAGAATATACTATGAAATAGTCTACGGAATAGACTATGAAATAGTCTATAGAATAGAATATGAAATAGTCCATAGAATAGACCATGAAATAGTCAATAGAATATACCATGAAATAGTCAATAGAATAGATTATAAAAAGTCTATAGAATATTTTATAAAATAGTCTGTTCAACAGACTAAAGAATTGTCTATAGAATAGACAATCAAATAGTCTATAGAAAAAACTATCAAATAATCTATAGAATAGACTATAAAATAGTCTATAGAATAGACTATGAAATAGTCTATAGAATAGAATATGAAATAGTCTATAGAAAAGATTATGAAATAGTCTATAGAATAGACTATGAAATATTCTGTAAAACAGATTATGAAATAGTCTATAGAATAGACTATGAAATAGTCTGTAGAATAGACTATGAAATAGATTGTAGAATAGACTATGAAATAGTCTGTAGAAAAGACTATGAAATAGTCCATAGAAATGAGTATGAAATAGTCAAAAGAATATAGTATGAAATAATCTAAAGAATATACTATGAAATAGTCTATAGAATAGACTATAAATTAGTCTATAGAATAGACCATGAAATAGTCAATAGAATACATTATAAAAAAGTATATAGAATATTTTACAAAACAGTCTGTTCAATAGACTAAAGAATAGTTTATAGAATAGACTATCAAATAGTCTATAGAACAGACTATCAAATAGTCTATAGAATAGACTATCAAATAGTCTATAGAATAGACTATCAAATAGTCTATAGAATATACTATCAAATAGTCTATAGAATAGACAATCAAATAGTCTATAGAATAGACTATGAAATAACTTATAGAATAGACCATGAAATAGTCTATGAAATATTCTACAAACAAATTCTATAGACAAATAGTCTATAGAATAGACTATAAAATAGTCTATAAAATAAACTATCAAATAGTCTATAGAATAGACTGTGAAATAGTCCAAAAATTAGACTATGAAATAGTCAATAGAATAGATTATAAAAAAGTCTATAGAATGTATTCTACAGAATAGACTATGAAATAGTCTATAGAATAGACTATCATGTAATCTCTAGAATAGACTATGAAATAGTCCATAAACTATACTATGAAATAGTCAATAGAATAGGTTATAAAAAATTCTATAGAATGTTTTATAAAATATGTTGTACAATAGACTATAGAATAGTCTATAGAATAGACTGTCAAATAATATATAGAATAGACTATTAAATAGTCTATAGAATAGACTATCACATAGTCTATAGAATAGATTATAAAATAGTCTACAGAATAGACTATAAAATAGTCTATAAAATGGACTATAAAATAGTTTATAAAATCGATTGTAAAATAGTCTATAAAATAGACTATAGAATAGTCTATATAATAAACTATAGAATAGTCTATAGAATAGACTATAGAATAGTCTTTAAAATATACTATAGAGTACTCTATAAAATAGACTATAAAATACTCTATAAAATAGACTATAGAATAGTCTATATAATAAACTATAAATTAGTCTATAGAATAGACTATAGAATAGTCTATAGAATAGACTATAGAATAGTCTTTAAAATAGACTATAGAATACTCTATAAAATAGACTATAGAATAGTCTATAAAATAGACTATAGAATAGACTATCAAACAGTCTATTTAATAGACAGTTTGATAGTATATTCTATAGACTATCAAATAGTCTATAGAATAGACTATCAAATAGTCTATAGAATAGACTATCAAGTATTCTATAAAATGGACTGTCAAGTATTCTATATAATAGACTATGAAATAATGTATAGAACAGACTATGAAATAGTCTATAGAATAGACTATGAAATAGTCTATAGAATAGACTATGAAACAGTCTATAGAATAGACTATGAAATAGTCTATAGAATAGACTATGAAATAGTTTATAGAATAGACTATGAAATAGTCTATAGAATAGACTATGAAATAGTCTATAGAATATACTGTCAAATAGACTATAGAATAGTCTATAAAATAGAATATAGAATAATCTATAAAATAGAATAGTCTATAAGATAGTTTAGAGAAAAGAACAAACTATAGTATAGACAATATATTAGACAATACAGTTGAATTTACACTTGACTATAAACTGAACAAATATACTAGGATATAGAATAATCTATAGTAATCTTAAATACGAAAGTCATCAATTTCCAAACATAAATGTCCATAGTTTATATAATGTATTAGTTATATGTAAGCACACATATAGCTAAATATATGTATGTAAATGTATACATTTATATGTATTGTAGGCTTAAATGTAACACGTGTACACATACACATTTGTATGTATGTAGATACGAATAGGTACAATTCATTGCTGTTTACCTCGCCGCATACTGTACCTTTTAAGACACAAGCAGGCGTCTGTTAACTGGTCTGATTTATGTTTGTGTTTGGTAGTAAATAACATTTAAATGATTTTGTTAACTGTACAAAGAAGAAGAAAAAACAATAATGTTTCGAGGCCACATTTACAATTGTCGAAATAAGATTAAATCTTTTGGGAGGTTTTCTGTTTTTTTTTTATTTCTTTGGCAAACAATAAATGAATGAACAAAAACAGTAACAACAATTGTATAATACCGTCATGTAACAATTAATCTGTTAATAAAGTAATAACGGCGAAAAAAAGAAAAAAAAAGTTTGCACAACGATTGCCATTTTTGTTTCAGTTATAACTAGAGAAATAAAACAAAACGGATGTAGAAACTAATTTATGTGTATTTATGTGTTACTATTTATTTACAAAAATTACCATAACGAATTATAATCAAACTTAATTAACCGAAATTAAATGACAACACACATAAACTAATTTAAGATATGGAGAAAAAATTTCAACAAGATTAAATATTTATTATGAAAAAATAGCAACTTCCTTACAAAAATTTAATCAACCATATCTTTATGAAACAGAGGTTCACCTAGCACTCTCATCTAAAAAAAAAAAAATATTTAGTTGAAAACATGGGTGATCACAAATTCCCGTTCCTTTGGCTCTATCTCTGCTGGTTTAGCTTTAAACTTAATTTTCATGTTTTTCATATAAAAATCGATTTTTGGTCAAAAATATGAGTGATCACAGATTTTCATTCTTTTGACTCTATCTCTGCTGGTTTAGCTTTAAAATGGATTTTTATGCTTTTCGTATGAAAATCAACTTTTAGTAGAAAATATGAGAGATCACAGATTTTCGTTTTTTTGGCTCTATCTCTGCTAATTTAGCTTTAAAGTAGATTTTTATGTTTTTCATATTCTTTTGGCTCTATCTCTACTGGTTTAGTTTTAAAATGATTTTCATGTTTTTCATATAAAAATCGATTTTTGGTCAAAAATATGAGGGATCACAGATTTTCATTTTTTTGGCTCTATCTCTTTACTTTTCAAAACCTTTACTTTCCAAAAACGATTTATTTATTAGGAGAATTTTTTCTTTATAGATTATAATTTTCGGAAACTGGTTTCGAATTTCTTAGTAATCGTTTTTGAGCGCATTATAATTTATTTAATAGCGTTAGTAATTTCAAGATTTATCCTTATTGGGGAAAATTTTAAATTTGATAATTTGTTTGAGGAAATATATTTTGTGGATTTTTCGATATGGCTGGTGGTAAGAAGCATCAAACAGCTCCTGTTTCAGAAAACTTAGAGAAACTGTTACAGAGAAAATCCAGAGTGGTTGAAAATATTAAAGGAATTAAAAAGTCGATAATTGAGACTATTTTTTCAATCCCTTTGAGATCGATTGTCGATTGGAAATTTTAAAAGACCATATCGCTCAAGCTATGGAATTTCAGTCCGAATTGGATATTTTAGGTCCTACTAATGACGACAGATCCGAGCTTGAAGATTTATGTGTGACTACGAAGTCTTTATTATTAAGTCTATAGAATAGAAGAACGAGTTTGCAGGAAACTTCTTTTATGCAACCTCATCTTTCTAGGCTTCCAAATATGCGGCTCCCTAAATTTAGCGGAAAATATTCCGACTACAAAAACTTTATGAGCCTATTTGAGAATTTGGTCCACAATGACCCAACATTAACAGATATTGAGAAATTGAACCACCTGATATCATGCGTGACTGATGAATCTTTAGGTACTGCAAAAGCGTTTCAAGTTAGCGAATAGAATTATCCCAAAGCTTTGGCGAGTTTGAAGAAAGTTTATGACAATTTTTGAAAAATATTTCAAAATTATTTGATCTCCCTGAGATTACTAAACCTTCAGCTCCCGCTTTGAGAAGCATGATCGACACGGTTTCCGCCATTTATGATTCTTTGTTGTCAATTGGCGATGATAAAAAGATTTCTAATGCGATTTTGATTCATTTAGTGATGTCGAAAGTTGACCCAGTCACTAAATCCAAATCTATGTTAAATAAAAGATACCAGCACATTTCAGCTGATGATACTTCGGATTCAAATCCAAAACTTTTAAGAATAAGAATGATAATGCGCGTAAGAAAACTTCGAAAACATCACTAACGGTGAGCAAATCGAAACAATCAGGAGAAAAATGCCTATTTTGTAAATCTACTGAACATAATATATACAATTGTTCCTTTTTCGCTGCAGTGCCAGTTCTTCAAAGATTTGAATTTATAAAAGCTGCGCCTGCATGTATAAATTGCCTTAAAAAGGGTTACACTGTTGCGAGATGTAGTGCTCAAAAGTGTAGAGTTTGCGGTGGAGGTCATAATAGACTTTTACATCGCTATAGTTCTGAATGTCAGAGTGGAAATACTGCTTCAAATTCTTCGGAAAATTTTTTGTCAGAAATGCCATCAACGTTTAACGCTGTAGTAAATCACTCTTCATCTGATGAAAATGTAGTTCTTGCCACAGCGGTTGTAAAGGTGCAATGTAGCTCAGGCGATTATATTTTAGCTAGAGCTTTACTAGATTCCGGTTCTCAAACTAATTTTTTGAACTTTTATGCGTTGGACAAAAATTGTCCTTTGCCCACTCAAGACAAAATCTCTTCCGAGACTTGAGCTGTGTGCAGCACACTTGCTGTCGAAATTGTGGAGACGAATTGAGAAAATAATTAGCTTCGAAATCGAGAGTGTGACCTTTTGGACAGATTCAGAAATCACTTTACATTGGATAAAAACTCATCCATCCTGTCTGACAACATTCGTATCGGATAGAGTTGCAGAAATACAGGAAAAGTCAGACCACGTTTCATGGCGCCATGTGCCTATACGGCAAAACCCGGCTGACATTGTATCTCGCGGATGTGATGTAGAAGAATTGAGAAATTCCTTCATTTCCTTCATTTCTTTTAGAAGAAAATTCAATGTGGCCTGTCAATCATCATTTTGAATTGAAAGAGGACCAAGCTTCTTTAGAAAAGAGAAAAACTAATGTTCTCGTAGCAGTGGAGAATGCTATGAATTTGACTAACGTCTTTCTAAAGTTAATAGAAGACCATTCTTCATATAAAAAGATTTTGAGAATCATGAGCTATGCGCTTAGATTTATTGATTTTTGTAGAAAAAATGAAATTTCCAAGTCTAAAAACCCTACTGCGAAAGAAATGAATTGGGCCTTTTATAAACTTGAGGAAATTGTCCAGAAAGAATATTTTTCTGAGGAGATTAGAGAAATTACAGAAATCTCTGGTGTTACCTTCAAATATACAGAAACTAACACCATTTATACACAATTTCACAGAAAATATGCGAAAACGTTCACTATTAAGGGTAGGTGGGAGGTTGCTAAATGCGTCATTACCTTACAATTCTAAGTTCCCACTTTTATTACCAAAGAAAACACTCTTTGTGACTAGATATTTACGTAATCTGCACCTCTATGAGCTCATTTACATTGGGTATTTTCCCTGGGAAAAATCGCTGCAACTTTTACGTTTTTAGCAAGAGGTGCAGAGAAGCAAGCGGGGTAAGAAAAGTTGCACGTCGTAGTAAAGCTAAAAATTTCATGAAATTTTTTCAAATTTATTTTAAATTTTTATGATTTGTTGTTTTTTGTCAAACATTTTTTGAAAAATTTCACAATACAAATTTATATGTGTAAATGTAGAATGGATTTCGAAGCAACTTGAAAACAAAATATCATAAAAAAAACGCTGCTATAATCCCCAATGTAAATAGGCTCTATAATTGCCATGCCGGCACAAAGTCTTTAATAGCCCTTTTAAGGGAAAATATTTGGCTTATAAATGCTAAGGAAGAGTGTGACAGAATAGTACGTAAATGTCCTCATATAAACTATAAACCAAAGCTTATGACCCAAGTAATGGGCAATTTACCCACCGATCGGGTGAGAGCTCTACGACCATTTTTGCTAGTCGGCGTAGATTTTTGTGGTCCCGTTAATATATCATTGCGTATTCGCGGTAGACCACCTATAAAAATGTATATAGCGGTATATGTCTGTTTCACTTCGAAGGCTGTTCACTTAGAATTAGTTTCCGACTTGTCTTCTAATTCTTTTATTCTCTCTTTTAAAAGGTTCGCTGCCAGGAGAGGTCGCAAGGTGTATTGCGACAACGCCACCAACTTCGTAGGAGCCAGCCGGACAATGAAGGAACTCATAGAAGCGTTCGAGCGCAACAAAGGAGACGTCTAGTCGTTCGCAGCGTCGTACAAGGTCGACTTCATCTTCATACCACCTAGGGCACCTCACTTCGGAGGTCTGTGGGAAGCAGCCGTGAAGCAGGCGAAGTACCTACTTCTACGAGCTGTGGGCAATGCCATGCTCACCCAGGAAGAAATGGAAACCATGCTCGTAGAGGTAGAGGCGGTGCCCAAAAGTCGTCTAATAGCACCGCTGTCTGCAGACCCGAACGACGGATACGCATTAACACCGTCGCATTTTCTGATAGGAGAGGGTCTGCGTTCGGTGCCGCCAGAATCCGTCGGTGACGTCAGCGACAACAAGCTGAGGTGCTTGAAGCGATGGCGAATGTTATGCGCTCTCAAGCAGAGGTTTTGGCGAGCCTGGTCGAAAGACTACGTCCTGGGTTTGCAGGACAAGTGCAAATGGCGCCAGCAACAGCCCAATCTACAAGTCGGGCAAATAGTGGTGGTCCACGAGGACAATTACCCGCCTCAAGAGTGGCTGACCGGGAAAGTCGTCCACGTAATAGAAGGTCAAGACGGCAAGGTCAGAGTGGCGGAGGTTAAAACAAAAAACGGAGTATTTAAACGACCGATATCAAAACTAGCACCACTACCACTGGACTGAAGACATGCGGTCCTTCAATGGGGCCGGCATGTTGGAGCGTGGAGTTTTTTGGCCACTGATGGTTTTCTCCATAATGTTTTTTTTTTTTTGTACTTTTACATAAACAATTTTTTGTTATCCATTGACCGGGAAAGTCGTCCACGTAATAGAAGGTCAAGACGGCAAGGTCAGAGTGGCGGAGGTTAAAACAAAAAACGGAGTATTTAAACGACCGATATCAAAACTAGCACCACTACCACTGGACTGAAGACATGCGGTCCTTCAATGGGGCCGGCATGTTGGAGCGTAAAGTTTTTTGGCCACTGATGGTTTTCTCCATAATGTTTTTTTTTTTTTTTTGTACTTTTACATAAACAATTTTTTGTTATCCATTTTTTTTTAAATGTTTTTATCTCGCCCAAAAGTATAAAAATTAGTGTTAAACGTTCCAGGAAACCGTTTTACTAAATGACGAAAGTAAATTTAAATATTTGGCGCCAAAAGAACATGGAATGAAAGCGTCAATTTCACATGTGTGGTTGATATGGTTGATCATGATCGAAACTCGGTAATGGTCGAAGGACGTCTGGAGGCTTCAGGAATCAGTAATTTCTTATTTATAGAATCGACAATCAAATAGAAGATCATATCAATAGTTTTAAACATAATATGGATTCTAGCGTGCGAAAATTTAGCTTATTGCGTAACTGCTTATTCCAAAATGACAAAGATCCCAACCATTTTTCCAAAATTGTGTGGGAATGGTTGCTTTATCGTACTCCCAAACCTATTTGTAATGGGTTTGGGAGTACGTAATGCTCTGAAATCCCCAGACTTTAATCCAATCGGGCATCTGTTGGAACATATTGGCAAAAAATTAGAAAAGGTACCATTATTTGGAGTGATCATCTCTAGCTGGCATTACAGAAAGAGTAACCCAAAATCTCACCGAATTTTGCCAAAAAAAACTTGTCGACTCGTTGTCTAGGATATTAAAGGATACAATAAAGTCAAATGGAAAATTATTATATACAATTTTTTTGCATTTAATTATAAAACTGTTTACTTTTTTTGACGAGTAAAAAAAGATATTTATTCACAGAAAGTGCATTATTTTTTAATGTGCTGCTGTTTTTTTTTTTTTTTTTTTAATTCTCTAGTTCAAATGGCGGAGGTACGTAACCAAAATGCAAGAGTATCCCACGTTGATCCAAGTGGATTCCTAGTCGACCTATATCTTCATATAGGAAGCTGGAACGCTTGGATCATTTAGTATAGTCTTGAGTTTAAATGGTCTCCACCAGGGTAAATCCAATTAAAAACACGCGATCAATATAAACTACGAATAACTTTTACAGTTATGCGTGGTAATACACTGCACCGGTGCGAGCGAGACGAAAAATTCTCGAAGGCCGAACAACAAAAACCCGCCTAACTGTACTTAAGAAATAATTACAGCGACGCGAGAGTTGTTCCCCAACCCAGAGCTACTTTACGACTGTTATAATTTTTTTCTTATGAAATCCATATTTAGTTAGTTACCAAACAAATGGGCATTAATGTTTTCTATATAGCATTTTTAATATAAATATAAAATAACTTTATTTTTAAGAATACTTTTTTTTTTTTTGTTTACTTTTTTTACGCTCACACTATTTACTTTTTGAGGAATAGCAATTTTCTAATATTTAGTGTTTAATCTTCAAATAATTTCAGTTTTATTATTAGCTATTTTCGATAAATATATGTTATATAAATGTTTATTTGCCAATAATTTAAGCAGAAACTAATGAAAATTTTTGTTATTTGTCCAATAATTTAAATGAAAATAAAAAAGTTATTTATGTTAGTTTTTAAATTTTTGGAACTTTTTTGAATTGCGTAATTTTATTTATCTAAAACAAGTATTTGTGGGAATTCGTTATAAACGTAGTTTTTTTGTATGAAAAATTCTTCTTGGGACCATAAAAATGTGTTCGTTATAAAAAAAAGTTCGCTATAACCGTGTTCGTTATAAACATAGTTATTTGTATGGAAAATCTTGGTGCAATCAATGGAACCGAAGAAAATTGTTCACTATAGCCATAGTTTGTTATAACCGTGTTCGACTGTACTAATATTTTAGTCTACACCATGGTACAATAATACCAGGTAACGGTATAAAAACAGCTGATGATTTTTGCTGCTTTCAATTTTGTAATATTTCTGTCAATATTTGTTTACATTTACAGTTTGTTTATATTAAATAAAGCGAGACCTTATTCAAACGAGGGAACTCCCCTTTTTTGTTTTATTCAAATTGTGTTTGACTGTTCAAAAGAAATCGAAGAATTTATGCTTAGAAATCCGGATAATCGATGCAAAAAAAGGAAACAAATATAAATTTTCTTTCTCTGATAATCGACGATGCTGGTTGAGGCCCCACTGTAATATACACGTGCTTTTTTTGTTTATATATTTTGTTTTGCTTTTTGTTTTTTCTTTTTGACATTAAGGAAACAAACTAACCAACAAAAATGACTGTTTTTCTTCCCTTGTTGTATTTGTTGTAGCGATACTGTTACCTGGTATTATTGTACCATGGTCTACACATGGTGCATTTCTAGTGTTTATAGACCGGTTAACCGAAAAACCGGTTTATTCTCCTAATTTCGGTTTTTCCGAACCGGTTATTTTAAGTTGTTCAATTTCGGTTAACCGATTTTTTTCAGTAGGTTAACCGGTTTTAAAAATTTAAAAAAATATTACAAAATTTCGTCTTTTTTAAATTTTCCGAATTTAAAATAAGAGAAAATGTTTTGAAAGAATTAAAAATGCTTTCTGTTTGAGTTAACAAGTAATCAGGTGATATAGTTACATGTTTTGAGTTCAAAATATTTTTATATATCTAATATATCTATAATATCTGATTTTATCAGATAAGTACACAGAAAAAATTATTACGGTCTTTTTTTCAATTAACATAGTTGTTTCATTTTGCGTTGAAATTTAATAAATTTATTCAAGCAAAAATCAAATAGTAATAAAATTTAACTATACTTTTATATCTTATATACATTTTTAATTCATCCAATCAACTACTTGAATGATTTAATTAATTTATTAATTGGGAATTTTTTTCTGTTTTGTATCTTTTATAGTTTTTAGTCATAGTAAAATAATAAAGTACTCGCACATCTACAAAAACAAAAATTGCTTGTATTTTGTTAGTGTAAAACTACTGCCCACAATGTCAGAATGCTTTGAACGGAAAAATGAGAGAACGAAAGAGAGCAAGAAAAAAAAAACTCAAAAAATATTTTACATGTGAATACAAAAACAATTTGACAGTACCGCGAGGATTGCCAATGAAAAAATTGTAAAACAGCTGGTCTTACGAGTATACTTTATTATTATACTATGGTTTTTAGTAATTGATATAATTAGGCTTGCCAGATTTGAAATCGGCAAAAAACCTACATCGAAGTTAAAAAAAACAGTACAATTGAGTAAAAAGAAGTACCATAGTTTTTTTTTTTCAAAATTTATTTAATTCAATACAAAAAATTAACAAAAAATAGTTCATAACAGTCACAATGCAGAATATAAAAAAAGAGATCATAACTATTTGTATTTATTATAAAAAAAATTAACTTAAAATTTAATTTAAATCAGTTTTTGTGATTCTAAATCTATAGAATTTGTTCATATTTCAGACTAGATTTAATTTGTACATATATAAAATCAATATAAGAATCTGTATATTATGTTAGTATTATAGGATTTTTAATTTATTTGAATAAAAACTCAAAAACAAACTTTCAATTATTAATACTTCAAAATTAATTTAAAAGTACATACATGTATACATTTTTAGTTTGTTAAAATTACTGTCTTTCAATTGTTCTTGCCAACTGATAAATTTAAATAAATTATAAATACTTATCACTTTTTTGTATTTGATTTACAATTTCATTTTTACCTATTTTGATTTTTAAAAAATTTAAAAACTCAGTACAACTGTATTCAAAGTTTGATTTTATTATTAATTCGCTTTCCACATTTTCAATTAAAAGTTTACTTCGTTCCTTCCTCCAAAAATTAAACATTAAACTAAAAATTCGTTCACTGGCTGCATTAGAATGAGGAATTGAAAAGATGAAGCAAAATCTTTTCAAAATTAGGAAATGATCCACTATTTAAGAATTCTTTCCATTTTTCTTCTGCAGATTTTTATTTTTCAATGTTTTCAGCAAATGTTTTTAATGATATAAATTCGTCAAAAAGTTGATCTAAATCAATACTTTTGATTGAAAATAATGTAATTATTTCACAAATTCATGAAAAGAAATGTTTGAATTAAGATGGAAGTTAATTGAAAGTTTTTCAAACTTATTATTTTCTAAATTAATCCGATCTTTTATATAAATGCATATATTCGATAAAAACTCTGTTGCACGGTTAAAATAACTAAGTTGCATTGTATATGATTGGTAAAATGGTATGGTAGAAATTTAAACAGGGCGTTTCATAAGAAGTTTTGTTTTTCGTATGGACATGTATGATGAAAGTACAAAAACAAGTACATATACTAAAAAGAAGTACATTTGCTTACTTCTTTAAGCCCAAAGGGAGATGGTGCTACACCTGGTGTATTTTTTTGAAGACGTTGTTAACAATTGTCTTAATCGTGTTTTGCTATGGACCTTGTCCAACTCATTGGCTATAAATCCCCAGAAATCTAAAGCATTAATGTTTGGCTCTATGGATAACTCGTTATATCACATTAACTTTCATCTTGGTGGAGTTTCAATTGAAAGTATTTCCCGTCTCAGGTGCTTGGGAGTTATTCTTGACTGTGAGCTTTCATTTGGTTCTCATGTAGATATAATGTCTGGTAAGGTCTGGAGCACTTTAAGGAAAATCTACTCCACTAACATATATCTTCCTTTTCATATTAAAGTAAGATTGGCTCATGCTCTTCTTATGCCTCATGTAATGTATTGCCTTGAGGTTGTATCAGGCTCTCCTGGTGATACTCTTGATAAACTAAAACGTATAATGAATATGATTGTAAGATTTGTTTTTAATGTTAGACGCTTTGATCATATTTCTCCCTATGTTCATAGATTTCTTGGCTGTTCATTCTTTAATTTTGTTAAACTTCGTAACCTTATCCTGTTTTTTAACATTATTAAAAATGGATTTCCATCTCCTTTGGTTAATAAGTTCGAATTTTTGAGATCTTCTAGAAATCCTCAAATTTTTATTCCTCGGATTTATAGATTGAGTTTTGAGAGGTCTTTTGTGGTGAGAGTTGCTCGGTGCTGGAACTATTTGCCTTATGAATTGCGTATTTCTTCGCATTCTAATAATGTATTTCGACTTAAACTTTTGAAATACTTTGCTGATCACACTTGAAAGCCAAATTTGTTATGCATTATAATTTTGTTGGTTGTTGCGCCATTTTTTCATTGGGTTCTACTTTTTTTGATTCACTGACTGCTTAATATATTTTTTATGATTTGTGCTTAATATTTACCACTAATCTTATATTAGAATAAAGTTTTTCTGGCACTAGTTCAAGTTGATGGTTGTTTTCTACACAAATGTAACGTTTTTACACCGGCTTATTGCTAATAATAATTATTCAATATTTTGTACGGTTGTTTGCAT
Organism: Protophormia terraenovae; assembly: GCA_951394005.1. Classification (NCBI taxonomy): domain Eukaryota; kingdom Metazoa; phylum Arthropoda; class Insecta; order Diptera; family Calliphoridae; genus Protophormia; species Protophormia terraenovae. The sequence continues at coordinate 22,931,487 of OX596074.1, read as the reverse complement.
ACTTATATAATTTTTACTTGTTAGTGATGCCAGATGGCACATATACACCTGGTACTGTTGAAACTCCTGAGAAGTTTTATGAAATGGCAATGCCGTACACTTTATTTGCTAATTTGAAGTAATGCTTGATATGCGTCTTTTTAATCATTTAAAAACTTATTTCTGGAAATATGATGATTATCCATCGTCACCTATCTTATCAAATAACATCTGAATATTGTTTCTATAATTACCACTGATAGGGACCTCTATAACTTACTATACTTGCTTTTGTACTTTACTAATAAAATTTATTTTTAAAGCATTATGGCTGGGGTGCCAATTATGTTATTAACTTCTTAATTTATTAAAGTTTATGAAATTTTTATTTATTTTTATATTATACATGTATAAGCTACATATTTACTTATATATGTTTATATATCTATTTATATATTTTTTTGTTATTTTATATTATTGTTTAACAAATTGTTAATTACTCAGGATTTTTATTACTATGTAATACATATTTATATTTTGGCCATGAAACGGCTTTGTATTACATTATTGAATAAATAAACTAAAATAAATTACAATTGCGCGTAGTCAGCAGCAGTGTGTGCTAACATAATCAGCTGATAATGCACTGTCTATTATGGTGTTGATTACATTTGGTCAGCAGCAGTTTGCAGTGCTGTTTAATTTAGCCCTGTTTCTAAATTCACTGCGCTGCTTTCAGATTGAGAGCGAGACAAAGAGAGTGAGCAAATAAATGAGAGGCTAAAATACACAAGTAGAATAAAGTAAGATGCTGGTTGTAAATTGTGGCTGCCTACGCTGAATTGTAATTATAACGGCAGCAACATGTTGTACTGACAGTGAACAGCTGATAATTTTTGCTGATACTGTTGCTGACTACGCGCTATTGTAATTTGGGCTTTAGGGTTTATGCAGTTAGAAGTACAATAACTAAAAAAAAGTACGCGTACTGCTGAAAACAGTACGTCTGGCAAGCCTAGATATAATCATTTTGGTGAGAGGTGCAAATTTAAACAAGTTTTTAATTGAATGAATTATTTTCATATATATTTGTTAATTGGTGGCTTTTTTCTGTGTAATTAAACACTCCATTTACAAAATCTTTGCTAGAGAAATGTTCTAATAAAAAATAATAATAATAATAATAATAATAATAATAATAATAATAATAATAATAATAATAATAATAATACTAATTAAATTTACACACTTATGTATGCAGAAAATACATTTGTGAATTATTATTTATTTTTCTAAAAATTTCAGATATTTTTCACAATTTAACCAATTAAAATGTATTTTTATAAAAATTGTATAAAAATTTCTTTAAGAAAAATAGTGGTGAACAAAAATCATAAAAAGTAAATTCTTTCAGCTCTGAATCTTCTTTTCTGCTGAGCTGTTATAGGATTTCAATCATTTTATTGTATTTTTTTAATAAAAAAAAGAAATGATTTTGTAAAAAACGTTATGATAACAAATTTTTATTCGTTATAAAGCTTTTAAAAATTAATAAATACCAAGCAATATTTTTTTTTAAATTATGTTCAAAATAACTAGGAAAGGCGTATTGTCAACTTTCGATTTAGACGTCATTTATAAAGAACGATTTTTATTATGTTGTGCTTGGTTGAGCCTTTAAGCGTGGGTGGCGTTTCTTTGCGCCCACGAAGATTCTATGGAATATTTAGATAATAAACTAGTTCAATTTATTTATGATATATGAGCCAATTTTCAACCAAAAAAATGCTCTAGTCCATAAAATTCAACCAACAATATACACACATTACAATAATATAATATTTTTGATTCGTCCACTTGATTTTCGGATTAAAACCCAATTGGAAATATTTGGGAATTGTTATTCCGTGGGATTTAATCTAAAAACCGGAAATATGAAAGTGATTTTATTCAAAATAACTAATAATTCAAGCATTAGGTCCTTAACCGAAAACATGATGGCAACACTGGTAAAGTGAACGCCGGCGAAATTTTTTTTCAATATTTAAATATACAATTGTACATACTTATTATTAATTAATATTCTTTTTATAATTTGTTCTTTCCGTTTTTAAATATTTGAAGTTTTTATTTAAGTGTATTTATAGTTATGAAACACTGCTAAGTAATTTTTACCTTAAAATACATAGTAAAATTCAAAGTAGAAAAAATTGTTCACAGAAATATTTTCCATTTCAATTGCTTTTACATATTGCCAATTTTCATTATTCTGCGACTTTTATATCTCCAGAAATACGCAATAATAGTGTGTATTTATAGTTCTGCAACGTAGTGTATGACAATACGACATGATGGCACACTACCCCAAATATAAAAGTTTCATAAACACATTTTTAAATATTTTGTAATTTTTTTTTTTTTTTTTTTTTTTTTTGTGGAAATACTTTTTTTTAATAGCCGGAGGGATAGGGATTCTAATTCTGTGGTATGTCCTTTTCATACCCCAAATATAAAAGTTTCATAAACACATTTTTAAATATTTTGTATTTTTTTTTTTTTTTTTGTGGAAATACTTTTTTGGTATGTGGTGGTATGTCCTTTTTATCCAACTTTAGGTTAGGTTGAAAAGGGTGGTGTATTCACGCCTCCACCCAGAGACCAAAATGGTCCATTTTGATCCCTTTAAGATATAGAAAGAAATAGAAAACAGAAAAAGAGAATAGAACTTAGATAAAGAAGAGAAGAGTGGAACCTAAACCCTAGCAATTAGTACTGATTGCACCTAAGCCATCTTATTCCCATTACAAACCCTATGAGATTAATAAGCCCGTTGCCCGTAACCTCATCTAGTTCATGCAGTGTGTGGCTTCCAAACCACTTCAGCCTACGCCGCTAAAGTCCTACGCAATGACAGAGAATGTGCTCCACTGTATCTAGCTCATCTACATCATCGCACGACCTGCAAAAATCTGTCGTACCATTTACTCATCATGTTCCCTAGTGAGAAGTGACCAGTAATCATTCCTACTATGATTCTTAAACTACTACTACTCATACCCAGAAGGTGTTTCGAATCTGACAGTTTAAGACTAAGCCATAATGCTATAGATATCCTGCAGTCCGTTCTGTTCCTCCAGGCTCGATTCGTGTTGTCCAGAATCCACTCCCTTATGGCCCTAAAGTAGGACCCAATTGGAATTCTAACAAATGTCTACACGAAAGACCTATCCAGTCCCGAGCCAATGCGAGCCAGCTCATCAACTATTTTGTTGCCGAGAATGTCGCAGTGTCCTGGAACCCAACAGAGTCTTATTTTATAAACATTCATTAGTCTTCTCAATTCGCTCTTACACTCAAAGACCAATCTGGACCTAACATAGTGACTTTTCAGGGCCAATAATGCTGCCTGACTGTCAACGTATATGGTGATCTCAGAATTCCGTTCAACTGTCAGTCAATTTATATGATCGTCTGATGTCAGTTCCCAGAAAGTAAACCCCTGCTCCGGTGCCTACATCCATCTTCGAGCCGTCTGTAAAGACAGTATAACCTCCGTGGAGCTTTTCTACTCCAACCCAGAGGTCCCTGTCAGGTATTTCAATAGTGGGAGTAGCCCCGAAGTCAATTATGGTTCCGACATGATCCGTAGGTTCAGTTACGGATAGTGTCCGACCATTAAATTGAACTATATCGAGTATGCTAGCATGCCCCGCTCTGAAGTTCCCCAATAATCCTAGCTCCTTCAATCTAAATAGACTACGAACAGCCATTCCCTTCACGAACTCCTCAATTGGAAGTAAGTAGAGAATGATGTCCAGTGCCGCCTGATGTGAACTTCTCATTAGCGCCAGAGATGCCAGTTGAAGCACACCTTTGAACTTTAGATAGAAGGTTCCTGTAGGTCATTTTACTTAAAACCGTCCACCATACTGAACAGCCATAAGTAAGAATTCTTACATATAGAGTTCCTGCAGGTGTAATAGGCATTAAGTCCCCTTTTGACTCTCTCCTGAGTATCCCTCCTCCAAGACAATTTGCTGTCTAGGTAAACACCCAGGTATTTGGCCTCACTTTACAATTCAAGCTCCAAACCATTCAATACTGGTAAGCTAAAAGGCTCGACCTTATATCTCCTGGTGAACAAGACTAACTCAGTCTTCCCTGGATTTACTCCTAATCCTTTACTATCAGCCCAAAGAGACAATTCCCGTAGACCTGATTGCATGACCTCACTGATCGTTGGTAGAAATTTACCAGAGACCAGTATAACCACGACATCTGCATAGGCTACAATTTTCCGTCCCCTAGCATCGAACTGTCTCAGAATGACGTTCACGGCCAAGAGCCATAGTAACGGAGAAAGGACCCCTCCTTGTGGTGTGCAAGGAGGAGTGTCACTGACACTACCAGATCGCGGCACAGACTCAATATCAATACAGCCTGGGAAATGTGTCTCCATAAGTAAATTGAGGGACACTGAGCTAGACTCTGTCCACGAATTGTTCGCGCATTTTATATATCCAGGTGCCACAGGGTCCTTGGTTAATACCCGTCTAAATCTTGACAACTCGTTCACATAGTCCAAGGACTCCCATGATGTCCGTTTCGCTCTCCTTATGTCCTTCTTATACTTTGCAAAACTATCCCTATAGCTGCCACAATCACTTTCGTTACCCGATAGCTTGGCCCTATTAAACAACCTCCTAACTGTAGACCGCTGGTCCCTAAGTTCCCTGGTCCACCATCTTGGCTGTTTCCACTTGCCCGGATATACCAACGGACAGCTGAGCTCAAAACTATTTCTAACTACATTCGTGAAATTATCCACTACTGCCTCGATACCCTCAGCCGAATTCCTCCAGCTCTCAGTATCCCTTAAATCCCTACTCAATCACTCACTAAAAGACTTCCAATCTGTCTTCCTAGAGTTCCTATAGGGCTTTCTCTATACTTTATCCAACTTTTTTATAACAACAAATTAATTGTTTGATATGAGTTTTTTAGGGAAATTCGATTTTCAAAGCCCTATAACTTCCAAAATATTTAATTGCGCTCTAAAATGTTAACATCATTATATTCACCGTTAAAAGTACTATCAATGGCGAAAAAAATCAAATAAATCGGAGCTGAATCAGGGTGGTCTATTTATGCCAATCTTTTAGGAAATACTTATAAATTATGTTCAAACAAACGGTCCTCATCTCCCTTTACATCTAAGGGGACGTGGACCTACATTTGGGAACCAATGTGCTCTATAAATAAGACGATGCGAAAACAAGAAATTAAAAAGTTTTTATGTTCACCTTTCAGCCAGCTAACAGCCAATTATGAGCCGCCGCCGACAATTTTTAGAAAAGCCGCCGTTAAAATCGTTTGGCACAGGTCTCTGCTGGTTGGAATTTAATTTATTTAAATCTTTAATATCAAACATTTCGAATTCTACGTCGCAAAAGCAATTCCATAACAATGCCTTTGCGGTTTATTGCATGTAGCACAGGCACTGTTATGGAATTGCTTTTGCGACGTAGAATTCGAAATGTTTGATATTAAAGATTTAAATAAATTAAATTCCAACCAGCAGAGACCTGTGCCAAACGATTTTAACGGCGGCTTTTCTAAAAATTGTCGGCGGCGGCTCATAATTGGCTGTTAGCTGGCTGAAAGGTGAACATAAAAACTTTTTAATTTCTTGTTTTCGCATCGTCTTATTTATAGAGCACATTGGTTCCCAAATGTAGGTCCACGTCCCCTTAGATGTAAAGGGAGATGAGGACCGTTTGTTTGAACATAATTTATAAGTATTTCCTAAAAGATTGGCATAAATAGACCACCCTGATTCAGCTCCGATTTATTTGATTTTTTTCGCCATTGATAGTACTTTTAACGGTGAATATAATGATGTTAACATTTTAGAGCGCAATTAAATATTTTGGAAGTTATAGGGCTTTGAAAATCGAATTTCCCTAAAAAACTCATATCAAACAATTAATTTGTTGTTATAAAAAAGTTGGATAAAGTATAGAGAAAGCCCTATAGGAACTCTAGGAAGACAGATTGGAAGTCTTTTAGTGAGTGATTGAGTAGGGATTTAAGGGATACTGAGAGCTGGAGGAATTCGGCTGAGGGTATCGAGGCAGTAGTGGATAATTTCACGAATGTAGTTAGAAATAGTTTTGAGCTCAGCTGTCCGTTGGTATATCCGGGCAAGTGGAAACAGCCAAGATGGTGGACCAGGGAACTTAGGGACCAGCGGTCTACAGTTAGGAGGTTGTTTAATAGGGCCAAGCTATCGGGTAACGAAAGTGATTGTGGCAGCTATAGGGATAGTTTTGCAAAGTATAAGAAGGACATAAGGAGAGCGAAACGGACATCATGGGAGTCCTTGGACTATGTGAACGAGTTGTCAAGATTTAGACGGGTATTAACCAAGGACCCTGTGGCACCTGGATATATAAAATGCGCGAACAATTCGTGGACAGAGTCTAGCTCAGTGTCCCTCAATTTACTTATGGAGACACATTTCCCAGGCTGTATTGATATTGAGTCTGTGCCGCGATCTGGTAGTGTCAGTGACACTCCTCCTTGCACACCACAAGGAGGGGTCCTTTCTCCGTTACTATGGCTCTTGGCCGTGAACGTCATTCTGAGACAGTTCGATGCTAGGGGACGGAAAATTGTAGCCTATGCAGATGTCGTGGTTATACTGGTCTCTGGTAAATTTCTACCAACGATCAGTGAGGTCATGCAATCAGGTCTACGGGAATTGTCTCTTTGGGCTGATAGTAAAGGATTAGGAGTAAATCCAGGGAAGACTGAGTTAGTCTTGTTCACCAGGAGATATAAGGTCGAGCCTTTTAGCTTACCAGTATTGAATGGTTTGGAGCTTGAATTGTAAAGTGAGGCCAAATACCTGGGTGTTTACCTAGACAGCAAATTGTCTTGGAGGAGGGATACTCAGGAGAGAGTCAAAAGGGGACTTAATGCCTATTACACCTGCAGGAACTCTATATGTAAGAATTCTTACTTATGGCTGTTCAGTATGGTGGACGGTTTTAAGTAAAATGACCTACAGGAACCTTCTATCTAAAGTTCAAAGGTGTGCTTCAACTGGCATCTCTGGCGCTAATGAGAAGTTCACATCAGGCGGCACTGGACATCATTCTCTACTTACTTCCAATTGAGGAGTTCGTGAAGGGAATGGCTGTTCGTAGTCTATTTAGATTGAAGGAGCTAGGATTATTGGGGAACTTCAGAGCGGGGCATGCTAGCATACTCGATATAGTTCAATTTAATGGTCGGACACTATCCGTAACTGAACCTACGGATCATGTCGGAACCATAATTGACTTCGGGGCTACTCCCACTATTGAAATACCTGACAGGGACCTCTGGGTTGGAGTAGAAAAGCTCCACGGAGGTTATACTGTCTTTACAGACGGCTCGAAGATGGATGTAGGCACCGGAGCAGGGGTTTACTTTCTGGGAACTGACATCAGACGATCATATAAATTGACTGACAGTTGAACGGAATTCTGAGATCACCATATACGTTGACAGTCAGGCAGCATTATTGGCCCTGAAAAGTCACTATGTTAGGTCCAGATTGGTCTTTGAGTGTAAGAGCGAATTGAGAAGACTAATGAATGTTTATAAAATAAGACTCTGTTGGGTTCCAGGACACTGCGACATTCTCGGCAACAAAATAGTTGATGAGCTGGCTCGCATTAAAATTAAAAAGTTTTTATGTTCACCTTTCAGCCAGCTAACAGCCAATTATGAGCCGCCGCCGACAATTTTTAGAAAAGCCGCCGTTAAAATCGTTTGGCACAGGTCTCTGCTGGTTGGAATTTAATTTATTTAAATCTTTAATATCAAACATTTCGAATTCTACGTCGCAAAAGCAATTCCATAACAATGCCTTTGCGGTTTATTGCATGTAGCACAGGCACTGTTGCCAGATTTGACGATTTATCGTCATTTTGACGATTTTTGGGTCTAAAAATGGCCTGTTGACGATTTGACGATTTTTACCCTTAATTTGACGATTTTTTTCTAAAAGTAAATTCAGAACTATTTTTACACTTTTTATATATTATTCTACAAAAATATTAACAATTAAAATAAAAATCTTCTTAAATCTTCTAATGTAAATGGTTCATTCATTAGAAAGGATTTATAGGAACCAATATAATATTATATTCGAATCAATTATGTATGATTTCATTACGTATGTTGATAAACTCTACAAATGGCCAAAATACTTAAATAACCGAACTATTAATCCAGAAATTTTTGATGAACTCATGTGTTTTTTTATAACAAGGCGAGATAAATAATTTATTTTGGTTTGAAAGTCTTACAAAATTACATACGTACCCTCGATTCACGCGATAGTTCATTTATGCAATTTCTTTATGACGCGATTCTATTACTGAACCATTTTTTGAAATACGAGTTTTTATTTAACGCAAACTTGGTAAACGCGTATAATAGTGATAAACTTCGAAATGGGCGAATTACAGTACTGTATTGGAAAGAATTTATTGGAAAAAATTATTATTTAATGAAATAATTAATGGCTACAAAGTAAAGAAGTGTAATTTATAATCGGAGTGTTGCATAGTTGCTTAAAGATTAAAAAAGGGGAAAACTGTAAAATATGTAACAAGATTCTAAAACTTTAATAAAAATACAATAAGAACAATCCCAAAAATATGTATATTGCATAAGTATGTACATAATCAGACTTTAATAGGTACTGTGTACTTGATTTTCATAATATGCCTCCAAAATAAAATTAATGTAATTTTTATTAATTTCCTTTCAATTTAAAATTTAATTTTTCATCAGAAAAAGCATAAAAACTGTTTACTAACATATAAAATACGTAGTTTTTAATGCTGACGATTTTTTGACGATTTCAAATAGTTGATTTGACGATTATGACGATTTTTTTCTCCAAATGTGACGATTTTTCACCAAATTTATCTGGCAACTATGAGCACAGGATATACTCCAGATACCTATGATACTCTTTGCCATGAGTTTATCTTGAATGATTTAAAAGAATTCCATAACGTTACAAAAATACAAAAAAAGGACGTTCTAATGAGATTTGTAATTGCGTTAGCTTTTAAAAAGTTTACGCTTGCTCAAACAGTTCCGTTAATACATCTTAATGATCTGTTCAAACGTCCAGTAGATATCTGGTCAGAAAATCCAGGTTTGCCATGGACATCAAATGGATTAAAAACTAAGGGAGATATCCGAAATGATTCTGAGAATGTTCGTAATGTGCGAAAGTTTTGGTGCTTAGTTAAAAAAGGTGAAGATATACAATTTCCAGATTGTTCTATTTTTGCAAAATTTTAAGACAAGGATTTAATGCAAGTGCAATGGATTTATCCCGCCACTATAAGTTTTGGTGAGGCAATATTTGCTTTCCCGCTCATTGAAGCATATCAGTCTTTATCATACAGGAGAACTCCTCTACTCCACGTTTTTAAGAAAGCCAGCAATGGAATAGAAAAGTTTAAGGAACGATTTGTACGCAATGATTTGTTTTATTATGTTCTTAAATTTGATAACTTTAATAAAACCGTTCCGGCTCGGTTGATAGACGATGCTTTTGATATATTGTATTGTAATATCAACTGGGGAGAATATGAAGACTATGGAGTACCTAATGCCAGCAGAATGATTTTAATGATGAAGAAAATTAAAGGTTACTTCATCAACACCACATTTGGAATACCAAATGGAGAACGTTATAAAAAGAACTCTGGCATCCCAAGCGAAAGCTATTTTGCGACATTGATTGGATCTATTGTAAATTATATTATCTTAAATTATGCAATTTTAAAGACAACTGGCCACTTCTTTTTTGATACAATATTTCTTGGTTATGGCTCTTTTGTGACAACAACAAATCCTTTAAATCTGAATGCTATCGGAGAAGTAATAAGTTCTCTTGGAATGAAGTTAGATATTAACAATTCAAAGGAATCGCTTTGTATTGACGATTTTGACCTTATAAGTATATTAAATGAAATAAAATGAAGCTAAAACTACGTTAGGTTTTTTCTTTTCGTACTTAGAGTGTGTGCAAAACGGTAGCAAAGTATGTAGAAAAGTAAAATTTTGAAGCATATTAAGTGAATAAAATTTCACTAGCTCGTAGGGCTACATAATTTTTGACAATAGAATATAAAAATTTGGAAGTTGTAAAGTAAATTATAAATTTAAATCATTTGAAATCGTTTGAGATTTTTAATGTTTATTTCATAAAATTGCAGTTTTAAAACAAATAATTATTAAAAATGTATTAATTTTATTTAAAGTTTTGTGAAATTTTGTTAACGATTTTGTCAAAATTTATCACGGGAAAAAGTTTTCATTTGGCACAGCAAAACTGTAAAATTTTTTTACCATAGGAAAATTTAAAATTTACACAGAACTTTGCTACCATTTGGCACACGTTCTTAACTTCGAGTCTACATTAGACAAATTTTTTTATCAAGACAAAGGTCAACATTTTATCATGATAAAGATTTGTCTAATGTAGACTGAATTTGTAAGTATTATTGCAGCGTTAAAATAAAATTGTCAGCGCTCAAGCTCTATCAACGTTGTCTTGATAATGCTTGGTAAAACGCTTCACTTATTTCAGAACCATTTGAAACCGTTGTATCATTGATGTTGATTTGCTGAATGAACCTAGATTTCCTTTTCCCCACCATATTATAAATATCCTTAAACGCTAATGGTCCGGGCTTTATTTTGTCCAACTTGCTGTTAAAAATTTGCGCTTGGTTAATATTTATCAGATCTTTCAAAATTATTCTTAAAAGTCCAATTTGCTTTGAGAGTTATATTCCACGCTTGACCGATTACCAGTTCTATAGTATATTTTCTTGAGTTCTTTTTGCCATTGATATTTTACTCGAAACAATTTTTTAATATTTTCGGGTAACGAAGATTTTTAATGTCATAATTGATTTTTTCGGAATGCCTACTGGCTGTTGAGTTAAGAATGCTGTTAAATTCATTTATAAGGGTTTGTAACCACATGTTTTCAGAATAATGACCTCAGTAAAACATTTGTTCACACATCTACCATCATTCATCAATGAAATATCACATAGTCGAGGAAAACTCCTTGACGAAAAAAAATAATAATAATAAATAAAGGAACATACTCAGTTGAAATAAAAATATTGTATTTTTAACGTTAATAAAGGTTTTTCCGTGTATCCCGCCTTCGGCTGAAATGAAATGTATAGAAAATATGAGTGATCACCGATTTTCATTTTCATTCGTTTGGCTCTATCTCTGCTAGTTTAGCTTTAAAATGGATTTTTATGTTTTTAATATAAAAATCAGCTTTTTGTAGAAAATATAAGTGATCACAGATTTTCATTCATTTGGCTCTATCTCTACTGATCAAAACACACACATGTTTTAAATTTGATTTATAATCTTTAGCGACTTTTCTTTGAAAATCGCATCGTTAATGTTTATTTTATTAAATCTCTTTTTTTAAAAGCGCCTTAAATGCTAAAGGAGAATACTAAAACAAAATAAATAATATTTCTATTGATCTACATACACCACTTTAACAATAGGTATCACAAATTAAGCCTAGCGCTACTAATAAGCATCAATATGATGAAAACAACTTAAGCACTAAACTTTTTCAATTTCAACAAAACGATCACGTTTATATTGATCTAAAAAGCTAGAAACAAAACGTAAACGACCCTCATACTGTAAATTCATTATAGTCTTAACAAGAGGAGGATGTTCAGCACCCAATTCCAACCATAATTTGCCACCGGGTTTAAGGTGGACACAGGCACAATCAAAGACTAAACGGGCAATACGTAAACCATCTGGACCACCATCCAAGGCATTAAGGTTTTCGTATCTATATACAGAAAATAAAATTGTAAACTAATATTATTTTTTGATCAATAAAACTTACAGTTTAACTTCTGGTTGTAGTGAAGCAAACTCTTCGGTCTTTACATAGGGGGGATTAGAAATAATAAGATCAAATTTACGTCCCTCTAATTCTTTAGGCAAATAATCATTTTCTGCCGTGGTATGATTAAAAATCTTAAAACGATCATGTAAATTTAATAGTTTAGCATTTTCCCATGCTAAAGCTGTAGCAGCTTTACTACGTTCCACTCCAGTACTCTTAATATTGGGCAAAGCATTCAATATGGCCAAAGACATGGCACCAGAGCCACAGCCTACTTCCAGCATATCTATGGGTTCCTTTACATTACGATAGACATCAATAACTTTAGCCACAAACTCTTCAGTTTCTGGTCGTGGAATAAACACAGTGGGTGCAGTTTTTAAAGTAATATCCATAAAATCCCATTCACCTAAAATATGCTGCAAAGGCATTCTAGCACAACGTGCTTCGCATAATCTCTCAAAATCTTTCAATTGTTGACTATTGAATTGCACATTGTTGTAGTTGGTCAAGGTGTTCTAGTAATTAAAAAGATTTAAATTTTTCTGTAATTTCACTTAAAAAACTCACAAATTTTCTTTTCAAGACATGGGCCACCAAACATTTTAAGTTGAATTCTATATCTCCAACGCCTGCCTCTTTTAATTTGCTTTCCCAACCTTCCAAGGCCTTGATAACATCGATTAATTGATCCGCTGTCTGTTGTTTGCTTAAAACTGCAGACGTCGTCATAATTTCTCTGCGTATTATATTCTGCGTTACTTGACGCATTTCTTGAGTGATTAATTTAAACATCCTTTTTTAATTAATAATATTACAATTTTATAGTTGTTAACACAAAATTTTCACTGTGTTATTCAATTTGTGTTGTGAGAATAAGTTTGTGATGAGAGAAACCTTCACGTGTGTTGTCAAATTTCACAGCTTTTTTTTTAACATAATGGTACAATAATACCAGGTAACAGTATCGCTACAACCAAAGGTTCGAAAGAATTAATTCTTTCTTCACTTTTTAAAATTGAATTAAATTATATAGAATTGTCAATTCTTTCTAAAATATTCATTGTAATTAATTCTGAAGCTTAATTATTAAAGCTTTTGATAAAATGGAATTAATGGTACTCATTTACCTCCCTAACTCACTTAAAATCGTAAATATTTCCTATACTATTTATCCGATTGCAAAGATTAAGGTATCAATTAAAAGCTCTTAATGGCGCATTTATAAAAATAAAATTAAAAAAATATAAAAGTTTTATAAAGACAACTTTTTTAAATATTTTGTAATTTTTAGTGCAAAAAAATAATTTTTTTGTTGGAATATTTTTTTTAATAGCCGGCCTTCGGCCGGGTGGAAGGACTTTTAACTCATTGGTATGTCCAAAAGCGGCTTCGCTAACGTAATTCTTCCTTTTTACTCAACTTTTTTTTATAACAAAATTTTTTTAATGCGAATTTCTTAGGGAAATTCGATTTTAAAAGCCCTATAACTTCCAAAATATTTAATTGCGCTGAAAAATTTTTACATCATTATTTTCACCGATAAATGTACTATCAATGGCGAAAAAATCAAATAAATCGGAGCTGAGTTAGGGAGGTCTATTTATGCCGAATTAATTTATTTGTGAATTAATTCTTTGAGAATGCTTAATTCTTTTGATTTCATTCAAATTTTTTTTATATTCAAACTATTACAAATTGAATTATAAAAATTTTCAACCATTCAATTTGTACTAGATTGATTGAAAGTTTTATTTTTTAATTCTTTATATTTTGAACAATTTTATATAATTGCAAAACGGTGTATGGTAAGCCATATTTATGTACACATATGTTTCGTGGCGTGCGCTTCTTTTAATATCAGATATCGAGTACTTTTATTAGTTCTGTATTGAACGTATATTAAATTTCATCTGTTATATGTACTTAGGTTATTCTAAATCATAGGATTTATCCCTAGATCTTACAGAGAACGAATTACGAGTATTATTTTTCTTTTTAACTGTGAAGTTCAGCATCTTTACAAAGTTTATTTGTACAGAATCATCTTCCATTCTTTGTAGAGTTTAGCTGGATAGTAACATGTTGATTTTGTATTGATTTTAACAAAATACCAATTATTTTCAACTTGAAAAAAAAAATTAATTCAATCGAATTTAATTTTTTAGGGAATTAATTCTACATATTTTTCCATAGTAAAATAATAAAGTACTCGCACATCTACAAAAACAAAAATTGCTTGTATTTTGTTAGTGTAAAACTACTGCCCACAATGTCAGAATGCTTTGAACGGAAAAATGAGAGAACGAAAGAGAGCAAGAGAAAAAAACTCAAAAAATATTTTACATGTGAATACAAAAACAATTTGACAGTACCGCAGTTTGTGTCAGTTCGCCTAGCAAGCAACACATAAATTACAATTAACAAATAAACAAAAACATTATTCGATCGTGTTTTCTCTTTCAATCTCATAATAAATTGATAAAGACATTAAATTTCTTCAAAGAAAAACCTTTAAAAGAATAGTAATAATCAGGGCAAGTTTTTATATGCACAAAAAAAATTGAAATATGCTCTTGAAAAAGCACGAAAAAATGGTATAATATGCACAGAAATATGCAAAAATAGCATGAATATGTATATAAAAACTAACGAATTTATGCATTGTTATATATTAATGTGAAGAAAATATGCACAAATATGCATTTTTTAACTTTCAATCTCAATAGATTTCGATGTTTATAAATATATAACTATTTTAATTTTAAGTATCATATTTCGCGCTTCCGAATTTTTTTCTTTGCAATATTTGCAATGTACTCAAAATATACTCACAAAAAAATGTTTAGAAATTATTTGACTGAACTCCAAAAAATCACCCAAAAATTGTGTTTTTGTTAAAAAAACTAACATTTGTATCCATTATATGCAAATTTATGCAAAGATTTAAAATATAAGCATTTTTTGTGAAATTCTTTTGAAATATGCAAATGCTTAATTTCCAAGCGAAAAGCTTGAAAAACTTGCCCTGGTAATAATTGTGTTATAAAAACAAAAAAATAAAAAAATTTTATAATAAACATGAAAGATCCACCCGATGAGGGGTACAAACCCCCTATTAAATTTGATAGTTCAAAAAAACTATCAGTAATATCAACCGGCCCAAAATATTTAATAATGTCTAGAATTAACAGCGAAAATAATTTAGCAAATGTCTCTCCTTTTTTAATAAAAAAGGTCGTGGATAGCACATGTGGAGGTGAAGTAGAAATGTGCAAAAAATTGAGAAATGGAACAATATTAATAAAAACAAAAAATTTCATACAAGCAAACAAACTTATTCAATTATGTTCTTTAAATTACAATATTGAAATAAATATAACAGAACATAACACTCTTAACTATGTTCGTGGAGTAATCTACTCAAATGATCTTCGTGAAATATCAGAAGAAGAAATATTAAACGAATTGAAGAAACAAAATATTTATAAAATTAATAAAATCATGAGAAAAGTAAATAATGAGTTAAAAGAAACTGGACTTATAATAGTAACATTTGGCTCCACTACCCTCCCGTCTGAAATTTACATTGGATATGAGAGAGTAAGAGTTAGACCTTACATTCCTCTCCCGCTTAAATGTAAAAATTGTCTACGTTTTGGTCATCATATTAATAACTGCAACAACAAAAAGCTCTGCACAGTATGTTCAAATGAGTTCCACACTGATATAGAAAAGAACGAAGAATGCGATCAACCAATGTCATGTATAAATTGCATAGAAAATAACAACGATAACACAAACCACTCTCCCAATAACAAAATATGTCCCATATTTCTCAAAGAAAAAGAGATACAAGCAATAATCACAATAGAAAAAGTAAATAAGAAAACAGCTGTTAAAAAATACCACGAGCGTAATTTATCATCAACTTCAACCTACTCTTCTATAACTAAAACAACCTCTTCAACAACAACACATGCTGATTCCTCAAAACAAACATCAAACTTAAACAACAAAACACAAACCGATAATAACGAAAATGAACAAAAAACTGAAAGCACAACACCAAACAAATCTATAATGCCACCACCAACACCCGCATCATCTTCCCGAAAACTACAAGATTACTCGGAGATTATAGCCGATATGGACACATCAGATGGAGACACAGAAACAGCTAGCAACTCATCACAAAACAACAAAACAAAAGATTCCAAAAAGATTGAAATTCTTCCAACAAACACATCTAAAAGAACACGTCAAAGATTAAAAAAACAGAAGCGGAGGCCACAGTAAAACGTTTAAAAAACAACTAATTTAACTGCTTATTCTATATACTGATAAGGCGTTTTAGCACCATCGGGTAGGTGTGACATCGGTCGGTTTCCTGTTGTTTTGACATGGGGGTTGTTTTGAATGTGCCCATTAGAGATGGCACATCTATACAATTACTCGTGTTATTCCTCGGACCGTACCGGCCGAAGTTTTTAACCGCCCGATGGAGCTAAACCGTATTATCGGTATATATAACATAATATAACAATATTTTTATACAGAATAACAATACTAACAACACTTATCATTTAATTTTTATTCAGTTCATTCTAACAATCCCAAACACCTGCGCTTATTACATTTAAATTATCCCTTTTTTCCCTTTAATATGACAATTAATATTATACAATGGAATATGAACGGTTTTTCTAATAACTACAACGAACTGACCCTACTTATCAAAAGACTTAAACCAAAAATTATTTCCATCCAAGAAACACACATCCACAATAAGATAAAACATCCAGTGCCTGTTAACTATACATTTTATTCAACTAATACCTCTGCCACTCGTTTCGGTGGTGTCGCACTATTAGTTCACAATTCCTTACAACAAAAACAACAACCTGTAGCAAACTGCTTTGACGCAATTTGTGTAGAAATTCAATCTAAAATTAAATTCAGAATCATATCTGCACCTAATAAAAATTTTACAGAGAGAAATCTTGAAAATGTATTATTTAGTACCAATACACCTACTCTTGTTACTGGTGACTTCAATGGATGGCACCAATTATGGGGTTCACGAACGATTAACACTAGAGGTAGAACATTGGCCAAATTTATTAACAAATCAAACTACATTTTATTAAATGATAAATCTCCTACCCTATTTAACTCTCACTCTACATTTACAAATGTAGATCTGACGTTTTGTTCCCCTATACTTGCACCCCATACTGAATGGAACATCGAAAAAAATTTACACGGAAGCGACCACTTTCCCATAATTATATCCCTTTTTAATGATACCGAAAGTAATACAATTTATACTCTTAAACCAAAATTCAAAACTGACCATGCAGACTGGGAACTTTACGGCAGAACCTGTAGTATATCTCACCTTAATACTCAAATCAGCACAAATATCAATTAGGAAGCGGCAAATATAAAGAAAATCATAATAAACTCTGCGAATACAGCAATCCCGCAGACAACTCATAGAATTATACCAAAGGTTCCTTGGTGGAATAAAAATTTAGAGAATTTAAAGAAAATCAAAAATTGCTTTTGGTATACATTCAGACGTAATATGACCACTGAAAATTTGATCAATTATAAAAGAGCTAATGCCCTATTTAGAAAGCAGGTAAAAATATCAAAAAAAGAATCTATATTTAAGTTCACATCTACAATTAATCCAGAAACCGGGTCAGGAAAAATTTGGTCAAATATTAAAACCTTTACTGGATATAAACCCAAAAATGGAATTCATTGTATCGAATCCATTAACGACCCCAACGTTATCCTCACTAAAAGCATCGATATATCTAATGAATTAGGCAAATTTTGGTCCATTAATTCCTTAGACGCAAATTTTTCCCAAGAATTTAGGACACATAAGAACGAGCTTATAAATAACACCCCATCTTTTGTTTCAAATTTAAAAGCTTCCGTTATTGAAAAAGATATAAATATTCTTGAACTTCAAGGTGTACTTAATAAAGTTAGTGGGAAAACTCCCGGTAGAGACAGAATCTCCTACCCAATGATAAAACATTTACCTCCTGTAATGAAAAATCGGTTATTAACATTTTACAACAATATTTTTGACAACTTTATTCCCCAACAATTTAAAATGAGCATTGCTGTTCCGATACACAAAGCCGGAAAAGACAAATCCTCGCTTAATGCATACCGACCTATCTCGCTAAACTCTTGTTTAGCCAAAACGTTAGACAAAATAATCGCTAACAGGCTCTGGTGGTTTGTGATAACCCACAAACTACTAAGCAGCCGACAATTCGGCTTCATTCAGGGTAGATCAACAATTGATAGTCTACTTTACATAGACTATCATATTGCCAATCATCTATCCAAGGGTAAACATTCTACAATATTATCTCTAGATTTTGAGAAAGCGTTCGATAGAATTGGAATGCATACGATCATTGATCAATTGAGACATTGGGAAATTGGCCCACGAATTATAAAATACATTATAAACTTCATGACTAACCGAACAATTTCAGTAAAAATACACAATCAGCTATCAGCTACATATCCACTGCAAAACGGTATACCTCAGGGGTCACCTTTATCGGTGATATTATTTCTAATAGCATACAATAAACTTTGCTCAATCATCGAAATAAATAAGGAAATCGATTTTGCAGCATATGCTGATGATTTTAATCTAATAATTAACTCAGGTAAAAATAAGAACCCTGTAATCAACCTTAACATATTATTTTCAAATATTAATCAATGGTGTAATTACTCAGGAGCAAACCTTTCAACAAGTAAATGCAAATATCTACATGTCTGTCATAAAAAAATGTGTAAATGTGTAATAAATACCTCAAATTTTCAAATTATAGAAGTTGAAAGCTTAAGTATCCTTGGGTTGCATATCAACAGAAGATATACCTGGGACACCCACATAGATAAATTAGTAAACTCCCTAAACAGCCCACTAAATATCATAAAATGCCTGTCTAACTACAAATTTAATTGCAATACACTAACTTTACTTTCAATAACTAATGCTTTAGTTATTTCTAAAATAAGATATTCCCTGCCTTTTTTTGGGTCCGCCTGCAAATCTAAACTAAATAAATTGAACACCATACTTAATTCAGCTATCCGACACTCCCTCGGAGCTTTTCGAACAACTCCATGCAAAAATATGTTTTACGAATCCAACATACCATCTCTAGAAACACAATTAAATATCGCTTTAACCAAATTATCCTGCTCTTTCCGCTCAAACCCAAATATAGTTTTAAATACAATAATGCAAAAAATCAGTAAGTTAAAAAAAATCCCAAAAATTTACTCCACTATGTTAAGAATGAAAGAAAAATGTAATGCTATTAACATCAATCTAAAACCCTTTAGGTCTCATAACAAACATTCTCCCCCATGGTTCCTTAACCCGAACAACATTGATACATCACTGAATAAATTCAATAAGGACCAACATAATCCTTCCCAATTTAAAATAATGTTTAGAAATATTCAAGAAAAATATCGTCACCATAGATTTATATTCACTGATGGATCTAAATCTAATAATATAGTTGGATACAGTGTAACAACAAACCAGAATATCATTAAAACATCAATTCTACCGTCATTTAGTACAATTTTGTCTGCCGAATTGATTGCCATTTATCAAGCCATTAAATATATTGAATCAACAAAGGCCAAATATGTAATTTGCTCTGATTCTTTATCAGCCTTAAAAATGATATTAAATATTTCTAATAACAACCCATATGCCACATATATTAGAAGTTCCTTAATTCATAAACAAAAACATAACTTTAGTTTGGACCCCCGGTCATTGCAATATTGACGGAAATGAATACGCAGACTTTGTCGCAAAAAATGCCCTTAGATCCCCCCTTTTAAGTACTGATAATTTCAACTCTAAAGACCTCTCAAAACATATTAAAGAATATCATAACGCACAAGATAACTGCTTTTATCGGACATCATAATGGTACAAACGCATTAATTGTAACAAAACTAATATAAAGAAATATTTCAATTATGAGATTAACAGACTATATAGAAAAGACATTACAAAATTTTTAAGAATCCGCCTAGGGCACTCCAAATACACACACGGAATTCTAATTAACACCACAAATATCCCTATTTGCAGCTGCAATATTATTCGGCCTCCAACACCAGAACATTTCCTATCACTTTGTCCAGAATTGCAGAATACAAGACTTCAAATATTTAACAACATAAATCCGTTATCATTAATTTCCTATCCTACTATTAATAACATACAAATTATAATAGACTTCTTAAAAAAATCTAACATCTATAACTTTATCTAATTAATTAAAAAAATACCAATTAAAGTAGAGCTTAAAGCCCAAGTAGCTATAGCTCCGTATTTAATAATTAACTTATTAATTTTAATTTTAAGTTAATTTTGTAAAATAAATAAATAAATTTGACAGTACCGCGAGGTTTGCCAATGAAAAAATTGTAAAACAGCTGGTCTTACGAGTATGCTTTATTATTATACTATGATATTTTTCATTAATTTTGTAAAAGAATGGAATGAAAGAAAAATTGAATCATTCAAATTGAATTGTAATTCTTCAAGGAATTAATTCTCTAGGGAATTAATTCAATACAAAGTTAAGCCTAAAGAATTAAGTCTAGGAATTATTTTCTGAGGAATGATTTTAAAGAATGCTAAACTAAATTTTTATAAGCTGAATTAAGTTTGTACGTGAATTAATTCTAAATAGAATTATCGAAGCTCTAGCTACAACAAATACAACAAGGCAGCAACTACAGACTATACAGACAGGAAACCAATGGCATATGTCAAAAAAGTGCTTTCGAATCATATGGTTCATTTGACACTTTTCCGCAGTAGCTAACCGTAGTGATTTACAGAACGAGAAAGAAAAACATCATACTCAAATAACAACGAGTATCTGAAACCATAGTATAAGAACTAGAACGGAATGTCTCTCATTTGGTACATCACGCAGAAATCAAAAGTACGTAACGCTAAAGGCTCCATTACTCTACCGTAAATGTAAATGTAAAAACGTAAATGTAACTGGAAACGTAAGTGGGTGCTTACTCAAAAAACGTAAATGTAGCCAGTACTTTGTTGTTGTTTTGTTCACATCAATATCAGTGATGTAAATTACACATTTTTTCAGTAAATCAAATTCAGTTTAAAAATCGTTAGATTTATTGGTTTGTGTTTTAGCGACTTGTATACAAAACGAAATTTGTGCTTTTATTGCAAAATTTTTAAATTTTAATTTATTGATTAAACTCCACTTTATTTAAATTATTTCAACAAGTTTTTTCCGAAGAAAACAGCAAACAAATTGTTCAGTTGATAAACTTATTATATCGATTTTTTACGCAGATTTAGTATATTGAAATAAAAAGCTGTCAACACTGTCACGTAAAAACGTAGAGCGACCTAATTTGATTAGGTTGCTACTTAACATTTACGTTTTTGAGTACACAAACACACATAACTCTCATAAGCAAAACGTGTCAGCTGATTCGCTACATTTACATTTACGATAGAGTAACGGAGCCTTAACCCCTAGTCTCCACGCAGACATTTTTTTTTCCTAACATAAGAAATAACGTCGGCAGAATAAGGGGAAGAAACTTTTATTTCCAACTTTATGTTAAGGGGTGGAGAAAACGTACATGAGAAATTTAAATTTTAATTTGTATTTTTTATCGAAAATTTTATTTTTTTCTTCGTTTTTCTTTTTTATTTGTATTTTTAAAACAAAATTAGTTCATTTTCCATCTTTGTTTTGTTAAAAAATATTCAAATTTTAAAAAAGAACAATAAATTTGACAGCTTATATTAAACATTATTGCTCAGCTTTGTGTTTAAACATTTATTGCGAAATAGATTGCGCAGTAGATTTCTTATTGGTCCACACGTAACATTTTGAAGAGAGAGATAGAATTTGACAATTGCGGACACAAAAATGTCTGCGTGGAGACTAGGGGTTAAGGCTCCGTTACTCTACCGTAAATGTAAATGTAGCGAATCAGCTGACACGTTTTGCTTATGAGAGTTATGTGTGTTTGTGTACTCAAAAACGTAAATGTTAAGTAGCAACCTAATCAAATTAGGTCGCTCTACGTTTTTACGTGACAGCTGAAAGGACAGTGTTGACAGCTTTTTATTTCAATATACTAAATCTGCGTAAAAAATCGATATAATAAGTTTATCAACTGAACAATTTGTTTTGCTGTTTTCTTCGGAAAAAACTTGTTGAAATAATTTAAATAAAGTGGAGTTTAATCAATAAATTAAAATTTAAAAATTTTGCAATAAAAGCACAAATTTCGTTTTGTATACAAGTCGCTAAAACACAAACCAATAAATCTAACGATTTTTAAACTGAATTTGATTTACTGAAAAAATGTGTAATTTACATCACTGATGTTGATGTGAACAAAACAACAACAAAGTACTGGCTACATTTACGTTTTTTGAGTAAGCACCCACTTACGTTTCCAGTTACATTTACGTTTTTACATTTACATTTACGGTAGAGTAATGGAGCCTTAAGAATGTGTTAGTAAAATTTTATTTATATGTTTGGTGTAAAACAAGGCGAATTCAGATTCTGAATTCGCCTTGCACCATACTTCATATGTACACAAAGTTGCAAAAAATTGTATTAAAAAATTATTAAATTTTTCTTTTACATGTATATTTATATTTCTCAACATTTGAATTAACGTCAATTGTATTTACAATGATTTAATTATTATATTTTTGTTGCTAAATATCAACAAAAATATAAATTATTGTAAAATCTACAAACTGCAACTGTTTTTATTTAGTTTAACAGCCAAAAAAAAATGTCAAAAATAGTAAAAAACATTTTTTCTCGTTTGTAAAAAATAAAAGCGTGTCGGAAATTAAAATGTGATAAAAGTGTTTAAAAAAATAATAAAATATTATATGTGTATGAAAGAATGTGCTGCAATGTTATTTAAAAGGATAATTTTGTTAATTTTTGGTGTTGTTTAGGTCTCTCTCAAGTGTGTTGAATTCACACAGCATATACAATATGTGAAGAGTGTTGAATAAAAAAGAGTCAGTTTCTATACTAGTTACTATACTATGGTGTTTACTAAAAAAGAGAGTCAGTTTCTATACTAGTTATCTATACTATGTCTGAAACCAACTACCAAAGAATACTAAAGGCTCAACTACATAGAATACTTTCGCTTCAACTGCGACTGACAGCTACGCAACACATAAATGATATTAACCCAGTCATTGCATTATTTTGTTATTAAAATTTTATATAATAAAATATAAAGATGTAAAAATTCTATTATGTTCTCAGTTGAAATAATGAATTGCAAATTAAAATTTTCGACTTAGCGAAAAAATATTAAAATAAGAATAAAACAACCGACAAAATATATTTACGTACTTCGGCACTTCTAAGTTGAACATTTTTCATCTTTGAAGTACTTCACGCAGAAGTTTGGCGTACTGATTTGGTTCCGCTCAATATAAATGCATGTATTTAACTTAGCTGTCAGTCGCAGTTGAAGCGAAAGTATTCTATGTAGTTGAGCCTTAAGAAGGGAAAATAGTACTCTTTCCTACAACAACAACATTTCTCTCTCTTCACATACAAGTTCTGTGCAGGGTTGTCAGATTTTTTTGAGCCTCTGTCGCCAAATTGTTAATCAGAAATCGCCAGAAATCGCCAAAATTAAATTTTATATATTTTTTTAAGAAATACTAAAAACAAAATATTTAGTGCTTCAAATTTTATAAAGTAAATTCAGCATCAACAAAGTCAATGATAATTTCAGTAGCTAATAATAATTGAATAAAAAAATATTAATTTCAATACACTTTTCTGATATACATAGCTCAATTTTAGGTCAACAATTTTAAAAATTTATTAAAATTGATTATATTTTTTAACAGAATAATTCTAAATTTATATAATTGTCCTATTAAACTTATAAATTGTTTCGAAGAATTAATTTATTCATGAACGTTTTTTTTTTTCATTATGGCCCATAAAATCTTAATATTCATATTTAAAAGATGATGGAAAACAAATTGTCAAACATTTATTGAAGATATTTATAAATTAAGGATCTATATTTTGTTAGTCGGGGTTCATAAACAGCAATTTTTCTTGACGAGGGAGGTAAAGCGAATGTAAATGTTTAGTATTTCCTTCTCTTCTCTCTCCTACGAACTCAAAATTGCAGCTGGAAAAATTGCTGTGCGTGATCCCCGACTTAGATCAGGGGTTTTTACAAACTCTTGTTCGTGCCTTTAAATTTGATAATTTAAAGGTATTTCTGAAAATACGTATGTTAAATTTCAAGTTTGAATACAAATGAATATTCATTTGAAAAAAAGTGATATTTTCTCAATTTCATATCAAATATTATTTCTAAATAATTCTCAAGCAAAAAATAAATTAATAAAGATAAAATAAATTACACACGCGACACATTTTTCAACAAATACACGATATTTTTATTATTTTTTCACACGCGTTTATAGTATTTTAACTCCCGTTAAACGAATATTTTCCACAAACTGAAAAAATATTTTTTTATTTTATTTTTGACATTCCTTTTTTGTATGTTGAAATTTAAATTGAACGAACAAAGTTGCTACTTTTGGTATTAAAAATAAAACAGAATTTAAAATAATTTTAAATTATTTTTATATTCATCAACAAAAAACCAAAAAATGTAATTATATTACTATTTGTGGATGTAACCTGTATCAAAAGATGAAAATCTGAGAATATAATTGTGATGAATTATTTTTAATACTCTTTTTTGCAACTGTGTGTGCTTATGATATGTGGTGAAAGTGGTTTCAGCACTAATACATATAAATAAAATTTGACTAACACAATCTTAAAGTTAGTTTTTTTTTTGACAACTGAGATAGGTTTTTTTGACAAGCCTTCTATTCTTAGTATTCTTTGCCAACTACATTATATTTTTAAAACATATTTGGTAGATAGGGTTTCTTTTTAAATTTTTTATACTGGGATTTTTTAGGTAATTATTTATTTTAATTTTCTTCTTCTAGAAAATTGTATAGATAATATTATACGATATACATACAATTGAGTATGTACTTTTCATTTAAATTATAAGGAGTGCATGCTTTTATAGTCGACCAAGTTTTAGATTTTCTTATTACTGTTAAGTTTTAAATATAATCCCAATAATTAAAATGGTATTACACTTTAATTCAATAGCATTCTCCAGTGAAAAGTATATTTAAATTCCAGTCAAATTTATTTTACTTGAAAATTTTTATTTTTTCAATAATATTTCATGTTTAAAATATTTTAATATTTTTGAATTCATGTCGAACTCCAGAAAAATTTTCCAAGTCTTGAATTTTTAAAATTTGTACTTATTGGTATGTGAATAATATGAGCTACAGCATTAAACAATCGGATTAATAATTTTTGCTAACCTATTGTTGCCTAATACATAATAAAACATTATATCCAGCCCTAAAAATTTTACAGGAGAAGCATTTTTGTGATTGTTTACACATTGTTAAACGTAAGAAAAATGTCACTTCCGATAAAATTGCTTTCGCTATAAATCTGAAATGACACTTGATATGTGAATGAAATTTTGACAAATGATGTAAATGATTCTAATTTTAAGATTTTCATCAAAACACGAATTTTGAAAATGTTGTTGGTTACGATATTTTCGCGGTCAGGGCTCTATATGTTATACCGATTAAAACTTTACTCTTATTATGTTATTTTCTATGTTTATGTTTCAAAGTTTTATATAACATTTTCATTTGCAAAATTACTAAATAAAATATAATTTTTATCCTTAGAAACATAAAATTGTAGATGTAAGGTCCTAAGTGAATCAGAAACCTTAAAATGGTTTTTGTGGTCCTTTTTCTTTATTCTAATATACTTTTTCGTAATTCTGATATTTATTTTTCGTTATTCTAAGATTAGAAACCTGAAATTAAAGCGAAATTGTTATTTATGGATGACATAACGCCATTATTAAAAATGTTCCCAAGGGAGTAAAGAATCTTAGTTTAAATTTATTATATAGTATGGTTTTTATAAAAAATTTCCGCTAACGAAGTTGCGGGTCTACAGCTCGTATAATATATTTGCGGTCCACACGAGCCTTTTTCATGCTCGCACATTGAACAAAATGTTGTGCGCACATGGATTTGGATAGTGTGGACACAAGTTGTTCATGTTTTGTTCTTGTTCGCACGCCGTTGTTCGCACAATTGTTGGAGCAACCATGTCTGCCATTAAACGTCATTTTGTACGCGGAAGAAGAGGCGCTGCATGTAAAAGTATCGAAGCGACACAGACGGCAATCAAAAAATTATGATTTGTTCACACGAGCCTTTTTCATGCTCGCACATTGAACAAAATGTTGTGCGCACATACATTTGGATAGTGTGAACACAAGTTGTTCATGTTTTGTTCTTGTTCGCACACCGTTGTTCGCACAATTGTTCGAGCAACCATGTTTGCCATCAAACGTCATTTTGTACGCGGAAGAAGAGGCGCTGCATGTAACTTTGAGTCTACATTAGACAAATTTTTATCAAGACAAACGTCAAAATGAACTCGAATTTATGGAAGGTGGCAACAGTTGTGCAAAAATAACAATATGGCGAATTCATTAATGTTTTTTGTATATGCAGTTTGACAGCTGTAACAACCAAAAATAATAATCAGCTGTTTAACTGAGGCTACCTTGTATGGATTCGCACTGATTTTGACGTTTGTCTTGAAAAAAATTTGTCTAATGTAGACTCAAAGTAAAAGTATCGAAGCGACACAGACGGCAATCAAAAAATTATGATTTGTTCGACAAATGTTCTGCCCACTGAAAACAAAATGAACAAAATTGTGTGTGTTGCTCTGCCGACGTTTTGTTCTTGTGCGAACAAGAAAAAGGCTAGTCTGGATGTAGCGTTACTATTATACTATGAGGGTAAATGTAAACAAATTTCGACAGAAATATTACAAAAAATTAAAAGCAGCAAAAAATTATCAGCTGTTTTTATACTGTTACCTGATATTATTGTACCATGATAAACATTAAGTTTTTGAAGATGCCAGACCGGCTTTTTGTGATTATTACTCGTCGTCCTCACCTAACATAAAATATTTAACATTAACACTAACATCATGTCAATTTTTTCGATGTTCAAACACGGTTGTTAAGGCAAATGTTGTTTAAACCAGAGGGCGAAGCCGATCGGCTAAAAGCCGACTAATAGCCGCCGCCAACTTATTTATTAAGCCTTTAGCCACCGCCGAAGAGTGCGACTAATTTCGACTAAAAATGTTTAGCCGACTGTATCGGCTTAGCCGATTTTTTAATGTATTTTCATTCAAACAGTTATATTTACTCAGCACATACTTTCTTTATTTTGAAATACCTCAGTTAAAAATAATAATTTTTCAATTTAACAAAGAATGAATAAAATTTTTCTTCAGACGAATCTGAAAATTATATCATGGTAAGGTAAATTTAAAATTTTCAGCGAAAAGAAATTCAAAAACATTCTTTCTATTACTTATTGCACCATGATTTAATATTATAAAAATGTAGGTAAACAAAAGGAGAAATAATTTTGAAAAATTGGTTACATTGAATGTAAATTTTGAATTCTAGATCTTATATGTATATAACAAACAAAATGATTTTTCACGAATTCATTTGAATTGTATTATGCGCTAGTCAATTGATTTTTCGTTTAGCCTCCGACTAAATTTACTCAACTCTAGTCGACTTTAAGCCGCCGCCGATAATTTTATTGTCCAGCCGCCGCTGGTTGCAATACAACATCGGCTTCGTCCTCTGGTTTAAACATGGAAAAAAAATTAACATCTACATCAACTTGAATGGTAGGGTACTATACGGTCGGGATTGATCGACAATATCTTTTTGCCGGTATTGGTGTTGGCGTTGTATTTTGGCCAAATAAATCCTCTTCTATCGAAGGGGTAACTTAAAGACAAACAAACAAAAAAAAATAAAGAATTTTTAATTCGATCTTGTTTTTTTAAACAAACTAAAATATGTTCAAAAGTTCTTTTTTTAAGTTAATACGTCTTGATAACTATACGTAATATTTAAACATTAATTTAAAAAGGTATTTCCCCCATTTAAATAAAATCTTTTTCAAATAGTTGAGATGACTAACGCTTTGGATTAATAAACTAACGCCGTCAAAAGTATTAAATTAGTCCGCAACAAGGTAAATATAATTATTTGTAGGCAAATTAGCATTAGTTTTGCAAAGACATTTGTAGTGTAAATTTGCGTAAGCAATTGAGAATAAAAATTCAGTTTCTGCATTATTTAAAAAAATTAAAAATAAGCAATGGAAGATATCCGTGAAATGGACAAAAAATTCGCAATATTGGCCAAACAATGTGTGTCTTTGCATAAAAATTATATAGAAAGTGAAAAAAATTGTGAACATTCATCGCTAACACAATTAAATATGTGGAAACTTTTCAAGAATCTTAGTGATATTGAGTTGCTTATAAATTCTCTAAATACGAAATGTGTTAAACAGCGTGCTCGATTAGCAGATTTTTCTAAAATGGGAGGTGTGCCCAGAAATGAGTTGGAAATGTTGATGCTTTATGAACGTTTTCGGAATGCCAAAGCTTTAGAGATGAGTAACGTTACTTGTCCAAATGTGTTATATTTAGGTCAAATGATCGGGACAAATGTCCATTTTAATATAATTCCTCAATTTTAATAAAATATCGAATTTGTTAATAAAATTTTTGAAATAAAATATACTGAAAAAATACAGATTTCTTTTATTAAATTTAAAAGCGATTTCTTATATAAATACATATACAGTATAATATATGTATGCAAGGTAGATTAAGAAGGTAACGACATTAAAACAGCTGAGAATTTTTTTCTTTTTGAAATAAATATGGCTGCCTGTGTTTTGTAATTTGAAGTGTCAAATTTTTGTTTATGTTTACATTTTTTTTTGCTTACTTTTGTGTTATTGCGTACTTCTCCACTTTTACTACATGAGTTGTTTTTGTTTTTTGTAAAGAAACATGTGAAATGACAAAATTAAAGTTGACATAAGAGATGACAATGCAAAAACAAAATACATGGGTGTTTTTTTTTGGTGTTGTAGTTGTTGTAGAGTTGTCGTTACCTTCTTAATCTACCTTGATATGTATGTAGACATTCGTATGCAACACGTTTTTAAAATGGTATTTCCCCGTTTAAAAAGCACTTAAAATTGTTAATAATGACGCCGCAGGAGTCTAGTACAAACAATGTGTTATGTATTTTCAAGAAAACGTAGTTTTCGGCGTAATGTCCTCTTAGAACACACTTTACTTTTTTGGATTTTGAGCGTGTGCCAAACGGTAGCAAAGTATGTAGAAAAGTAAAATTTATATAAAATTGTAGTTTTTATCTTTAAAACAAATAATTATTAAAAATATATTAATTTTATTTAAAGTTTTGTGAAATTTTGTTAACGATTTTGTCAAAATTTTTCACTGGAAAAAGTTTTCATTTGGCACAGCAAAACTATAAAATTTTTTCACCATAGGAAAATTTAAAATTTCCACAGAACTTTGCTACCGTTTGGCACACGCTCTTTATAACACATTGAATACACTACTGCCACCTATACGTATGCTTGCCGCACGAAATTTTTTTTATTTTGAATACACTACTGCCACCTATACGTATGTTTGCCGCACAAAATTTTTTTTATTTTTTTTGCGCCCAAAAATATTTTGTTTTTTCTAGGAAAAACGGCAAGCCGACATATAAGCCGCCGCCGGTACTGTATTGTGTAAGCCACCGACGCCAACCAAAATAAGCCGTGAAGCCGCCGCCGACAATTTCGCCTTGGCTTGGTTCTCTGATACATATGTATGTGTTCACCGCTTTTTTTGAAACGGTATTTCTACGTTAAAAAGCACTTTATTTTTTGCTGACGCCGTTGAAAATATTTGATGAGCTCAGTTCATAGTATAATAATAAAGTACTCGCACATCTACAAAAACAACAATTGCTTGTATTTTGTTAGTGTAAAACTACTGCCCAAAATGTCAAAATGCTTTGTACGGAAAAATGAGAGAATGAAGGAGAGCAAGAGTAAAAACACTCGAAAAAAATTTTACATATGAATACAAAAACAATTTGACAGTACCGCGAGGTTTGCCAATGAAAAAATTGTAAAACAGCTGTTCTTACGAGTATACTTTTTTAGTTCATGAATTCATTATTATAACCAGTGTTGCCAGTAAATTTTTTATCTTCCTCTTGAGATGGGTTCTTTAAATCGGCTTCGAATAATCGTACAATAGTTTTTCGACTGTCGAATGTCTCGACTTTTTTATTATTAGACTGAATAGAAAAAAAGATACATTATCTAAAGAAACAGTGTTACTAGATAATGGAATTTGACCCCAAATAGGAAGATTTAATTTTGGGAAAAATTTTTATTGAGAGAAATTTACTAACTCTACGTCTCCACGAAGAAATTTTTATTTTCTAACATAAAAAATATTGTCGGAAGAATAAAGGGAAAAACTTTTATTTCCTACATTAGACAAATTTTTATCAAGACAAAAGTCAAAATTTTTTCATGATATAGATTTGTCTAATGTAGACTGAATTTGTCAGTTTTATTGCAGCTTTAACATACCGTCTCCACGTTGATATAATATGTGAGATAACGCCGGCAGAAGAGAGTAAACATATTGTTAATATTGTGTTAAATCTTAACTTTGAGTCTACATTAGACAAATTTTTATCAAGACAAACGTCAAAATTTTATCAAGATAAAGATTTGTCTAATGTATATTGAATTTGTCAGTGTTATTGCAGCGTTAAAAGAATGCGTTGATAATGCTCAGTAAAAGACGCCGTCTTGATTGTTGTTGGTTCTTTTTGCATGGCTTATTATGACATACGTTTTCCCCTATAATTGACAGAGATAATTATCTGCAACTCAAACAAAAATTTAACGTTTGTCTTGATAGAAATTTCTCTAATATAGACTCGACGTAAACAAGGGGTAAATGCACTCATAATATTTCATTATTTTCATTCAGCCACAGAGTAAACATATACTTTTTATTTAAGAAATTCAAAATTTTTTAGCACAATTTTAAAGAAAATATGTTTTTGAATGTTAAATAAAATGTTTCACGCTACTTTTCTTCATTCTACGTTGCGTTGCAAAGTTGACTGGTTGGGCCTTTAGTCTACACGTGAGATAATTGTCTCAGAGAGTGGATTTTGCATTCTCTGTTACACGTAATATACGTGGAAACCCAGTGTAAAAGAAAATTGTTAGCGCTCAAGCTCTGACAACTTTGTCTTGCTAACCCGTGGTTCTCATCTAACATAAAATATTTAACATTAACACTAACATCATTTTAATGGTAAATGTGGGCCGTTGAACTTGATATTAATGTTAATTTTTTCGATTACACTGGTCGAAACTTTCGAGCTCCTTCAAAAAAAATATGTAGACTAGATGGAATTCCGCATGCTAAACTCGAATCTGCTTTCAGTTTTTTCCATCAGGTCGGGATTTTTTTTATGGGCGTGTCTAATATTGTGCCCTAAATATGCCGATTACTCGAGTATATTTCACTATTACTTGAGAACGGTATGCACGATTTATATAAATGATATACCAAGATATGCAAAATAAAATTAGCTTAAAATCGCTTTTGTATCAAGTTTTTATCCGCTCAATAGTTTAGAAGATATTTCGAAAAAAGTGTCGGAAAAAGATTTTTTCATGCAAAATTCAAGATTTCTTTTTTTTTTTTTTTACTAAAACTTTTAAAAGAGAAAACATCAAAAATATTTAAGTTTATCACCTTTATCTCAAAGCTGGCAAAACTACGAGTTAATAAAGCCACGTATCATAAAAATTGATGCACAAATCTTGATTAGATTCACAGTTAAGTTTGGATACCCATGCATACCTATAGCTAAGTGGAAATACACTAGTGGCAAAAAAAAAAGTTTTTTTTTCGTCTTAAATAAAAAAATTGGTGGATGGAATTCAACGTGCTAAATAAGAATCAGCTTTTACTTTTTTCTATCACGTATTGATTTTTTTTTATGGGCATGACTACTATGACACCGTCTTTAGGCAGTCACACTTGTATAACTCGAGAACAGTTTGTCCAATTAAGATAAATTGAACTTTAATGTATAGCGACCTAAATTGTCTTTGAGCTGAATTTATAAAATTTTTTGTCCATTTAATATTTCCGTAGTTATTCGGTAATTAGTACAGAAAATTTTAAAATTTATTTTTTTGCAAAGTGGTGAAATTTTTGATTCATAGCTCTGAAATTCTTGAGCGAATGAAAAATATTGTTGACACACCTTGAAGACAATTTTCGTATGCATCTTTTGATGTATCACTTATCAAAATCATGTAAAGGGTTCTTGAGTTATAGCCTAAGTTTGGCAACCATTCTCGAATTTTATAGTGTGACCGCTTAATAAGGTGATGATATTAGTCATGCACATAAAAAAAATCAGTACTTGATACAAAAAAACTGAATGCAGATTCTTGTTTAACTCGTCAAAATCCACCTAGTTCACCTATTTTTGTTTCAATAGAAAATAAAAAATATTTTTTTTTTTTTGCCACCACTGTATTTCTACTCAATTGTATGTAACATGGGTATTTTTTACTTAACTGTAAATAACATTTAGATTTGTGCATCAATTTTGAAGATACATAGCTTATTTTATTCCCAGCATTACCAGCTTTAAGATAAAGATGATAAACTGTAACATTTTAGATGTTTTCATTTATTAAAAGAAATTTTAGTAACAAAAAAATCTACAATTTTGCATGAAAATTATTTTTTTAGACACTTATTTCAAAATAACTCTGAAACTATTGAGCACATAAAAAAATTAAGTTTGGATGATTTGAAGTTATGAGGAAATATACTAAAGTAATGGCCTTAGTACGGGCGAAATATTAGACACGCCCATAAAAAAAATCCAGACCTGATGGAAAAAAAACCGAAAGCAGATTCGTGTTTAGCACATCAAAATACATCAAGTCCAACTGTTCGTTTAAGGCTGAGGATTTTTTTTGTTGACCAGTGTTATTAATCACGGTTGTTAAAGCAAATGTTAAAAGAACCATGTTTAAACATTGAAAAAATTAACATTTACATCAATTTGAACGATTTACATTTGTCATTGACTTGGTGTTAGTGTTAAATTGCGGTCCAAACGAGCCTTTTTCATGCTCGCACATTGAACAAAATGTTGTGCGCACATGCATTTGGATAGTGTGGACCCAAATTGTTCATGTTTTGTTCTTGTTCGCACACCGTTGTTCGCACAATTGTTCGAGCAACCATGTCTGCCATCAAACGTCATTTTGTACGCGGAAGAAGAGGCGCTGCATGTAAAAGTATCGAAGCGACACAGACGGCAATCAAAAAATTATGATTTGTTCGACAAATGTTCTGCCCACTGAAAACAAAATGAACAAAATTGTGTGTGTTGCTCTGCCGACGATTTGTTCTTGTGCGAACAAGAAAAAGGCTAGTCTGGATGTAGCGTAATGTTAAATATTTTGTGTTAGGTGAAGACGACTAGTTACACATATTTAAACATTCATATTAAAAGGTATTTCCCCTTTTTAAATAAAAGCTATAGCAAGCAGTTGAAAAATTACTAACGCTTTCAAGGCAAATATAATAAATTAGCACTATTTAGTTTTTCATAGGCATTTGTTGTATAAAATTGGCAAATGAGAATAAAAATTTATTTTCTGCATCATTGAAATAAAAAAATAAAATTAATAATGGAAGATATCCGTGAAATGGATAAAAAATTCAAAATTTTGTTAAAGCTATATGAGTCTTTGCATACAAATTTTGTTGATAGTTTAAAAAGTTGTGAACATTCATCGGTAATACGATTAAGTATGTGGAAATTTATAAAGAATCTTAGTGAAATGGAAGTGCTGCTAAGTTCCGCAAATATAAAATTTTTGAAGCAGCGTGCACGATTAGCAGAATATTCTAAGATGGGAGGTGTGCCAAAAAATGAGATGGAAATGTTGATGCATTATGAACGTTTTCGGGATGCCAAAGTTTTTGAGATGAGAAGAGTCATTAGTCACAATTTGGTAAATGTATGTCAAATGTACGGATTAAATTTCCCTTTTAATGCAATTCCTGAATTGTTTATCAAATGAGTTTATAATGAAATTTTTTTAAATAAAAAATATCAAATAAAAGAAAAAAAAAAAAAAAAAACAATTTTTATTAAATTTTAAGCCGATTTCTCACATGCATATGTATAACAATATCAGGGGTTATTTTTGCGTCCTTATCAGTGATTTACATTTTTAAACGAAAAAATTTCTAATAAATTTTTTTTTGGATTCTGCAAGAAAAAACGGGCTATCGGCATCCGAGAAACAAGTCGAGACAAAGTTTTTGGTGGCGCCGACGCAAATTAAACTAATTCGGCGACGGCTAAATTTTCGGCTGGGATTTAGTAAATACATAGTAAAATAATAAAGTACTCGCACATCTACAAAAACAAAAATTGCTTGTATTTTGTTAGTGTAAAACTACTGCCCACAATGTCAGAATGCTTTGAACGGAAAAATGAGAGAACGAAAGAGAGCAAGAAAAAAAAACTCAAAAAATATTTTACATCTGAATACAAAAACAATTTGACAGTACCGCGAGGTTTGCCAATGAAAAAATTGTAAAACAGCTGGTCTTACGAGTATACTTTATTATTATACTATGAGTAAATATTACATTGTGCCGACTTGAAGTTGTTGAAATAGAAGTGACGATCAGAGAAGCAAGCCGACTATATTTTATCGGCGGCGGCTTAAAGAGTATTTTTCATCGGCGGCGGCTAATCGGCTGCGCGCCGATTTTCCACCGGCTTATGATTTTTCGGCTCAGCCAAATTTATTTCTTAAAAAAAAAAAAAAAATATTTTTATCTTATAATTTTTGTTTTTAAAATGTTTGACAATTTTTACAAATTCTTTTTTCAACAATATTTTACGTACTAAAAATACAAAAAATGTCTTCCCTGTATGGATATTTATTATGTTTTTATTGTGTTAAATAATTAAACAACTCGAATCGAGATGTTTTCTGGCTTTGAAATATATGAAAAAACAAGTCAATTTGTTTGCGTTTTTTAAGAAAACGACTCGTTTTTCAAAAACATATGAACATAGCATTATATGTTAAAAGAAAATAGAATTTTACACCTGATATAACGAATATAAAACTGTTTTATCTATATATATTTATAATTTGCTAAGAATTTTTATTTTCCAGAGCTTTCTGAAGCTCCCAGACTACGTAGAAGATTAAAATTTGACTTACATATGTAACTTCGCATCCTATGAATCCTAACGGAGCCGGATTTTAAAAATGTTTATCAGGGAGCGGAAATAACCTCACTTATGTGTAATTTTCTGAGGAATTTTCTCTTTCCAGATATGGTAGAAAATTGAAATTAATGCCCCAATTCTCTATGTCGATTTTTGTCATTTTCCGACTAAAATTCTATTGAGTGTTTTTTTTTTCATATTCCCTATGTCACTATACGACTGTTTCGGTTTTTGTCTTTGGTAAAGACAATTCATTACGTTATTTGCTTTAAAATTTTATATTCTGTATATCGATACTAGTCGATTGAAATGTGAAAAGAGTCACTTTTTGTTTTCTTGCCGTTTTGATTGTGGTAAATGAAAAAACGTGTATTTTTAATGATTTATGTATAAATATGAATTTTTCCTTAAATGGAAACCATTTCAGAACTTTAACAGTAATGGGACTATGTGTTTCTCTCCGCAAAGGACATTGTGTAAGAGTCAAATTAATAAGTGCAAAAATATATTTATTACATACATAACAAGGAGTTATGTAGTATATTCATTTGTTCAAGTCCGACCAATATGTGTGTGAACCAAAGTGTTTTTGGGCAGGATCTTTTATTAAAACTATGGCCAAATTTTGTGTAGTATTTATACACTTTGGTTGGCTATCGAAAGCAAGTTAAACAAGAGATGTACCTAATTCTTTCCTAATGAAGTTTGGAACTACCTTTTCTACTTACATACATTGTATGTAAAATGTATCTACATACATAAGTCCAAATTTATCTAGTTGTCACTAAATATGTGAATGTAAAAATGTAAGCTCGTATCTTAAGTGATAAGTTCAAATCCTGATCAGGGCAAATCTTCAAAATGGCATTCCGCTGATTTCTTAATATGCAAAATAAATTTTCAATTATAAGAAAAAGAGTTAACTGTCTTCAGAAGAGTCTTTAGATTATATTCCATTGATGATTATAAATTGGTGCCGATAATGTGTAACTTCTCTGGTCACAGCTTAAATAATCGTAGTATTCAAATTATTAATAATATATGGAAGTTTGTGCAAAACATATCGCAGCATTAAAATTTATTTATATTTTATTTTGTTTATTTTTTAATTGTCACTTTTATTGTAATCAGTATTAACATATTCAAAAAAAGTAAAATTATACAAAAAACTTCGACTAAAATTTTTAAAAATTATATTATTTTTAATATTGGTAACATCACAATTGAAAACAACGTATAGCATAGACCTAAACCACGTAACTTAAACGAAAAAAACAAATCGATATAGAGAATACAATTTTTGTGACTGCTTTTCGTCTACAGTCGGAACGTAAAATCGAGATAGAGAATATGGGCATAAGAGTTACTTATATTTTTGGTTGTGTTATTTAAATTATCGATAAATAAATTAAAACCTATTATAATTCAATACGATTTATTGAAAACATAACAAAAGGGCCTGACATTTTTAATTAAAAAGTTTTTTTATGCAATTAATGTTTTATCAATTAAATATTTGATATGAAAATTTTAGCGTATAAACGGTGAGCCTGGTATTTTATCTGCGAGTTAGTAACTAATCCTTTGATGATAATAACTGTACTTGTCTTAATACCAAAACTTTTCGGTCCTTGATAGAAACATCTGGCTGGTAAGCCGAATTTTAATTTTCTACGTCTTCTGGGAGCTTTAGAAAGCTCTGGAAAGAGAAAAATTTCATGGAAATCGGAACAGCCGTTCCAAAGTTCCATAATTATTTCCATTTCAATCGCACACTGTGCGACGTATAAATTTAAAATTTGGCTTAATTATAAAACTTTTCGTCCAACAAATCCTAATGGAGCCATATTTTGAAATTTTTATCAGGGAGCGGATATAAGAGGATTTATGTGTCTTTTTCTAAGAATTTTTTCTCTTTCCAGAGCTTTCTAAAGCTCCCAGAAGACGTAGAAAATTAAAATTTTGAAATTTCTATCAGGGAGCGAAAATACGTGGATCTATATATATGGATTTATATATATCTTTCTTAAGCATTGTTTCCTCTCCAAAGCTTTCTGAAGCTCCCAGACGACGTAAGAAACTAAAAATCGGCTTACTTATAAAACTATTCGTTCTACAAATTCTAACAGAGCCAGATGTTTCTATCAAGGACCGAAAAGTTTTGGTATTAAGAACTTTTGAGTTGCTTACTTATTGTTTGCTCTCTAAATCCTATCAAAAACTGATTCTGTATTTCAGCCAGGGAGCGCATTTACGACGATTTTTTTTTATTTTGAAAGGTTTACGAATTTAAAACTTTAATTTTTAATTTAATTTAATTTTATTTTAATTTTTTCTTTTAATTTTCGGATTTGTTTGTGCATATTTTCATTATTATATTATTTTTCCTGACATTGCACTATGGTTTCGCTGACCACTTTTTTTGGCCAAAACTACGAAAATGGATAAAAACAAATTATCTTTTTTGAAATATTATTTAGATGAAAATCAAAACAATTTAATGTATTTTTTTTGTATTTCAAAAATTTAATTCATTTTTATACTTTTTATGCGTCAGAAGTAGTCATTCCAAAGGAAGTTTGCAAATATTTCACTTATAACTCAATCTAAAGGCGTGAATTTTGCTTTAGCTGCATTAATTTTGATACACAACTATATTTTAGCAATATCTGCTATTTTATTTTTTATCTTGGCATTTTTATTCATTGGTTGGACCTTTGTAAATGATAAGAATTTCCAATGCTAACTTATACGGAAAAGATGGATTTTCTCGAAAATCGCAAAAAATCGCAAAACGAGACAATATGGAAAATATAGCCCAGATATATGTTTATTTCCGTTGAGTTTTTCTTACCAATTTTCACCAAAAACATGCAGGTCTAATGAAATGTAAAATTTCTTATGAATCCAATTTCATTTTGGGTTTTGTAAAACAAATTGTATTTTTCCAAGATGACAACGAGTTTTAACTGATTTCGTATTCAATTATAAAAGTACTTATCCTAAGATCTATTTTCCATAATTAACTTATTTAAAAAATTGTTGTACTCAATAATTATAAATTAATGAAATCCGTTGTAAAAAGGCACCTTTTTTATACATATTTTAAATTTGCTTAAGAAACTGAACTTTGACCTGTTGTATTATGAAGACAAATTAGTAAAAGAAGGAAAAAACTTATTTTTTTTGGCGTTTTTAAGTGTTTGCTACAAAATTACGATAAATAAAACACAAATAGAAAATGTTACCAAAATTAGTTTTGGCCAAGAAAGGTGGTCGGCGAAACCATAGTGCATTGTCAGGCTTTTACGCTAGTATTTAATAAATTTTAAATTGATTATAAGAATTATTGATTTTTTTAAAGAAATGTAGTCTTTTGATATAAATATTAACTTCTGCAAAAAACCGGTTAACCGGCTTTTTTCAAAATTTCAAAAAGTGCAACCGGTTTTTTTAAAATATCAACTATTCGAAAACCGGTTTCTCAAAAAAGCCGAATAATCGATTACCCTAATAGACAGTCAGCTCAGAAAGTGATTTTGAGTCGAACGATATACCGATAATTTTTTCTGTGCGTTACAAACATCAGCACAAACGCATAATACCCCAACCACCTATGGTGGTGGAGGGTATACATATTTTATGTACATAAGAAATTTTAAATTGTATTCTTTAAGTTTGACAGTACTTTATCACATACAAAAACCAATGCTTTAGTAAAGTGGCATCTCCAATAAGAGTCAATTTTTAATGTTTGTGCATCCAGTGTTTAAGATAGCACTTGATGTTAGCCAGGACAAACACCAGCAATGTCAATTTCACTTCCTGTTAGCAAATGTTTAGTGGATGAAGTTGGTATTTATTAAATTTGGTAACTGTATAGTAAATTTTTTGTTTCGCCAATTCACAATAATTCATGAGATAATATATCAAAAAGTCATCAAGAAAAATGTAATACATCGCCAAAAAAAAATCAATAATCAAAAATGGTTATAAATATGTTGTTTCCATAAATAAATTTAAAAAGAAGATAATATTTTAAATATATTAGACAATATAACTCATAAATTTCCATAGAAATTTTTAGTTTTTTAGCTCTATTGAAAATTTTTAACAGCAGCATTCACAAAAAAATAATGTATGCTTGATAACGAGTTACTAACTTTTTAAATTTCCATAAGAAAAAGTTAGTAACTCGTTATCAAACCTGCATTAATTTTTTTGAATACGGCTGTAAGAGTCCGCAGATACTTTAATTTCTAAAAACATCATTGCAGAACTATTATTAGAAATTACCAATCTTTATTATTGCCCCATTATATGCACAAAAAACTCTTCACCACGGTACATCAAAACGACAATTTTTTTTAATCATAGTTTGACTCCAATCGAAATGAAGGCCGTTGAAAGTATAGTTCATTCCACATGGTGGAGTTATCCTAAGATTTTAAAGTAAACACATTACTTTTTTCATGCAACATTTATTTATTTACAGTTTTCATTTTTTTTTTTTGGTATTTTTGAAGCCTTTGTTTGACTTTTTGCTTTAAAAAATTTTTTTTTTTTTTTGATTTTTTGGAATTGCTTACAATTCATTGCTTTGTTTAATACTAATAACCATAGAAAATAACTAGAATTCCAACTTGCTCACAAAAAACCTAACGCAACTGTCATAAAAAACTCTTTGTATATGTTAGTAGAATTTTCTACAGAACAAATCAGGGTACACTAAACAGGTATAATAGTCGCGGCAACAAATCCAACAATCCAACTTTTTTGCCTCTCTTTCGTGTAGTTTATGTGTCAAAAACAACTGATTAAAATACATTGCAAAATATACAATCTTATTCTTTGTTACTATATGTAAACAATAAAACGTAAACAAACTTTGACAGATCTCATACACAAAACCAAAATCAGCTGGGCCGACGATTATACCAGTTCAGTGTACAATGGAACAAATGTATACGTGTGAAGAGAGTAATTTTTTGTTGCTGAGCGAATGAAAAGAGTTGAAGTTCTAGTTGTTTTCTATGCTAGTAACTAAGTAATTTTAAAATTAATAAAAAAAATATATATGTACTTATATTTGATTTTCATGAAAATCAATTTATCATTAACATCATGCAAATATATTTCTTAATTTTTTAAAACGAAAAGTTTTTAAGTAAAAGAAATTGTTTTAATTTTAAATAAAAATCATTACACAAATTTCTGTTTAAAAAAGTTTAGTTTGTAAATATGAGTATCATAGCTTTTTTATTGCTTGGAAAGGAGTATTTATCGTTTGTATAAAATTTTATATTAAATTCTCAACTTTCAATTTTCCGTTTTGTTAAAGGACTTGAATCATTTCAATTAACTTTGTAATCGCTTTGCCTTTTCAATTTATTAATTTTAAAAGGAAAT
This sequence comes from Protophormia terraenovae, assembly GCA_951394005.1. Classification (NCBI taxonomy): domain Eukaryota; kingdom Metazoa; phylum Arthropoda; class Insecta; order Diptera; family Calliphoridae; genus Protophormia; species Protophormia terraenovae. The sequence continues at coordinate 22,890,626 of OX596074.1, read as the reverse complement.
ATTTATATTTAGTCTCAATTCATTGCCGTTACCGTACTTGAATCTCCATCACAATTCTCACCACCCGACGAAGACGATGCCGAATAACTTCTCTCCCTTATACCCAACCAAGGCAAACGTTTCTCCAATTCTAACCTATATTTTGGATGACTGGCCGCATACACCCAAGGATCTATGCAAGAAACCAATTTAGCACAAACACTCGGAATCATTGAGGCAAAAGGTGTTATCAAATGTCGATAGCCATAAGTACCCAGTAGCGAGACCGTGGCATATGGAGTCCAAGAAAATACATACAATAAATAAATAGTCATGGCGGCTTTTGCAATACGCAATTCCACACTCATGGCAGCAGGACTTTGGTTAGCCGACAAAGATTTTAGATTCATTTTTTTCGCCTGCTCAGCCAACATTTTTTCGTGGTCGCGAACATGAAAGAAAAGTTTCGTATAATAGAGACATATAAAAAACATGGGTATAACGTAGGCCCAAACAAACATGGCACGAACAAAGTAGCGATTCTCATCGTCATCGGAGAGATAGTCAAAGGAGCAGCTGGTAAGAAAACCCTCTAGAAGGAGAAAATGTTGGAATATTTTTTATTTTTAAAATAATTGAAATATTTTTTTAAGCAGTTACCTGGTATAAAATGTCCCCAAATATGAAAGAAAGGCAGAACGGAAAAGGGTGCGGTCCACAACCAGGTCAAAATAATTAAAATTGCGATTTGTGGAAAATTTAAGCGGCCATCAATAGGGTTGGAAATAGTTCTTAATAAAAGAAATAAAATATTTTATTAAAGTAAAGATTTATTTAATATGGACTCGACTATAGGCTGGAGTATAGACTAGACTATATAGGCTGGACTATAGACTAGGCTAAAGGCTGGACTATAGACTAGGCTAAAGGCTGGACTATAGACTCGACTATAGGCTGGAGTATAGACTAGACTATAAGCTGGACTATAGGCTACATTATAGGCTGGACTATAGACGAGAATATAGACTCGAATATTGGCTAAACTATAGACTATAGGTTTTATAATAGACTGTAGGTTGGACTATAGACTATAGGTTGGACTATAGACTATAGGTTGGACTATCGACTATAGGTTGGACTATAGATTATAGGTTGACTAAAGACTAGATTATAGGCTGAAATATAGACTAGACTATTGGCTGGACTGTAGATTGGACTAAAGACTAGATTATAGGCTGAACTATAGACTAGATTATGAGTTGGACCTTGGAATATATGTTATACTATAGGGTAGGCTATAGACCAGAGAAATCCAAAATGAGCCACTGGAACGGATTCTCAGTTGCTGTAACAACATCTACAGAAGAGTCTACGGGAACACAAAATTGATGATATCTAGGACCAATTTCCATTCAACATGAAATTAAATTTTAAGCTTTATATATATATTTTTTTTTATATAATTATAATTTTCTTATTTTTGTCATTTTTTTTTTTTTATTTTTTGCCTATTTCGAAAATTTTTTTAGTCCTTTTATTTTAAATGTCAATTCTTTGTTTATTATTATTATTAATTTTTGTTATGTTCTATTGTTACTCATTTTTATGCGCACATGGTCTAGTCACCCTTTATTATTACCCAACAAACCAAGAAACGATACAGTATCATTTATGATATCATAATTTTAAAATTATATGATAAAATATCGAAATTATATTTTCCTTAGAAAAAAACTTCAAACATTTTCAGGAAAATTAAATTAAATTGAAAATTTTTGTATCAAAAAAATATTTTATGTTATGTTTTATATGCGAATTGAATTTTTACAGCTAAAATTAGTGTAATTGCAAAAAATTAACGCGTATAAGATGAAGAAACCAATATCAGCCCGGATTTAAAGGGGGACTTGTATTCGGATTGCAAAAGTTTCGTATTACATGCCAAATGATTTGGAGCTGTATGAACATTGGTTTATTATGGCTATTTGATTAATTTTTGAAAACATATTTATAATATTATATATTGATCCAATCTTAGCATATATTTGTGTATATATTTTGCAATATATTGCTAAACTATCGCGCTGCTTAAATTTAATGATATCATTACTAATATCGTTATTTTCAAAAATTATGATATCATTTTCGAGTGTACCTTTTAGAAAGCAACCTATATCATTTTAGAATTATAAATGATATCATTCTCGGGTTTCTATATCACCGAAATGATATCGTAATGATATCATTACGATATCATTTGGTTTGTTGGGTAAGTACATATATTTTATAAATTAACTTTATAAAATATATTTGAAATAAATAAATAAATAAATAAATAAATAAATAAATAAATAAATAAATAAATAAATAAATAAATAAATAAATAAATAAAATAGACCAGAGAAACAAGACGATCGGCTTCAAGCCGGTTTTGAGCCGCCGCCGTGTAATTTTCTAAGTCATGCGCCGCTCACATTGACTCAAAATCAGCCGCCGAAATTTTTAAATTTTTATTTAAATTCAACCAAAAAAAACATATTTTTCTATCCTATTCGAAGATGTGAATGCAGTGGCTCCATCTATTATTATAATTTTACCCACAATGTAGTATTTACCAAAGAAGATTAAGAAGGTAACGACATTTAAACAGCTGAGAATTTTTTTTCTTTTTGAAATCAACATGGCTGCCTGTGTTTTGTAATTTGAGGTGTAAAATTTTTGTTTATGTTTGCATATTTTTGCTTACTTTTGCCTTATTGCGTCTTTCTTCTCTTCTTTTAACTACATGAATTGTTTTTGTTTTTTGTAAAGAAACATGTGAAATGACAAAATTAAAGTTGACATACGAGATGCTAATGCAAAAACAAAATACATTGGGTTTTTTTTGGTGTTGTAGTTGTTGTAGAGTTGTCGTTACCTTCTTAATCTACCTTGGACTAGACTTTAGGTCAGGCTATATATTGGACTATAGGCTGGACTAATACTATACTATTGACTAGACTATAAACGGGATTAGAGACTGTACAAAAGACTAGATTAAGTATAAGCTAGACTATAGACTAGATTATAGATTATTGCTTACCTATATCTATCATAAGCTATAAAAGCATTTGTCACTGCTGCTCCTATACCTGAAATACTACCAAATACAGCATAAATATCACAAGCCATATCACCACCATGAAAATAACCCAATGTGGCATTCACCAGATAATGTGGCATATTAATGGCCATTGTTAAATCGAAAACAGCTAAATTTATTATCAACAAATTTGAAGGTGTTCTTAAATTTTTCGATCTGTAAAAATTCAATAAATTAAAAAGCTAAATTTTTAATAACACAGGTCAACAAAATCGCAAAAAAAATTATATCTGGAATAAGTCTACAATATTATTATTCCTTAGGCTTGATATAGTGTAGAAAGTCAAATGAAAATTTTCCATCACGTCACATTTTTAACCTATTGAGGACCAAAGAAAATTTGATTCCTTGAGAAGTATTTAGGTTATGAAATTTTCCAGGTAATAGATAGAGGAAATTTTTTGCACATGTTTTATAGGTAAGACATGGGGCTACAAAAATGTAGTACTTTCAAAGTCTCTAACTTCTCACACATAGCCTCTAGAAGTCGTTAAAGTTGTAAAAATCAAGAATTTCTCAATTAACCCTCATAAAACCATTGAAAAATGAGGGATAAGGAGTGGGTGCATAGGGGAAATTTGTATTTAATACAACTGTACAAGACTGTAGATTTCAAAAATGGTAAACATTTTAAATGCGTAGACACCAAAAAAAGAAAATTTTATTAATTTTAAAGTTTTATATTCAAATGAATAAAAAACAAGCAAAAAAATAAAAAAAGTTGGAAATTTATATTATTTGCCAAAATGTCCGAAAAGTTAATAAGGGAATACCAATTATTGACAAGGGGCGTTCATGCAACATGTACGTAATATGTATAAATGTACGAGTTGTGTAGATTTATCCGGTTGAATGAAAACCCTTTATATATTATAAAATTGTGACGTCATGGAAATGACTTATTTAACTTTCTAAACTATATTTAGTCTAAGGAGTTAAAATTAGTCTGAATTATTCTGTTACTTAAATTTGGATTTTTATTTTTTTCATACATTTGATGGATACAAATTTTCTGTCAGTGTGATTTTAAAAATTTTACCAATTCTATGTCTATCTATGGTATTTTGTCTTTTGTATGAAATAGAAATTTCCCCTCTACACCCACTCCTTACCCCTCACTTTTCATTGGTTTGATGAGGTTTAATTGAGAAATTCGTGGTTTTTACAATTTTAACGACATCTAGGGGCTACGTATGATAAGTAAGAGAATTATCTAGTATTACATTTTTATAGCCCTATGTCATGGCTATACAACTTGATGAACTTATCTGCTCTACCTATTACTGAGAAAATTTTATAACCTAAAAACTCATCATGAACCCATATTTTCTTTGGTCCTCAATGGGTTAAAAATGTGATGGAAAAAACCGAAATGTTCCTGGTGATGGGGATGACTATACCTACAATATCTGCAACATCATTTTCCAGATACTTTTTTAGTGTTGACCTGTGTAATTATTCCACAAAATTCACAAAATCCTTATTAAAAAAAAATCGAAAAACTTACGTTGAAAATATCCATAAAACTAAACCATTGCCAAACAGAGAACATAATAACATGGCTATAAAGGCAATAAATAAAAAAGCCTGATAGTAAATTTCAGGTACAGGAAATGAACGCCAATGTTGATGTATCATGTGTTGATATTCCAAAGGATAATTCCAGCCTAAATTTGGTAGGACCGAGGAGGTTAAGGAGAGAGAAGAGCTGTTATCAAAAAAAAAAAATATATATATTTTTAAACACATTTTTTAAGCCTTGCTTTAATTCTGGCATATGTACCTATTTAAATAGTTGGCATAGGACTCTGGTCCCATATTCGGAGACCTTTTAAAAATATGCATTTTTAAAGGATCTCTTAAATGTTGTTTTATTTTATGCTATTTCTTCCACATTTTGTATTATTTCTTCACTACCACCACTTTTCTTATGTTTTCTTTAAGACTTACTAACAAATTTTGCGGTTTTTACTTTGGCTTTTTATAGTTTTCTGTTGTTGAAGATGTTTGGCTGCAAATAACAAATTCTTTAAACTTGCTAAGACATTTGTATAACAGCTTATGGCATACCAAGAAGGATTAGACAATATTTTGTCAAATCAACAAATTGTTTATGTGCATTTTAGCAGTTCTTTTGAGGGAATTTTTATTATATTAAACATAAGCAAATTTAATTTAGAATTACTTAAGATGTTGATGAAATTAGTTGTTGAATTTGTTAAAATTTCTAAAAAGAGGAACGGAATTCAAAACGGTAATTATGTTCAAAAATTAATAAAATTATTTCTTTAATTTGGGATAATTAAATGTTAGACCAATTGGGAGTTAGGTTCGGTATGAAACCTTAATATTATTCGCCTACAGAGGATATTGGATTGTAATTAAGTAAAGAAAATACATTAGAAAAAGCTGCAGACAAACTTTTATAATAAATTGATTATTATTGATTGATTGATAGATAATTGTGTACTTAATAAGTATATTAGGCTTTCCAATAAAAACTACTTGGTACTACCAGCCACGATGTTTTGTCAGTGTTTTTTAAATCTATTGTTAATTAAGTATTCAGTCACTGATGTCAAATCCCCATGGGTAGTTACATGATTAAATAGGACATCCAAATGATAAAACTGTGTTATCGAATTGATCGTTTGTTAGTACAAACTCGTTGCGTGCATTTTACGTCAAATGCGATTGGCTCTTCAACATTCAACAGTTTCAATGTTTGGTGGGCAAATTCGTGGCAAAGGATTCGGAAAACAATCACCCTATTCAGGGTATGGTTATCTCTTGCAGAAATTACATAAATCGGCCAACAATTGACCCCGTTAGAAATTTTCTTGTGGAGTTTTTTTGAACCATAATATCAACATCGATTCGGCTGAGTCATTAAAAATTTAACTTCGTGAATACCTGTCATCATACGAATGTCAAAACGAACAGCAATCGAATTTGATATATTCACATTGGCAGGGATTGACTATTGTGTTTCCCAAATCATAACCTTTTGGACTTGTGGCACTTTCTGGTACAAAAATATAATGGTTTGAAAAACGAAAAAAATCCAAAAATTTCACAATGGTGAATATTTTAATTTTAGGTTCATTTTAAAGACAGATACAGACTTTGAAATTAAATATGTTATAAATTAATTGATTTCAAAATTTCAAAGATTGGAAGTAAAAAATTAATGGTTTGAATTTTTCTAAAAAAACAATACTTTTAAAATTAAAAAAAAATGAAATGTTATAATGTTGTAGTTTAGAAGTGATGGATCAAAATATAATCTAATTACAAGGGTAAGCAAAAATATACTAACCCACATTTTAACTTGGACTTCAAATGAACACAACCAGGGTACACTAAACAGGTATAATCGTCGCGGAAACAAATACAACAACCCAACTTTTTCCCTCTCTTTCGTGTAGTTTATGTGTCAAAAACAACTGATTAAAATACATTGCAAAATATACAATTTTATTTTTTTGTTACTATATGTAAACAATAAAACGTAAACAAACTTTGACAGATCTCATACACAAAAAAAAATCAGCTGGGCCGACGATTATACCTGTTCAGTGTACCCTGAACCAAACTGTCTATTATACTGGTCGACAAAAAAAAAAAAATTCTCAAAAAAAAAAAAAATTGTTGGACTTGATGTGCTAAATACGAATCTGCTTTCATTTTTCTTCCATCAGGTATGGATTTTTTGTATGTGCACACATTGGAACAAAAGGGGTCGAAAATTATGCATAATTCGGGAGAGGTAATATCAACACTTTAATGAAATGAAAAAATGTATATCAAAAGCAAATAAAAATATTATCTTATTGGTTGTAGAATTAACTAAATAGTTGTAGAATGGATTAAACGTTTGGATTCTTCATAAATATGGTTTCATATAAAATTGAAATTGCAGTCAACCATATTACAATTTTGATTGTCAAAGAGAAATATTATTCAAGTTAATAAAAAACAGCTATACAAACATTAAATAGTTCTAGTGATCATGCTGTAACCATGTTTATTCTCTGCGTGTAGATATTTGGTTGTTATATGAATTATTGCAAAGTAAAAAAAAAAGATTGGTCAACTAAAGAGTTGCTGAAAATCATTTCACCAAGTTTTTCGACGATAAACCTAAGAATTTCTAAAGCCAAGAAATTGTGAAACTTAACGAAAATTTGCAAAAAGTCATAGAGAATAATGGCGAATATGTTGTTGATTAAAATTGATTTTAAATAAAGAAAACCTCGAATATTTTTTGTACATGAACATATTAATTCATTAAAAAAAATAAAGATTTTTGGGACCTGATCTGCAAACATTTCATTTCATTTATTTTCAATGATTTAAATTTTTTGAAATAACCACACAAAATTAACTTACTCCAAATAAATAAAACTCTTTTCTGTTTAATATTTTTATTTATATTTATTTTATATTTTTTTTTTCACTTTTCCATAATAATTTTTTTCTTTTTCATTTAACATAAACATTTTTTTTATTATTGGTTTTTAATACTTTCTTCCCCTAGAGATTACTTAGCAATTAATTTTTATAATTATAAAATAAAAATGATTTAATTAATATTATTTTATTTTTGCTAATTTTGTTAAATTTACAAAGACCGAAAAAGTTTCTTTACTTAAACACAAAATAATAATATAAAAAATGTTAGAACAAAATTAAATATTATATTTAAGCTAAAAAATAAATTATAATAATAATTAAGATATACTTAAGATTAATTAATATTTTTTATAATAATTTAAGATATATTTTATATAAATATTTTATTTAATATTAATATAAGACTAAATGAATATTTTATTTATAACTAAACTTATAAATGTGTTAAATTTTTATATTTATTTATTTTTTAACATTTAAAAAGCTACATTGGTTTTTTATATTTTATGATAATTATATTATATGATATTGGGATTTTAATGTTTTTTTTTTCATCTTACTATATGTTTTTAATGCATAATTTATTGTATTGATTTTTTTTGTTTAGATATAATTATTTTTGTTATAGATTTAAAACTAAGTTTTTTTTTATTTTTTAATTTTATGAATATTTTTTTTTTATTTATTTATATTTTTTTGTCTAATTTTCTTCTTAAGTGTTTAATGGAACTGTTTTATATTTGTTTTCTTGATTTCTTGTATAAAAAATCCTATCATTTTTTGTTATACTACATTATTATTTCTTATTAATTTTCCGAATTCCATCATTCAAAATCTACCTTTCATTGATTGTTTATTATAATATATATTATATTTTTCTCTATACTACATACTATTCATTTGCCAACAACAGTTTTTTTTTTTTTTTTTTTGTATAATACATTTATAAATATTTTTTATAATTTTTATGTTTTTTATTTGTTTCCAATTTTTTAATAATATTAATCTTTATTTTTAATTTTTAACGAATTATTTTCATGAATCCTTTGGATTTATATACATTTTTTATTATTTCGGTTTATATTTTAAATATTTTCTATTTAAATTTATGTTTAAATTGTCCCACTGAATTGAAACATTTTACAAGATTGAATATTTTTAACATTTTAATTTTTTATTAAAAAAATTATTAAATTTATTATACTTTTTCTAGTTCCTTGAATTAGTTAAAATATTGTTAAAGTGTCAGCAATAAGATTCTGATAAGATTATGCAATTTTGTATAAAAAAATTCTTTTTTATATGAGAAAAAGTCTTAAAGATAATATAAAACAAAATGCTCCATCTGTTTGAAAAATTTTTATTAAATTAATTAAATGTTTCGTATTTATATGTAGAGGAATATTAGATATATTACAGGAAATCTTCAAGTTTTATATATTTTATTTAATTTCTTTTCATTAGAGTTTAAATTATTAAATACAATTCTTTAAAAGGAAGACAATTTAAACACAAAATTTAAATTACCCAGGAAAAATTGTATTAGTTCTACAACTGGTTCCAGAACATATGAAAATAGCCTGTACTTGTTCTACTTTGGCGTTACGACCAATGATTTTTGTTTGAAATTGTCACCTCCAGAACTAGTTCTGGGCAAGTGTTAGCGAGGCAGTACCCATTCTATGGAACGGTTCTAGAACTAGTTCTTTAATCAATGATTTTTGTTCGAAATTGTCACATTCAGAACTAGTTCTATAGAAGCGTTAGGGAACGGTTTCAGAACCTGTTTTTTGGGATATTTCCTAAGGCCGCTTTTAAAATGAATTTAATTTTGTAAATACTGTTTTTTTAATTTTTGAAGTTTTTTATACAAGTTTTTTAAATAGTTCTAGGAAGTCATTCGAGAACCAGTAATTTGTTCTTAGAAGTGATGTAGAAGTCATACAGAATTAGTTCTTAAGCACTAGTTCTCTAAAACATTCCTTAAAACGAATTTAGAGTCATAATAAGATTCTACTCCATTAGTGTCAGAATTAGTTGTAATACCACTAGTTCTGAGGATGTTATTAAAGAATCTGAAGTGGTTCTGATTACACCAGTTCTAGAACTAATGATTTTAGAACATGTTCTAAAATTTTTCCAGGGTATTTTATTATTTTAAATTCTTTCCTTGAAAAAATAAATTATAAAAATCATTAAGTGATCAAAAATATTACTAAGAAGTACTTAATTCAAATAATAAAAAAATGCTAAAGGACAAAAATATCCTTAAAAATGTTAAAGGAAATATTTTATAAAAATTATATTTTTTAAGAATTAGTTAGGTTCCTTTAAAAATAAAGAATGTTTTAATACTAAAAAGTTTTATAAATTAGAGATAGAGAGTTAAAGACAACCCTAAAATTATTTCGAACAACTATTAGGTAGAATGTTTCATGTTAAAATAATCGTAAAACGTTGAATTGCTACACATAAAAAAAATATTTTGGAAAAAAATGCAATGAAACTATTAAAATGATTCCAACTATTTTTATAATTAAATACACAAAATCAAAGAATTATTACCAATTAAGTTAAAATTTTATATAGAAAAATTTATTCAATTATTTTATTAATTGAAATTCAAATTATGAAAACATTGTATTAATTATTTAAAATTAACAATTATTTTTATTTGATTAATTTATTAATTGATGCAATAAAAAATATAATAATTAAAATAAATAGTTTCCAAAAAGAGTTTTAAAATGCTTTTAAATATTTGTATAATCAAATTACTCAAATTTAAAGTATTCCAAAAAATTAAATCTAAATCTAACACAGAAAAATCTAAAATCCAATTTCAATTACATATAATATTTATTCAATTATTTTATTAATTGAAATTCATCCTATAAAAAGAAATTATTCAAATGATCTCTTATTTTTATTTATATTTGACAGAGACCGGATTTTAATACTAAAAAAACAATCTTTTTATATTTATTTCAATCGAAAAACAATCTTTATTGTTCAAAAAATAATAAAAATCCATCATGATTTTTTTTATTTTCATCAATATTTTAATTTTTTTTCATCATGATGGAAATAAAAATATAAATATCTTTTGTGATATTTATTTCAAAAGTTGAAAATTATTTTGAACTTTTTTCATCGGATGGAAAAAATTTTAAACAACAACAATTTCATTTGAATAAAAAAATATTTTGAAAACAAGACAAAAGTATGAATAAAAAAACATTCATTTGAAATTTTTTTCGAACTGATATTTATCGTTAAAGATATTTATCGTAAAATTTATTTTTTTTCATCATTGATGGATATTTATTTTAAAAATAAAAATCCCTCACATATTTTTTTCAACAAATGAAAAAATATTTTGAACATTAAAGATATTTATTTTGATTGAAAAATAAAAATAAAACGTTTTCGGGTGCTTGATATTTGATTCATTTATTAAATGATACAATAAGAAAAATAATTGAAAGCTGATAAATATATAGTTTTAATTTTAGTAAAAATATTAGAAAACTTAAATTTTGCTCAAATGAATAATACAATTAAAAAATTAATTGGATTTTTTTTATCTTTGATTTATCTTTTAATAGATCTTATTTTTTTGTGTACATATAAAAATCTAAAAACATATTCAATTATTTTATTAATTGAAATTCATCCTATTAAATATATTGTATATTCAATTACTCATATAATCACTTAATTTTAGAAAATGAAAAAAAAATATTTGAAAGCTAATTAAAAAACAGCTTAATTTTTAATAGAAATATAAGAAAATTAAAAATTGTATCATTAAAATAATTGATACAATTAAAAAAGTTATTGAAACAAATTAAATTTTTGACAAATTTTTAATTTGTTTATATTTTTTTCTGTACAAATTCTTCATTAATCTTATTTTATTAAAAAATTCACTTTTAAAATATTTTTAATTTTTTGATTCATTCAAAAGTAAATTTGAGAAATCTTAAGTTTATGTTTACTTTAGAATAATATTGTTCTTAACTCAGTCATCAATATATTTCGAGTTTTTATTTTATTTTCATTATTTTGAGAGAATTGAGAAGTTCCATAAAAAGGTCAATAAATAATACCTTGATGGGATATTGTACCAATTGTTTTTGTCGGAAAAGTATAGTAATGGTACTATAAACTGATACTTATGTCATATATCATGCATTTTATACTTCTAATTTCATACTCAATTTGTACTCCAAGAACGTCCTTATCATCTACAAGATGCTTAATGAAGATTTGTTACTGCATATTAAGTATATATAGTATTCATGAAATTACCCATTTAAGCCAATATATCTTAGTATTGAGTAGAAAACTGTATCCTTCTTCTATCCTTCTTACAAAAGTGAAATTTCTATTAACAGAATTATTTAAAATTTACTTTATTACCAGGTTAATCAAAAATATGCATAAACATATCGATCCCTGATCACCAAAATATCGTAACCGATAACATTTTCGAAATTCGGGTTTTGATGAAACATCATCTGTTAAAATTTCATGGACGTATCAAGTGTCATTTCAGATTTATAGCAATTTTATCGTAAGTGACATTTTTCATACATATAACAATATGTAAATAATCACAAAAATGCTTCTCCTGTTAAGTTTTGTATTCTGCACTTACGATATGTTCGCGGTAAGGGCTCGATATAGTTGCCTGTGCTTCAAATGAATCAACTTTTTTAATTTTCATCAAATTTTCAATACTTGGGAAAACCTCATTTTGAAGCAGTTAGTATAAATATTTATTAAAAAAATAATAAAGAAAACAAAATAAAACAAGAATTTTAAATATTAATTTTAAAACTTTAATCAATAAAATCAATTTACAAAAATATACAAGTATTTAATATAAACATAAAGTTAATAATAAACTTAAATTAAACAAAAATAAGGCCATTAAAAAAATCATTAATTAAACTGAGTTAAAATAAAAAAAATAATTAAAAAATTAATTTAAAGAAATCTTAAATTATATACAAACATGTTAAAAAAGGTTTTAAATTCAGACATACTCATAAGAAACTGAAAAGAGAAAAGAGAATTGTAATATCTGGAACTGCTGGATACTCTTTCAAAAGAAATCTATTTGTTTATGATATATAAACAGTATTTTCTTTACTTTTAGGATCTAGTTAAAACATATTAAAAATGATTTAATTAATTTAAGCTCTTTAAATTGTCTATACTTGAAATATAAATAAATCTGCTTTATTTTTGATATGGAATGTTTTTAAGTGAATTCATAAAGAATTATTATTTTTTATTTAAACTCAGTTTAATTTAAGATTAACTTATTAACAAAAAAACTTAATATTAATAAAGAAAATTTTAGAATTAAATATTTTTTTTTTTTGTTAAACTAGATTAAAGGATTTTCAAAATCAAATTTGGTTAAAATGGACGAAAATTAAAGTTGACTAATTGCCATATATTTTGAAATACAAGTAAAATATTTATTAGAACAAATATTAAATCAAATAAAATAAAAAGTTATAAGCATTAAAAATGAAAGATAAACAATTAAAAGGACACAATTAGTTAAATTATTATAGCTGCCCTAAATGAGATTCTAAGTATTGTAGTTATTCACAATATTTGAAATATAATATTATTAGAATTTTTTTGATATAATTTTTTAAATTATAAGTACTTGACTTAGTAATTGCAATTTTTAAATCGAATTTTCGTTTCGTTTAAAGTTAGATAATACATTTTTTTTATTATTTTTAATTGTCATATATTGTTCGTACTTAAAACTAAAATTTTGTTAAGTAGTTTTCTTCAAAGGATTTATGTTAAATAAACTTAATATTAAGTGGGGGATTTTCTTTTAATTAATAATAATTGTAATATTAATTATCGTTTTTTTTTTTTTGTAATATTTTTTTCTTTTGTTCTTTTCTTTTAATTATAATTAATGCATAAACAGTCTTTTTTAGTTCACAATAACTTAAAAGACGGCTAAAATCTAAAAAATAATTTTAGACTTAATTATAACAGATTTAATATTTAAAAAAACCTAAGGGAAATTATAAAGGGAAAATACCTTAAAATTAATGATAATAAAGATATAAGTTAAATGCTTGAAATATGTTTGATTTGATTTATAATTTCATTTAAAGTTTGAATTTTTCTTTATATATTATATAATGGTATAACAGTTTATGTTAGGACAGTTATAAAAGTGTTGTAAATAAATAAGACTTAAACTTTGAAGTAAATATGAAAAAAATTTCCTGGCTTAAGTATCTTTCATGTCAAATTGCTGTTTAGAATTATTGCATAATTTTCAACAATTACAACAATTTTTGGAATTTGTATTTTTAAATATTTTAACTAGAAAATTAGTTATTTTGAGAAAATAATTTCCTTGACTAAAGTAATTTTAAATTTAAGTTTTAAATAGTTATGGCAGTTTTTATTTAGAAATTTTACACAATTGTATAATAGTTTTCGTGTTATACAACTAAACTATTCTTTATGTTACCTTAATCAGAAATGCTTAAAACTTTAGTAAATTTTAGTATTTAGAACTGATTGGAATGTTATATTAAGAAGTTTATTTACTATTAACTGATTTTCAGGCAAGTTTTTGATATTTATAACAGTTTTCAAAACTCTTTTAAGAGATTTGTATGATATTTTTAAAAAGGTTTACGGTTTATTTGCTCTTAATAGATTTCCTCGCAAGTTTAGGGCATTTATAACAGTTTTCTTGTGTGTTATTTAATATTATAATAGTTTTTGCAACTTCTAAACTATTTCTTAAGTTTCTTTTTATTAGAAATTTTAAAAACTTTTGAAAATTTTAGTGTTTATAACAGCATGGAATGTTCTCATAAAAAAATTATTTGCTAATAACCGACTATACGTAAGTTTACGCTTTCCTAACTGTTATATAGAGAAACAATTTCAACGTTATTTTGAAAAGTTTATTTTTACAAAACTCATTTCTACGTAAATTTATGGTATTTATAAAAGTTTTTGTAACTGTTATACATGCATACATTTTTTTAAAATAAATTTGTTACTCTAAATATGATTTTTTTAAATAATTATAACAGTTTTTGTAACTGTTAAACATGCAAATATTGTTTTGAATCTGATTTGCTTTAAATATTAAACGTTTTTGAATAATTATAACAATTTTTTATAATGGTTATACTACTGAAATATTCTTGAACTTCTTATTTCTATAAGAAAAAATAAGTGACAACTTTAAATTTTAAATATTATAATTCTTAAAACAATTTTAACAGTTTTCGTAACCGCTATACTTCCAAATATTTAATTTTTTTTATTTAGTTATAATTTGAAGTTTCTTTTTAATTATAAAATTTATAAAATATTTTCACTTTTAAAAAATTAAATTTTTGAAAAATTTTATATATAAAAAGGTTTTGAATAATTATAATAGTTTTTATAACTGTTATACTTTTCAAATATTCTTTAAGTCAAGTATTTTATTTTAATTTCTTTTTTAAAATAGTTTTATTTTTATAAAATTTTAAGTATAAAAAGTTTTTTAATAATTATAACAATTTGTATAACTGTTATACTACTGTTTTGTTTTAATTAAAAATCTCATTTTCAAATAAAAATATTTTTATAAGATTTTTAATTTTAAAAATTTTAATTCTTGCAAAATTTCTTGCCTTTTAAATATCTAAACATATTTTAAAATCATTCTATATTCAAATTAAAATCATTTTAGTGAAATATTATTAGTTCAAGTTTAAAACTGTGATTTTGAAAAAATATAACAGTTTTCTGAACTTTCCTAAAGATATGTAATGATTTATGGCTCGTTTTGCTATAATTTGATGATTTTTCTAAACTGTTATACAAATTTTAATTGTTTATTACATATTTAATTAATTTTAAAGTTCATTGAAATTTAAAAGTGTAATTTTGAACATTTTTAAAAGTTTTTGAAACTGTTATATTATACATTTATGACTCATTAATGTATAATTTAATAATTTTAAGTACTTTTATAGGAAATTAAATTGTTCATAACTAATTTTATAGATTTTTAAAATATTTATAATAGTTTTTCTAACTGTTATACATCTAAAAGATCTTTAAATCGTATTTAATTAAAAAAGTTTAATATTAAGCAATTTCAAATATTTTTCAAGATTTTAGTGTGATTTTTAAAAAGTTTTAACAGTTTTCATAACTGTTATACAATGACTTAGACATTTGAAATCATTGGTCATAACATTAAACGATTGAAACATTTTAAATGAATTTAATTTTACTTGTTTACCTAAGTTTTTATAACTATTTTTTAAATGTTATAAAATATTTTGAGTCAATAGTTCAGCACTTTTAATGATTGTAATGATTTTTATTATACATATTTTAACCTCTTCATGTTCTATTACTTTTAGAAATGCACGTAATAAGTTTTCTTTAACATAATTTTTTCCTTTAACATACATATTTTTCTTACTTTCTCATACGTTTTTCCACTTTACTTACAACACTTTCATAACTGTTATATACAATTTTTCTATAACTGTTATATTTCTTGTTCTAAAGCAAAAAAATTGCAATTTTTTTATGCCTTTAATTATAAATGTCTTTGAAAACTAATAATAAACAAAATGTTTGTTCTCTTTTATCATGATCATCTAATAAACAAACTGTTATACAGTTGATTTTAAATTAAACTAATTGGTATAATTATCAAATGAACCCAAATATTCCAAAGCAGCACGATAACAAAAATGATATTGATCCTAAAATTAAAAAAAAAGAACAAACATTAATATAAAATTTAAATAAATTTTATCAAATAATTTAAAGAATACTTTACCTCTGTTTGCACCATAGCTGGCCGTTGAGCACGTAAAATTCTTACTGTTTGGAAAACATCCAAAACACCCTCATATTGCATGCGTTCCAAAACAATACTCAATGTTATAAATACACCCGTACGACCCACACCAGCACTACAATGAACTGTAATGGGACCATCTTGGCCAAATTGCTCTTTTGTTTTATGCACTTGACCAATGAAATCAATGAAGCCTTCGCCCGACTTGGGTACACCCTGTTCGGGCCAATCAATAAATTGAAATTGTCGTACGGTACGTGAAGAGCCATCACGTGCATCGGTTACCTAAAAGGAGCACACACACACAGAAGGAGAGAAAGCAAGTGAATATAAAATAATTTGTTTAACATATACAATTAATATTATTTATTATAACATTGTTGTCGTCGTCGTCATCATCGTCATAGTTGTCGTCATTGTGCCTTTATTATTATAAGGCTAGCCTGTTGGCCTGCCTGAATTTATTCTTGTATTTTGCATATGACTATGGTCACTATGTGTTTGTTTAACTTACCTTGAATTCACGTAATTTATATTGTGGCATATTGTATTCAGCAATGGGATCAACAACATAATATTGATAACGTACCGAACGTTCATGGGGCCAATATTGATAGCATTTTTCCTAAAAAAAGAAGAAAGGAAAAAAGCAAATGTGAAATATTGAATTATAAAATAAATTTATGAAATGAAAATTTATAGATAAAAGTTTTATAGTTGTTTTTACATAAAATGAAGGGTATATAAATATATATAAGTATGTAATTTTAAACGAAAGTCTTTAAATATATATACAGGTCCTCATGTTGAAAAATATTTTTGACCGTTATGATTAAAAATAACTTTTGAGAATATCGTTTGCCTGTCCGTCTGTATGTTGAAATGGATTTCTTTAAGCCCATAGTCATATAATTACATTTCTCTTTTAACAATTATGTGGCATATAGACTCGAAAATCTTTGTATTTAAATTCAGTGAAATCCGTTTAGGAATGACGTAGCTAACAAATGATTTTCTAGAACATTTTTCAAATTCTTTTTTTAATATTTTGTATTTTCTATTTCACATACAATAATGTATTAATTTCTTTCAATTGGAAAGTTTTGAGATTGTTTAGTCTAGAGAAAGTGCTTTAGACTACAAAACCATTAAGCCTGAGTTTGTATTCCCGGGACTCTTTGTAAAATTAAATATTAAATATATTTTTTATTGCTAAAAGATAATTCGAATATGTATACATATTTATTAAATATAGATTTTTTTCTAAAGGGTATAAAAGATTCGGCCCAGCCGAACTTGTTTCCATTTACATATATATCTTATTACTTACCCTTCCCATTTCCTTAAGTTTGGTCAACATTACCACTATAGTGGAATTATGTTCCCATAACATACGCCAGAAATCTTCTGCAGTATCTTGCAAAGGACCTTGAGCTGCTATGTAAGCTGAACGATAACGATAACCTTCTATGAAACTGGCATTAATATAATCACTACCCTCAATACCATGTATGGGAGTTAAATATACTCGAGTCGATTCATAGGGTAAAATATGAACCAAACGATTTTTATGTTTGTTACAGGGTAAATTAGCGGTAACAAATTTGGAAGAATCAACTTTAACATTGGACAGTTTCTTAAATTCAATTTCCATGCCAGTAATATTTTCACCAGGTTCTGTGGTCAAGAGTTTCTGTAAATGGGTATGAAGATTACGGGCCGGTACTTCGGTATGACCACAAATAATGGCTTCCAATATGGCATCATGTATAAATATATATTGATCTTCAGTTTGTACCATATAGTTACGTTGAGCTCGTAGACAAGTGACATGACCATAAATATCCACAATTTTTTCATGTTTCATACGTTCCAGCATAGAGTCAATAACAATATAGCAACCGGTACGTCCTACACCAGCAGAGCAGTGTACTACTACAGGGCCAGAATCGGGAGGAGTAAGAGCTCTACATCTGCGTAAGAATTGCAAGAAAGGAGCAGGATGATCGGGTACACCATGATCAGGCCAGGCGGTAAATTGTAATTGTTTAATTTCTCGGCGTTCATTAAAGCCTTGACGTACTACTTGGAAGGTGCGTATACTATAAGTGGATAATTCCTGTGTCTCGGTAATGGTTACAAACATTTGTCCATAAGTCTCAGTGCCTCGTGTAGGCCAATATTGATCACATTTAATACGTGTACGTTCCTCCAAACGTGTCATCATAACAATGGTAGTAGTTTTCAATTCCCAACACATTCTCCAAAAATCGGCTATAGTTTCCTGTAAAGGTCCTTGGGTAGCCACATAAGCATTATGCTTACGGTAACCATCACAATAATTGGCATTAATATAATCTGAACCCACTACCCCATCCATGAGTGGTAATATGACGCGTGAATGATCATAGGCAGTAACATTAGCATAACGATTCTTAGGCTTATTATATTCATAATTGGAATTATCCCAGGTGAATTGTTGTCCGGGTTCAATACTTTCATACTCCTGAGAGAATTTCTGATTGTCATTTGCTTTGAGGCGTTCTACATGATTTGCAAACTCTGAGATGGGTATAGGTGGGTGTGAAATCATGCCAGGGGTTTGGAAGTTCAAACGTCTCATATCTACGGGATCACTGGGTGTAGGACCAGCACCTAAATCGGCTGCCATTAAAGGCCTAGTAACAGCGGCTTGATCGGGTGTTTTACAAGGTTGTCTTTTACGTTTAATAATATAAATTATGATGAAAGTAGTAACAAGAATTAAAGCAGCCAAGGCTGGTAATACAACCCATAACATGCCTGGTTCATCTTTATTACGATTAACTGAAACCTCTGGTTCAGAAGGCCAATTGGGATCAGGTCTATGAGGACGTTCACCAGGTGGTGCTTCACGCATATCCAATGATAAAAATTCCGAGAAAGGTGATGAGGTATACAAATGCTTTTGAGGAGTATCTACCACAGCTCTAACAAAGATGCGATAACGCTTGTCTCTTTCCAATTTGCGGTTGGTGAAATTATGGTAATCATCTCCGGAGCCCAAATGGAAGGTGAAAGGTATAGATCTTTGAGGAAATTTAGCGGCTATATAAGGAGCATTAGGCCTTTCAGGTTTATTACGACCCGGCAATAAGTCTTCTGTTAGAAATTGATCAGGATTTTTATGTAAATTTGATTTATCTTCAGGCACCACCACCAAATAATAATGAGATATAGGACCATATTCTTCTGA
Source organism: Protophormia terraenovae (assembly GCA_951394005.1). NCBI lineage: Eukaryota > Metazoa > Arthropoda > Insecta > Diptera > Calliphoridae > Protophormia > Protophormia terraenovae. The sequence continues at coordinate 22,870,967 of OX596074.1, read as the reverse complement.
AGCTTGAGGCAAAATAACCAGAATTTCTTCACCATTAACTACACCATAGAAATCCGGCTTAACCATGGGTTGAGGAGCTGCCATTTGTGTGGTCACTGTTATTTTCGTAGGAGGTCTATAAGAATAATCCGAAGGCAAGGCGCTAACATTGACATTATAGGTGGTAAATGGACTTAATTCATTTATGGTATGAGTTTTAACATAAGCCTTTAATATGATTTCACGTCTCTGAACAATTTGGGTTTGTGAAAAGCCCTGAGAATCCACAAAAACTTTCATGGCATCATAGGAGATTTTATAATTAATAGGATTTAATCTTATGGGTGGTGACCAAGACAATGTCATAGAATGAGTGGTAACATCATGGGCTCTCAAGTTAAGGGGCACATCTTCGGGCTTGATTTTCACCGTAACCTTTTCACTTAAACGTCCCAAACCGTTTTTAAATCTAGCCGCTATAGCTACAGCATATTGGGCAAACTTTTCCAAATTTACCAAATCTGTCGATTCCGTTAAACCCACTGTTTTTGTTTGCCATTCATCTAAATCTTCTACAGCTGTCATCGTATAGAATATTTTATAACCCAACAATTTTCCTCTTGAGGGTACTGGTTCCCACCATATTTCCGCTGTTTGTTCAGATGTTGCTACGGCTTGTACTGACATAGGAGCTCGACCCATATCTTTTTCGGTTCCTACCAAACGTTTTTCACTAAAAGGTCCAGCTCCTTGTTTAGTATAAGCTCGTACCCGGAATATATATTCAGTATTCTCTTCCAAATTCGTAAAAACAGCCTTGCGTAAAGTCATATTTCTTTCCGAACCCAAACCATGATCAATTTTCTTATGGAATTGCACATCATAACGTGTTATAATACCATTGCGATGTTCTCTAATTGGTGGCTCCCATGTTATACACACAACATCAGGTGTTTGGAATCTTACGGTAATATTAGAAGGAGGTCCTCCTGGCACACCTTCAGGAGTTTGGAAATTTTTCACTGTCTCCTGACCAATACCAATGTGATTACTGCCAGCCACTCTAAATTCATATTCAACACCACGTTCTAGATCTTTGAAGGGTTTTTTAGTTTCATGTGGACCCATTAACAATTCCTTGAGTGGTTGATCTTTTATACCCCATCTTAAGCGATAACCTCTTAATTCTCCATATGTTTGAGCGGGTCTTTCCCATTCTAATTCGATTGAGACAGTAGGATCACGCTCCATTATTTTTAGGCTTACAGTAGGTCTCACGGGAACACCTCCAGGAGTTTTCACTATAACAGCAGGACTACGATCACCATCACCTTTACGTGTTAGAGCAGCCGCTTGTATAGAGTATTTAGTATCGGGTTGTAAACCAGTAACATTATATTCCAAGGCATCAATCACTTCGTATTTCAGAGGTTCATTTAAGAAACCCTTACCCTGGAAAGAGAGAGAAGAGAGGGAATATATATAAATTAAAGTTTTAAAGAGAGTTGGGGAAACCAAATGGATTTATTTAAAGGAGAAATAAAAAAATAAAAATATTTTTTTAACTTTTTCTTCATACTGAGGATTCATATTTTTGGAAAGAAATTTAAGAGGATCGTGGATCTATAAAAATAGAAAGTTTTTAAATATCTGGGATATTTTGTATATCACTTGGCAAGAAAATTTTTAAAGAACATACGGGGAATGAAATTCTTCATCAATTTGTTATGGAATTTGTATTGGAAAAGTTCTTTGTGAGAAATATGACATGGATCTAGTGCCTTGAAATTTGTTTCATTTCATAGGGTCTGTTGCAATGAAAAATTAAGTGTTGCCGAACAATTGGAAAGAAATTTTGTGATCAATTGGCTATTGAAAGACAATTTTGAAAGATTTGAGTAATTTTTTGTGGAACTACTGTAAAAACAATTACGACGAATCTTATAGTTCAATTAGAAAGGAAAGGAGTTTTATGATCAATTGAGAAGCTATTGAAAGGAAATTTGGAATAATTTTTTGAACCTATTGTAAATAAAATTGCGAAGAATCTTAAACCGAGAGATCAATTAGAAAGGAAGGATCAATTAAAAAGGAAATTAGGTACAAAACTGGAACTCCGTTAGAAAGAAATTTGTGATGAATTTGACTTCTATAATTTTGCGATTAGTTGGGATCAATAAATGGTTGGAGAAAAATTTAATTATGTATTATGGATCAATTGGAAAAGAATTTTAAGGTCAATTAAGGAGCTATTAAAGGAAATTTTGGAATCATTTTTTATACCTATTATAAATAAAATCACGAAAAATCTTAAACCGAGAGATTAATAAGAAAGGAAGGTTCAACTAAGAAGGAACTGAAGATAAAATCCGAGACATTATACTATTAAAAAGAAATTTGTGATGAATTTGGCTTCAATAATTTTGTGATTAACTGCAATCAATTGAGAAGCCATTGAAAGAAATTTTGGTAATTGTTGTGATTTTTATTTGTGGACCTATTATAAAAAAAATTGCGACGAATGCTAGAATGCCGAAAGATTAATTAGTAAGGAAATTGGCTTTAAACTCGGTGCTTTATTAGTAAGAAATTTGTGATGAATTTGGTTTGTACTATCTTGTGATTAATTAGGGAGCTATTGAAAGGAAATTATGAAGAAAATTTTATACAAAATAGGACCTCTATTAGAAAGATATTTGTGACGCATCTAATACTGATTGGAAAGTGTAAAAAGATTAATGGAAGAATATTTGGTAGAAAAAAGAGGTTGTATTAGACAATTTTTTGTGATAAATTTGAGTTGAATAATTTTAAAATTATTTTATGCTAAATTGAGGCGGTAATTAGCGGAAATTTGGAAAGATTTATGTGTGTTTTTGTAAAACTGTCGTAAGTAAATAAAAAAGCGAGGTGGACCTATTAAAAATATGATTGTTGACAAATCTTATACTGATTCGGAAGAAGACTTGGTATAAAAAGGGCACTTTTTAAACCCGATTTGGGATGAATTTGGGTTGAATAATTTTAAGATTAGTTGAGGGTTTATAAAAAGAAATTGGGAAAGAAACCTATTAGAAACCTAAACCTATTATAAAACTTATAACAGCGCCTCTTAAACCTGTTAGAAAGTGAATTAGAATAGAATAAGAGAATCGATTGGAGAAGGAAATTAGGTACAAAGTATTTTTAATTTGACTTCTATTTAAAAAAATATATATACATATAACGAATTTTGGGTCTAATCGAAAGGAATATTAATCTTTTGTAAGAAAAATATTTCTTATAATTGCAGTTCTATTCAAGGAAGTTATTTTCTATAAATCGCATATATTTTTGGAAAGGAAAAAAAAAAAAAGTTGATTGAAAAATCAACTGGCAATATATTTTTGAAATATAATAATATTTTATAATGATATGATTGGAATTTTAGAACATATTATAAATCTAGCATAGCTGTTACTTGTGCATAAAATAAAAATATTTTTTATTTTATTTTCATTTCTAATTTAAAATATTTGTTAATCAATTTATTAATTTTAAAACTAAAACATTAAGAAATTCTATTTATAAAAAATCAATTGAATTTATTATATATAATTTTGTATCTGATTGAACAAAAGAAAGTATTTTATTCAACCAAAAGTAAAACAAATATTTCTTTTTTTTTTAAAGAAGATAATCAAACGTTTTTGATTTGATTATTTTTACCTTAAACAATATTCATATGTATTTTATTTATAATATTCAAGTAAAAAAAAAAATATTTTACTTCTCTTTTTGCAAACAAATTTAAAACTATTTAAACAAATTTATGTTGAATAAAATTATTCAAAAATTGTCTATGAATAAAAAAATTAAATATTTTGAAACAGATTTTATTTTATTTTTAAAATAGAAAATAAAATAAAGAGCAATTGTATTCAAGCTAAAGAAATAAAATATATTTTCAAATTAGTTGAAGACTTTGGAATTTGATTTAAATTTTATAAATCTATATTCGATTACTTCTATGGAAATTTTATTTTATCTTACTTGTTAACAAATGGAATAATATTTAAATAGTTTTTATTCAAATTAATTTCAAGCAGAGCTTCGAAAGACTTAATTAAATGTTAGTTTAATTCCCTTATTTTGTCTTATAATCTTTTACAAAATGAATTAGAAAATAATTTCTTAAGCTAATTTGTAATAGATTTGAATTGAAGAAAATTTGAATGATTCAATATATTTTTTAAGCTTAAATTGTATAATTGTTGAATGAATTCTTTAAGGAATTAATTCATAGTTGAATTAATTCAACTCATATAAAGTACAAAGAATTTAATTCAATGAATTAAATTAATTTGAATGCTTTAAAAGAATGACTAGGATAATAAATTTAATTCGATTTAAGAAAACTAATTAAAGAATTAAGCCTTTCGAACCTTTGATTTCAAGTAACTGAAAATCATATTACTATAATATATATATATAATAATTTGAAACTATTTTATTTTTAAAAATATAAATAAAATATAAAAATAATTTATTTTTAACAAAATTTTGAATGAAAATATTCACAATGAACAGCTATGAAATCTAGTAAAAGAAAATTTGTGACGAATAATGGTGATCGAATTTCTAAAGTTTTTTAGATCTATTAAGAACAAGCGCGAATTATATTCGGCCCGGCCGAATCTATATACCCACCATCAACTTTTTCAAATTTTACGTTATATGGGAGGGGGCGGTAAAGTGGGCAGTAAAGTGGGCGGGTCACGCCCATTTTTTGTTTCCGAGTTTACATTGGTCCTTGAACAATTTGAACACAATTTCGTTGATTTTCACCTTATATGGGAGGTGGGCGGTAAAGTGGGCGGACCACGCCCATTTTTGGTTTTCGAGCTTATATCGATCCCCGAACTATACACACAAAATTTCATCGTCCTACATGCTTTTGTTGAAGAAATATCAGCAGAAAAGTATAAAACGGACACCCTGTGTTTCTAGCTTTTAGCCCATAACTTTTTTTGTTTATTAACCGATTTTGCCCTTTTTCAATCCCAAACAAACCTTATATAGGACAAACATTTGTGCCAAATTTCGTTCCCATACGTTGTCTCGTTCGAGCCCTATCCTGCTTTCAACAGACGGACGGACAGACGGACGGACATAGCTAGATCGTCTCAGAATCTAACCAGGACCCAGAAAATATATACTTTGTGGGGTCTTAGATGATTCCTTCGACATGTTACACACGGAATGACAAAATCAATATACGCCCATCTTTTTGATATTGAAGGGGCGTTTAACAATGTTAAATCTTCAGCTATTCAACGTGCACTTATTCGGAATGGCGTTAATATTAAGGTAACTAATTGGATTATGTCAATGCTGAAACAGAGGCTAGTCACTGCAGATTTGGGCGGATCTACTTTACATACAACCTTAACAAGAGGAACGCCCCAGGGTGGTGTTATTTCTCCACTATTTTGGTTACTTGTTTTGTATGAGATTCTAAGCTCTCTGTATGCTACAGGCATAAAAGTGATAGCTTATGCTGATGACTTAGTAAAACTATCATCGGGAAGATTCCTTCATACTATATCTGCGAAATTTCTGGGGATATATCTAGATAGTAAATTAAATTGGAGGGATAATCTGAACGTACGAATTATGAAAGCTTATGTTGCACTTTATTCACGTCAAAAATTTATTAGCAGGAAAGGAGAGAAAAAACCAAAGTGATTCTATTGGCTTTATACCGCAATGATACGGCCTGTAGCCACATATGCCTGCCATGTGTAGTAGTATCTTCCAAGCTGAAATTTACTCTTAAGCCATGGCAGCAAGACAAGTATCAATTATTACGTTTATACGAACCATTTACTCGCAATTAAAAATATTGCGATATGAAAATAAGTTAGTAACTCACAAAAAATAGTCGTGATTAGGGAAGCTAATTGCAAATAAAACGCACAGCAATGCCACTTCCTTTTACGTTCATAGAATTTTCGATCATAATAGTGAAATTTTTCCCAACTATCACGACAAATAAGGAAATATATTTCTTTGTGCAATTTGTGTAAAAATAGTGAATTATTTATTTGCAAGTTATTTTTATTTGCAATAATCGCGCGTATAAACGTAATAAATGTTACGAATATCCAAGCAGAGATACAAGCCGATCGGCTCCAAGCCGGCTTTGCGCCGCCGCCGGCGAATTTTCTACTTCATGTGTCGCCTCCATTTTCATTGGCTCACATCGGCTTAAAATCAGACGCTGAAATTTTAAAATTTTTATTAATATTCAACAAGAAGTATATTTTTCTATCTTATTTGAAGAAGTAAATGTAGTGGCTCCATTTATTATTATAATTTTACTTACATATGATAAATTTATTATAATAAAGGATAATATAGCCTATAAAAGTGTATTCAACAAGAAGTATATTTTTCTATCTTATTTGAAGAAGTAAATGTAGTGGCTCCATTTATTATTATAATTTTACTTACATATGATAAATTTATTATAATAAAGGATAATATAGCCTATAAAAGTGTATTAATAATTATTAAATGATGAAATCCTCACTTCTATTTCAACTACTTTAAGTTTTTTTGTAGAAATATTAACAATGTTAATATTTACTAAAACCCAGCCGAAAATTTAGCCGCCGAATTAGTTTAATTTGCGCCGCCGATTATAAAGTGCTACCCCGCCGCCGAAAATTTTGCATTGGCTTGTTTCTCTGTATCCGAGTGTAATATTAGCTTTTGCATTGATAGACAAGCCGCTATAAAAGCACTCAAGACTAAAGATTATAGCCCAAATTACAATAGCGCGTAGTCAGCAGCAGTGTGTGCTGCCATAATCAGCTGATTATTTAGAATGCACTGTTTGTTATGGTGTTGATTAAATTTAGTCAGCAGCAGTTTGCAGTGCTGTTTCATTTAGCCCTGTTTCTAAATTTACTGCGCTGCATTCAGATTGAGAGCGAGACAAAGAGAGTGAGCAAATAAATGAGAGGCTAAAATACACAAGTAGAACAAAGCTAGGTGGTGGTTGTAAATTGTGGCTGCCTACGCTGAATTGTAATTATAACGGCAGCAACATGTTGTGCTGACAGTGATCAGCTGATAATTTTTGCTGATACTGTTGCTGACTACGCGCTATTGTAATTTGGGCTTAAGTCTAAGGTAATCAGCAGCTGTCACAAAGTGCATATAGCTCTTCGGTTATAGCATAACATTAATTTTTGCTGGCCATAAGAATATTCTAGGTAATGAGCATAGGGGACAAATTGGCAAAATAGGAGCGCATCTACCACAGGAGAACACAGTAATGGAAGTTTTTCCACCCCTTTCCACGGTCATTCAAAAAATTAAGCAAAAATCGAGAACTGAGTGGTCAAGTCGAGAGCAAGAATCTGACATCTAAATACAGACAAAGCCATTATAAGAGGGGGGAAAATTAAATATAGTAATATTCTTCTGGAAATGAATAAAACGCAATTCAGAATGGTATTTAATCTTATTACTGATCACAATACTCTTGGTAAGCATATGGTAAGTTTAGCTTCTTTCAGAGCCTAACTGATATCAGAGGTACAAATCCTTGGACTTTCTTTGAATATATCAAGGCAACAAAATGAAAGGCGTAGAATGCACTACAACACGAAGAAGAGGAGGATTTTTTTTAAGGAATCATAATAAACCACTTTGGTCTTTATGGGCACCGACTTTGAATTTGTCGGTGTCATCCTTAAAACCTAATCTAACCTTGTAGAATGCATTGAAAAGCAAATTCTAAATAATTTTGGAAATAAATTTGTGAAGAATATACAAAACTTTTGTAGAAGTTTAAGCGAATCTTTCCTTAAATTGTAAATATTTTCTTATATCAAATTATTGATAAATTAAGAAAAGATACATTAAACAAATATAAATCTTTTTAGGAAGAACATTTTTAAGGAATATTGGATCTATAAAAGAAAATTTAAGAAAAATATATCAATAATTGTAGATGAAGAAAACATCAGAAATGTATGTATTCAAATTTTCCAACTTACCTCATCTCTTATTTCCTGCACATGTATGTGATAGCCGCGTATAATACCATTACGATCTTTTTCCAATGGTGGTTTCCAGGTAACATGAATTGAAGTTGAATTTATTGGAGTAGCCTTAACTTCTTGAGGATCTCCAGGCACTAAACGATGAAATTGAAATAAAAAACTATTAGTCCACCACAAAAAAAAAAAAAAAACAACTTAATAAAAAACAACAATTAAATCTAAAAAAGCCTTAAATTGAAAAAATACCTAAATTTATTATAAAAATACCTAAAATAATTTTTATTAAGTAAAAGAATCCTTAATATTTTCTTTTAATTATAATAAAGCTAATACAAAAAGAGGGAAACTACTAGATATTTTGAAATACATAATAATACTTAAATATTTTTTTTTATTTTAATATTTAAGTTTTAAATAACTTATTACTAACATTTAAAATATTAATTAAAAATAAAATAAAAATGTTTAAAGAAAATATTATCACATCACACAAAAAATAAAATTGATGCAAATTTCTTTTTGAATTAAAAAAGGGGGCTTAAAAAATGTTTTTTATTTTAGGGGAGAAATATATCAAAAATATATATATTTTTTTTCAAACTATAAAAAAAGCATTCAAAAATCAACCAAAAATATAGTTGGTAATATGCAAAAAATTATTGTTTGTTGGTTTTCAAAAATTAGTTTTTTTTGGGTATGTAAAAATATATTTATCCAAATTTTGTAAAAAAAGGTTTTGGATTTTATTTTTTTTTTTTTATAAAATGGAGTATAAAAAGAGAAAATTGTTTAAATATTTTTAGTAAAATTCTTAGTTTATATAAAGAATTTTCTATTAAAAATATAGGTATCTTAGTTTTGTTTTTTTTTTTAAATACCTTATTAAGATACATTTAAATAATTAAATATTTGTTTAACAAAAAAATTAAGACAAATATTTATGCAAAATATAAAAAAGATTTTATTATAGTAAGGTAAAATTAAGGTGTTGTTTTAAAAGAAAATCAGCAAAATGTTTTGAAAAATTGTGTACAATTTTATAATTATATTTTGATTTCGTTAAAAGAATTACTTATATAATAAAATGTTTCATACAAGTTTTATCTAAGAAACATATTGTTGATTCAATTAACTAAGTAATCAGCAGTAACAAAATAAAAAAAACTATCGTTGAAAAACTATTTTTATTTTAGATTTTTTATACAAATTTTTTAATATTTTGACTTTTTATTAAAATTTTCTGAAACACGTATTTAATAAAAAAAAAAATAGACTACACAATTTGTTAATCGTCTAAGGTTTTAATGGAAATATAAGTAATATTAAAAATAAGTCGCTGTTTGTCTTAGATTAAGCTTTTCATGGATCTTTTGATAGTAAATGACGAATTTTAGATTAATTGAAGAAATTAAGTAAATAAAAGATCTCTTTATATATAAAAGATGAGACAATTGTGACAGATCATAATAAAAAATAGCGAATTGTTTAATAAAGATCATAAAAGTATTTGAAAATATATTTTATATTATAAAAGTGAAATATTTTTAATCAAATTATAAATTCCGTGATCAATTAGACTTAACTTAAGTAATCTAAGATCAATAATTTCGAAAAAAAGGATGAAATAATAAGTGAACGATATAATAAACAATTTGAGGCGAATGTATTTAATTAAATTGTAATGAATCATGAAGATTGTGTAAATAAAATTTCAGATTGAATTGTAGATCATTTCGAAAAGAACAAGTTGAATATTTTCTAGGTTAAACTGTAATATTTAATAATTCGTATTTAAAAAAAGGAATGTGTTCTGCAGATGGACTGAAGGACAGACATAATTTCTCCAGCGGCTTAAAGATATACGGAGAAAATAAAGTGCGGTTTTTTTACTCTTGCTATTTAGTTCATAATTATTGTCTTCTAGGTTCATAATGGTCTACATTTTTGGTGTCCAGGTAATTGTCGTATTATACTCTTTAAATTAATATGCAAAAAAAAGTTTTTGAAATGTGTGTATTTCGAGTTTGGGGCAAATGTGTTGTGTTGGTCATGCATTTTGTGCGACATAATAAAATGACGCTTTACATTATTTCCTAAATTTTTTACAATTTTTTGATACAAAATGGAAGGCATATTCTTATGAAGTGCTAAATTTTATTATTCTATTCATTAAATTCTATTAAAATTATTACTGCATTTGAAAAATAAGGATAAATTCGGCCATATTATCGGTAAGTCTTCGACCACAATCCAGTAAGATTTCTTGATTCCAGATAGAGAAAACTAATTAACATTAATGTAATTGTCTTTAAAGTGCAACATTTTATAATCTGACGCCAAAAAAGCCATTTCATTATACAAAATTACAATTTAGAATCAAAATAATATGAAATTGAGTGAGCAGAACCCCAAGACTACGAAGTAAAATCGTAACGATATCAATATTCTCGTCAAAAGAGAATGAGTTTTATCATTTAAATATATAAAGAAAGAAGTAACTATAAATATATTAGCTTTTGCTGCCAGGAAAAAGCTCAAACATAGGAGTTTTAGAAGTACCTATTCTAAGTAAAAGTCACATAATTTTTGTGCTAATATAACAAATCGACCCGTAATAGAAAAAAAAAAAAAATCATTAAAGTACAAGAACTATTCTAAAATGCAGTTATTTGGATGAATAAACATAAATCTTATTAAAACTTAAAAAAAAAACTGAGAACATTTTGGAAACTGCCATGGAAAAATCTGAAGTTTTAAATTTTTGTATTAGAAGATCGTATAAAAAATGTTTTCTTGAATTTGGTACATTTGTTTGAACCTTGTCTGGACAGTTAGGCTTGTAATAATTAAAATTACTTCCTCTTTTATCTCTCCGCTTAGAAATATGAGATTCTTTTTGGCGAGAATTGCGATATAGCTACTACTTTACTTTAGGGTTTCTGGTCCTCAATTTCTTATTATTTTCATTCTAAATTTTAATTTTATAAATTGAAATGGTTTTTTTGACCTCAGATTCTAAAATACTTTTTTTAATAATTTATTTGTAATATTGTTAGATTTTCTAGATGATTTAGAAAAGAGAAGAGCAAAGCTCTCTAACTGTATATAAATATTCAAATTTTTTTTTCCAAATTTCATCAAAAAATCCTTCATATATTTTGATTTTATTACATATTTTATTTGTTGCATACTTTTAGGAGGCAAAAAATAAAAAACCTTGTAAAGTTTTAGTAAGTTGTTTCATATAAAATCCAATAAGTTCTATAGGGTTCTAGTTTTTACGAATAGTATACATATGTATGTATATTCCAAGTATAAAATGAAGGTGACAGAAAGATAAGTTACATACATAGAAATGTATTTGTCTCAAAGTTATAATGAAATTACTATTTCTACAGGCTTATTGCAATAAATATTATTTGAGCATTAGGTTTAATAAAAAACATTAATTGTCGGTTAATACATTTAACAGAAATCTGATTTTAAGATCACTTAGTCTACCATATTTTTGAAATATATATAAAAGAACATCTGTTCTGGTCTTACAATCAAAAATACAATCTTAATTTGTAGTGGTTTTAACTGTCACTAGTTTGCACCTTATTAACCAACAATACAGACAATTGAAAACATTAATGACTCAATTGTCTTCCACTGACCGTTTTATTGTTACTTTCCTAATGCAATTATTTGAAAATTAACTACTATTGGGTAAACTGAAACTTTACTATCTCTTAGTAATCTGTAGAGTAAAGTGTAAGGAGTAAGACTTTCTTCAAATGTTATTTCAAAATTTTGCTGATTTTCTTTAATTTTACAAAGATTTCAAATTTTTTTTAAAATAAAAGTAAATCAAATTAAAATCATGCTATTAAAAATTTTTTTTTTAATTTTTTATTTTTTCAAAAAAACATCTATTTTTTTTGTTTTATAAAAAATACTCACTGTTTTTCACTACATTTATTATTTATTTATTTTTAAAAAATGTTTATAATTTCATACAAAATTATTTCGATTTTTTTTTATTATTTCAAAAACCATTATTAATCCATGTAAAAAATGTTTAAGGGTTGAGGGTTGCGTTCAAAAATTTTGGTTAAATCGCAAATAGTATTATAATATGTATATAATTTGGTGTATTTTTTTAATAGGAGTATTAAAAAATTGTTTATAAAACATCCAGTTACAGTACATTTAAAAAAACATACACACACACAAAATTCAAAAAACGTGTGCAATTTTTTTATTATTAGAGTGCGAGTGGCCAAAAAAGATATAAAAAAGAACAAATATTTATAGGTTAAAATTTGTTTAAAAGTATTTAAATTAGAAAATAAAAAAAAAAAAAAAATTACTACAAAATTAAAAATAGAATAGAGAAAAAGCTGGCACACTCGCTGAAAAAAAGGGGGACCAAGGGTATTAAATAATAAATATTAGAAATGAAATAAAAATAATTGGCAGCTGAATTTTAAATAAAATAATATGGATATACACTAATGTATGATGGAGCACCAAATTTTTGTTATTTTGTTATACATAAAATATTGGAAAACTATTAAAATAAAGTTTAAACAGAAATTAAACTAAGTTTGTCTAAAATAAATTAAATAAATTTAAAATTTATTACTTAGCAGAAATTAACATCTTCTTGTTTAAATTTAGGCTAATAAACTGAATTTAAGCAAGAAGAAACATAATCTTAGATCAAAATTAAATAATCTTAGATCAAAATTAATTAAATAAGCTAAAGATCTATAATATGTTTAAAAAAAATATATTATTGTTTAATATTAAAATAGGGATCCTAAATTTTAATTACAAATAATTTAATAACATAATTTAAGTCCAAAAATATGCTATATATTTTAATAATAAATACAAAGTCTTATCATTTTTCTTTATGTTATAAAATTCACCTTATTTCCTGGCTTAAATAAAACTTTAGTTTGTAATTAATTTATATATAAAAAATAATAATAATCCATAACCTTCTCTTATTCATAATAAGAATAATAAATAATAAAACGACAACTTTAATAAAAGAAATTTTAATTATGCGTACATAATAAAAAATTAAAAAAAACACCTTTTCCTTACAATTTCTTTCGTTTTGCATATTCATTTACCCCATCTATTGACATTAACTTTCTGTATACATTTATGTAGATGTAGCTCTTAATTATATTTATATATAGACTTATAAAACATATATAATTAACAACGAAAAAAATAATAATCTTCATACATATTTAATTATTTCTTTTTGTTTTTAATAAAATACATATAAAAATTATATTTATTTATATGTGATGTCTGCCTAGTTGTATGTGTAATGAATAATCCTTGCTTATACCATTATAACATATGAGTATAAAAGTTATATATAAAAAATTGTATACCTTGTCTTCTTGCTTTTTAAAAGAAAATATATATTTCTTTTTTTTTATGGTAAATAATTTAAATAGTAACTTTTTTTCTATAGTTCTATAGATGGTTTGTTTTATTTTTGTAGCTTTTGTAAAGACAACAAAAAATTTAATGAGCAGAAAGACACAAACAAAATTTCGATGATTTCTTTAACAATTTGACGAGCAGGTGGAATAAAAAGAAAAAAATTGTAATGAAAAAGTAAAATTGCAATATAAAGAACATATATGTATTCTTTCATATGGAAAAGTTATTGTGAAATAACACTGAAAGAAAATATTGAAGAAAAATTTCATGTTAAAACCTATTACAAAATAGTTTACAGTATAGCTTATACTATAGTTTAGACTGTAGTCTATACTATAGTTTGCATTATAATCAATATTATAGATTACACTACAGTTTATGCTATAGGTTACATTTTAGTCTATACTATAGTTTACACTATAGTCTATATTATAGTTTACACTACAGTCTATACTATAGTTTACACTATAGTTTATACTACAGTTTACACTATAGTCTATATATTTACACTATAGTCTATACGATAGTTTATACTGTAGTCTATACGATAGTTTAGACTACTATAATGTAAATTATAGTATAGACTTTAGAGTAAACTGTAGTATAGACTTTAGTGTAAACTATAGTATAGACTATAGTGTAAACTATAGTTTAAACTATAGTGTAAACTATAGTCTAAACTATAGTATAGACTATAGTGTAAACTGTAGTTTAAACTATAGTGTAAACTATAGTTTACACTATAGTCTAAGCTATAGTTTACACTATAGTCTAAGCTATAGTTTACACTATAGTCTAAACTATAGTTTACACTATAGTCTATACTATAGTTTACACTAAAGTCTATACTACAGTTTACTCTAAAGTCTATACTATAATTTACATTATAGTTTACACTATAGTCTATACTATAGTTTAAACTATTGTCTATACTATAGTTTACACTATAGTCTATACTATAGTTTACACTAAAGTCTACACTATAATTTACATTACAGTTTACACTACAGTCCACAGTGGGGCAGAATCTAAATTTTTTGGAAATAAATCTGTAACTTCTGATCGGCTGATTAGATTTGCATGAAATTTGGTATAGGCGTAGCAGAGGAGCGTACAATGTTAAGTTTGGAAGGGGGACCGACCAAACCCAAACTCAGGGGCGGAGCTAAAGAGGCTCAAAGTTGGGTACCTCTAATATACAAGTTTTTTAATCGCTTGCCAAATTTTTGTTTCTAGTCCAATTTCAAATATTTTTATACATTATTGTATGCACTGATAAGACCTACAAAAACATGCTTGCATGTCCTATTTATCTCTTATAGTTTTTACAAATACACAAAAAATGGAATTTTCCGTGACTTAATAAAATTTAAAGTGGTATAGTTTCGGTTCTGTAAAAGATATTGATTTCAATCTTTTTCTGTATAACGAAGAATTATGTCAGCTAAGTAATGTAATTTAGATTAAAAAAATCGAGTTTATACTTTTTCTGATTTTTGCAATTAAAATAATATTTTTGTAAAAAATTGGTTTTTTGAGAAACTATAAATATTTTATCTGTAATAAAATCTTTGTTATTACAGATATCTTTACGAAATTTACGGTGGATATAGACGTATAAAATGAGAAAGTGAAAAAAACTTTAAGATTTTTGTAAAAGGAATCCCACAATTCCCAAAAAAAAAAACGCCAAAAATCCCAAAAATGTGTTTTTTCACATTTTCGGCTATAAAATCCACATTTTTCCGAAGTCCCGCAGATTTTGATAGAAAACTTTCAACAACATATCATAGATTGTTAAATCGCATTCCGTTTGCCGATTCGTGTTTTGGGATTTGAAAAAATATAGACTAAAATCAAATCTTTCATAAAAAATGTGTCAAATTCGGGAGGGTCTGTACCTTGACCACTTAAGTTATTATGCATACTTTTTATTTTAAAGTCTTCTCTGTGAAGATACCTTTCAGAAAAGTATAAATTTATTATATGTTGTTGAAGAAAATTTTATTTTAGAGAAAAAAGAGTGATGTACTTTTTCGGCCAAAAAAACACAAAAAGTAGTAATTTGTGCGATTTTAAAATTAAAAATCGTTTATTTTTGTACTCGATAAAGATATCGACTTAAATTTTTTTTATTCAATAGATAATTTTGTTTGCTAAAGAAAAAAGAAATAAAATCGGTCGAAAATACTAGGATATATATGAAAAAAAAAACTGGAGCGAGAACATGCAAAATTGAGGTACTTAAAAATTCAAACGCAAATAACTCGAAAACTATAAGAAAAAAAATAGGACATGCAAGCATGTTTTTTGTAGGTCTTATCAGTGTCTACAATAATGTATAAAAATATAAGAAACAAAAATTTGGCAAGCGATTAAAAAATTTGTATGTCAGAGGTACCCAGGGGCCTGTTCAGTGCCCCTTCCAAAATTAATATTGTACACTCCTCTGCAAATTTCATGCAAATCCAACCAGCCGATCAGAAGTTACAGATTTATTTCCAAAAAATTTCGTTTCTGCCCCACTGTGCAGTCTATACTATAGTTAGTTAGTGTAGAGTCTATACTCTATACAAGAAAATTTATCTTTTTTTCTTTCCTCAATTTGTCATCTTCTTTTTGTTACCGAAGTAACCCTGAGTATGGAAAAGTAAAAACAAGATAAACCTTTTGGTGTTATCGTTTTTTTTAATATAAATTTAAATAGAAAATATGACCGAACATTTTATGTCAAAAATAGAAAATGTCACGAATTCACACTATACTTAAATACATAGAAACACAAACGATGTACACCTGCATACAATTCATAAAGCTTAAAATGCCATTGAATATCTATACATAGATACAAAAATATTTCAATGTATAAAGTTTTTACATAAATATATTGTATATGTATGATGCAAGCATTGACATTTGTTTGAAGTTTAAACGAATATAAATAGATAAGAACGGAGCTAAAGAGAAATGAAAGAGGTTTGGTAGAAAGGAGAGAAGTTTAAAGCTTTACATTTCTGTTATACTTAAATAAATACCATAGATATGTTTTTAATAAAATAAAGAATAGTTTTTGATAGAAATAAAGCTTTTAATAAGTTAAGCTTTTAATTGAGATTTTATTCTTTTAATAGTCTCCAAAGATTTTTCCTGTGAGAGCTTTTTTTATTCCTACGTCTCTGCTTTTTATAGTCTGTGTGTGTTTTTTACATATGTCATTATTTCTCACATTGTCTATTGTATAGTTGACATGTACAATTGACATACAGTTTTGTAAAAAACTGATTATCATGATAATTTTGTGAAAGCACATCATTAAATCTCATATATCATATACATAAATAATACATTGTATATTGAATTTTTTTTCTATCAACACTAGTCAAAACAAAAAAAGAAATACTCTTTTATTCATTTATTGAAAACCATAACAAAAAAAAAAAAAAAATAAAATAAGAATTTTTGACAGCAAAAAATCAAATTGAATTTGATGAATATTAATACAAAAGGACTTATTACATAAAAAAAATCTGCTTAAATTTTTTTTCTTTAGATAAATCATTTTATATTTAATTATTATATTTATTTGTATGTATATATATGTATATCATTTGGTATGACAATTGCTAGAATTTTTGTTACCTTTTTTAATTTTCAAATAGAAATGATTAATTATGCCATTTAGCTTTTGGCATTGTTTTACATTTTGTTTTTATATGTAATAAGTATAATAGAATTTATATTGTTTTCTTTTTTTAATTTTGTATTTTATGACAAACTAATTAGTGTTTAATTAATTATGATTAAATTTAGTATTTTTTTGTTTATTTATGTCATTTATCATAAACTAACACTAAAAGCTTTTAAAAGGTCAAAAGAGTTTTATTACTAAACTGCAGGGGTTAGTTTAATTAAATAGTTTAAATAAGTTAGAAATATTATTTTTAATAATATTAAAAATATTCTTTGATTGGGTAAAAAGTATTTAATTGGCAAAAAAATTAGATCTTATTAGGTTTAAATCATACAAGCTTTTATGGATCCACAATAGTTTTTGAAACTGTCAAAATTTCAATACAAATCTAAATGATTTTATTAAGCTTTGTATATTTTTAAATATTTCAGAGATTTTCTAGGCCTTTAAGTTTATAAAGTTTTCTTAAAGCTTACCTAGAGCTTAAAAGATTGCAAAACTTTTAAAATTTCACAAAAAGTTTTTCTTTTAGAGTGTTTTGAATTAGAAAGCTTTACATTTTTTAAATTTAATGTTAAACTTAAAAAAAGCTTAACATTATTTGAAAAGAAATATTCTGTAATAGAAAAGCTTTTATTCAAATTTTCTTCTATAACAACGATTTCTTAAAAAATTTTTAAAAATTTTATCCCCGACAACACTTTCTACATCATTATTTGTTAAAGCTTTTCTAGTAGGTACTCATAATGAACACATACTTATATATGCACATAAAGCTCATTATATACTACAACAATACCTCAAGTATGTTTTATTTCCTTCTAAAAATTTTAGCCCCCTTCCTTTCTAGTTTTTACAAAATAATTTCAAAATTAATTTTCCCTTCCTTTAAGAAAACAAAAAGGAACAATTTCATCACAAAAAAATTAAGAAAAAAAACTTTTTCATTATAATAAATGTTACAATTATAAGAAGTGGTGTTTTTTTCTCTATACAAACACAAACACTTAAACAAATAAAACCCACACTCACTCACTTATTTTCACAGTCACACACTTGCATTTTAGGTTTTTAATTTTTTATTATTTTTTGTTGTTGTTTATTTTCAAGTATATAATATACATAAGGTGAGTAGGTGCATATAAACAAAGTACATACAGTAAATAACAATTTAAAAAGAGTAAAGTGCACTTAACATTGTGTTTTTTGTTGCAATAGCATCACAAGAACTTAAGGTAAAGTTTGTGCTTTTGTTTATTTGGTTTTTCGTATTTTTTTTTCTGTTTTCGAAAAAGTAAGAAACTGAATGGAAAAAAGAACAGCATAATTTTAGGCGAAGGCCAGACATAAGTACTTAACATAAAACATTTTAAAACAAAAGTATGAAATTAATCTAAAATTAAGGAAAAGTAATATGGTATTTCATTTTGTAAAGTTTTCAGAGCTTAGTAGATTATTGTTGGAAATTTATGGTTTAACATAAGGAGGGAAGTAAAGAAAATTTATGTTATAAAGAAAAAGGGAGTTTGGTAAGTTAAACAACACTGTTAGTATTTACAATTTTTGTTCAGTGATTTAAATATAAATTTGAAAGCTTTAGTTAGAATTTACTAACGTTTCTAAAAGCTTTTGTGATTTATTTTCTACTTAGCAATTAACAAAATATTACTTCATTTTGTCTTTAGAAGATAAGAGTTTTTTATTTTTTTTTATTTTTAAAAGTTTTAAATACATTTCTTTAGTATTATTTATAACATTTTCAAAGCTTTTATTTCTATTTAGGAAAGTTAATTTTCTATTATTTATAATATTTTCAGTATTGCGAATTAAGAGCTTTAATATAACTTTTGTTTAAGCTTTTCATATAAAAATAAAAAGCAAATCAATTAAAATTAAAAAAAGTTTAAAAAGAATGCTTTAGATAAAAATTTTTAAGGAAATTTTTAAGAAAAAATCTATAATGTTATTCTTGAATACTACGAAAGACTTTATTACCATTTTATTAATGGTTTGTAAATAAGTTTTCTAATTTTAGAAAATTTAAGAATCAGTTTTGCTTTTATTAATTTCGTTTGAATTGTTTTTAATTCTTTATAAAAACTATTTGTGCAAAATATCTACAAAAAAAAAAAAAAAAAAAAAAAAAAAATATTTTTCAATAATTTTATGTAAATCTCAAGACTTTATTTAGAGCCCTTAATTAATTTTATAAAATTCTCTAGTTTCTCAACTTTTAAAAAATTAAAAACTTGTGTACAGCTTTTGAATTTTAAAAGCTTTGATATGGCTTTCAGGTTTTAAAAAGTTTCCATAGAGATATTAATTATTCAATCATAAAGTTTTTTAATTCAAATATGGGATTAATGTATAAAAAAGTTTTTAAAGCTTTTAAGAGTTAAAAATATTTGCCGAGTTTTCAGATATAAAATGGAATTTGTGTGTATTTTTGTACACACAAAAATAAAATATCTTTATACAGATTTTAAAGGCTTTGAAGTCATAAAAGCTTTATAGAGTTTTAAAAACCGTATTAAAGCTTTTATAGATATTTTTTAGTATTAAAGGATTTTGTACGGTTAATTTTATTTAAATTTGTGTTTTGTTTTTTAAAACTTTTGGGCTTTCGGTAACTTTTTAAAGCTTTCTTTTTTTAAAACTGCAAAAAGTATATTTTATGAAGCTTCATAAGTTCAAACATTTCTAAAGATTTTCAATGTGCTTAAGCTTCCCAATTTCTTATATACGGTTTATTTGCCTTTAAAAATGTATCTTCGTTTTTAAAGCTTTTTTCTTTTATAACTATAAAATGGAGTATTTTATGGAGCTTTGTAAGTTGATTAAAAGATTTTTAAGGTCTTATAAATTAGGATTTTATTTTATTAATTTATTTGAAAGGGAACTTTTTTAAAAACTTTTCACAGCTTTTTAAACGCCTTTTAAGAGCTCCCAAATTTTCTTGAACAAATATCTTTTAAAAAAGCGATTTATTATCTTAAAAAAAATTCATACATTGTGCCAAAAATTACTAAAATGTTTTTGTTAAATTAAAATTGTTTAAAAGCTTTTACACTTTTGAGCTTTTAATATTTAAATGTATATTAAGGGCTTCGAAATTTATTATTATCATGTTAAAATTACAGATATTTGTTAGCTATTTAGAGCTATTTTAATGGGGATAGCTTGGAAAGACTTTTATAGCATTTAATTTTTAAAGAAATTTATTGGAAGCTTTTCTAGAGTAAATATCTTTTAAAGTCAAGCTTTTTTTAGCTTTAAAAACTTTCATAAAACAATTGGTATACAATAATTTGGTTGTTTAAAAGCTTTTGCAGACTTTTAAAAGACTTAACTTGAGCTTGATTGATACATTTATTTTTAGGGCTTTAAAATTCAGGGAAAAAACTTTAATTATTTTCCTAATATAAATGTCTTTTA
Organism: Protophormia terraenovae; assembly: GCA_951394005.1. Taxonomy (NCBI): domain Eukaryota; kingdom Metazoa; phylum Arthropoda; class Insecta; order Diptera; family Calliphoridae; genus Protophormia; species Protophormia terraenovae. The sequence goes on along the minus strand of OX596074.1, from coordinate 22,850,348 downwards.
ATATCCAGGAATTATTAGTTAGCTATTCTAGATTCATAATTCCCTTGAGCTTGAGTTACAGATACCTGAATGAGCTTTATAAGGATTTATACAAATTTAGAATTCATTTGCTTTTAAAGCATTTAATATAAATAAAAATTAAAAAATTATTAACATATTTCATAGATATCGGAAGTTATTAATAACTTTATACCTTTATAGAGTTCTAGTAGAAAATTTGAAGGAGCTTTTGATGTTTTAAATTATTATAATGCTTTTTTAGTTATAAGAGCATTATACTTTGTTAAGCTTTTAAGAAGTAAAAGACAAGTTTTAACTAATAAGAAAAATTTAATATAGAGCTTCGAACTTTAAAGCACCCCATAGACACATACTGCATAAGCTCATGCAATATGTATGTATTAGAAAAATTGAGAGAGCTTTTCTATGTGTGTGTCACATACATATAAAAGCTCTCTCAATTTCACTAATACATACATATTGCATGAGCTTATGCAGTATGTGTCTATGAGGTGCTTAACATTTTTAAACTTTTAGAAAGAAACTTTGAATTAGCTTTGCTATTTTAAAGTATAGGAATGCTTTAAAAAGCTCTAAATGAGCTTTAAATGAAAAAAGAAGTTTTTGTATTAAAAATTTCATTAAAAAAATCTTTTGAAAATAATGTAATTTTTAAATCTTTGAAAAAAGTTTATTTTTTTTTTATTATTTTCTAAAAGAAAACAAAGCTTTTGAAGAGTTCACTTTGTTTTTGAAATACTAATTTTAACCAGGCAGAAAATTTTCTTAAATTAAGTTTTTAGAGCAAGGAAATATTAAACAATAAATATTCTTTATTATTAATACTTATTTTAATATGGTATATTTCTTATTATAAAAAGCCATTTCTAGTTTTTAAGAGAAGTCCTGAAAATCTTTTAAATTTTGACTTTAATGGTTTAAAATGATACTCGTCGTTTGTGGAATTTCAATGTCGACTACGATGAATGATCTTAAACTTCTTGCATAGTGTAATCGAAAGCCTTTTTAACAGACTCTAAAAAATATGCTTCGAAATAAGCATTTAAAACTTAATATGTATTTATATCTATACTTATGTTCTTTTGCAATTAGTAATTATATGTAAACCTTATCTATATTTATTATATTTGCTTTATTTTTTAAATAAACACTAAAAAAATTATGAAATCTCTCCAAATATAGTAAAAGACACATCTTTAGATAAAATTAACAAGTATGTACTTTAATTCATTTTATACACTTTAAAAATGAAAAAAAATTTAAGCAAATAAACGTGCTGACACAAACACATATGCGTTTTTATTTCCACAGTGGAAATAAAAATAAAATCACTTTTTTTAAAACCAGAGAAAAAAAGAGTAAATAAATTCCTTGTATTTCTTTTTCATATATGTACAACCATACAAATATGAAATCCTAAAAATATGCTTTAATTTTTTTACTCATACTATTTGTCTATGTATAGACAGTCTCTATTCATTCAGTCATTCATTTTATTTTAAGTGCAATACTTAAACACAATTATTTTGATGAAGTGTATCTAAATATAGTATAAAAATATAAATAAAAAAAGGCAAATTGCTAGAAAAAAAGTGAAAAAATGTGCAACAACATTTTATTTATATTCTAACAAAAGTACAACAAATAAAAATTTTAAAATGTCATTCAAATCATGTACTACTCGCATGTACACTGTGTTGACACTCACTTTAAAGTGCATCTGCTTAGAAGATTTGTATGTTTATACTTGTTTCTATTTAAAGCGACGTATTTATTTGTTTATAAAAAAGGAGGTAGTTTCAAAGGTTTCTTTTAAATATAGAGTTGCCTCATCAAAAGTAAGTTCTTTGCTGGTAAATCTACCTTGTATTATAAAACTTTTCATACTTCCCTCATTTTTCTCTAGGAGAAATAAAAATCATCATGTGTTGCAAATCATAATTTTTATTTGTTTTATATTATTTTTTGTTGTCTTGTCTTTTTTTCTAGACATGTTATATAAAAAGGACTTGTTAGTTTAGTATGTGCTAGTGTAGTATCTTCATTATAATCATCTTCGTCATAATAAACTCATCTTATCATCTTAATAAACAAGATCTTTTCTTTATTAAATTTTAAGCACTAAATGACATATTGCTTTTAATAGCAATAAAACTTAGCAGTAAAAAAAGGTAAAAATACTCAAACACACATAATGAATTACACTATTTACTTATATAAATACGCATATATACAAGTAAGACTTGCATATATACAGTATAAAAGCATTTATTTATATACTTTAGTATTAAATTTACTGCTGTTCATAGTAAAATTCTTAATGATGATTATCTTTATTAAGTTTTTAAAGGAAATTTAATAGACTTGCAATTATGAGGAAAGTATAAAGTACAAAATTCTTGCAGAAGTTTTAAAATATATTTTTAATTCAAAACTATAAATAAATATGATTTAAATATTTAAAAATATTTACATACATGTAAGTACAAAAGCTTAGAAAGTCTCTCCTATAATTCTTTAATTTCAAAATCTTTATAAAAGAAGGTTTTTGATTTTAAAAGCTTATAAAGAGCTTTAAGTTTTAAATATATATTTTTAAAATAAAGCTTTCTAAGTTACCAAAGTTTTTTTAAAGGCTTTTATAAAACTCTCTATTTTTATGGAAACTCGCATAAAGCTTAATTTAAAAGCTTTTTAAGCTTAAACTAATCATACAAAGTTTTTTATAAAACTTTTTTTTTATAGCTTTTTGGTTGCAAAAGTATACGCTACACTTTTTGGTTCCAAAAAAGAAACTCTTCATTACTTTAATGTAGAATTAAGTGTATATTTTTGGAAATTATCAATAACTACTTTCAAGAAATCAAATGAATTTTTAGCAGAAAAAAGGTTAATAATTTCTAGGAAAATTAAAATTTCAAAAATTTTTAATCATTTTTATTATTTTAATAATGCTGGCACAGAAATTTTACTAAACAATTTTATAATGACAACCATGTTCTAAAGAACTTCTGCACCACTAAGTACCTTCCAATGACAAAACAATGTTAAATTCTTGACTTCATCTCTTTTTCAGTTCCTTTTTTGCTGGGAAATTATTACGGTGCTTTCTAGTTTTCAAGACTATAGTAAAGTAGAGCTTTCTAGTTACAATATCTTTTACACTGCTATTAATTTCTAAGAGTTCTTTTACTTTCTAAAGCTTAATATTTTAGTTTCTTGCTGAACTTTTTTAGTTTTTAAAGAATAAAATTTTTTTAGTTATTTCTTTTTACATTTAAAGACTATAAAAGTATTGTTTTCGATTTAATCGAAAGCTTTTTTAAGTACTATACCTTTAAAAGTTTGTTTAACATTTCCTAAAACCTTTATACTATTTCCTTAGTTTCAAAAGATTTTATAATTTATTTACTTGCTTAATTGTATGTGGATACTTTACTTTTAAAAGTACGAGCTAGAGCTTTTCTAGTTCTTAAATTTGTTATGCAGCTATTCAGTTTAAAGTTTTCTGTTTTTAAAAACTCTTAGAGATATTTTAAGTAGAAAATCTATATTATATAAACTTTACTTTTAAAATCTCTTGCTTAGCTTTTTAATATAAAAACTTTTATATATTTTCAGTTTTTAAAGCTTTAACGACTTTCGAAATTAAAGTTTTTATAACAAATTTTAGTTTTTTAACCTTTAAAGCTTATAAACTCTTGTTTAAAATTTTTGTCAAGCTTTTTAAATGCCTGCATTACATTTTTTACTTTTAGAAGTAATTACCAATATACATATAATTTTACAATTACTTCTAAAAGTAAAAAATGTTATGCAATTTTTAAACATAAAAGCTGTAGAAAGTTCAAGAAAGCTTGACAACAATTTTTGGTATGGTTTAGAAAATTGCTGTAGATATTTTTATTTTCGAAATCTAATGAAAAAGCTATTAAATAGCTTTTAATTTTAAAAGCTTTTTTTACATTCATAATTTCTCATTAAACAACTCAGTTCTAAAATCTTTTGAATAGCTATTCCTTGTTAAAAGTTTTTATAAAGCTTTTAAATTTTAAAAGACTTTTTTAAAATTTAAATGCTTATAGGTTTTTAATTTTCTTTTAAGATTCAAAGAATTTTTAAAAGCTTTTTTATCTTCAAAATTTTTAATAAAGAATTTTAGTTTTAAAATCTTTCAAGCAGCTATTCCTTGTTAAAAGTTTTTATGAAGCTTTTTTAATTTCAAAAGCTAAATTTTAGATTTATGTGGCTTTTGAATTTTTTAAATAATTTTTTATTAGCTTTTTTATGTTAAATTGAAACTTTTAATTCTAAAAATGTATAAAATTTTCTTCTTGGATTTTATTTTAATTTTAAAAGCTTTTTCTTCCAAAATTTTAGATTAATAGGGCTTTTAATTTTTTATTAGCTTTTTCATGTTAAATTAAGGCTTTTCAAGTTATAAATTTTATAAAATTTTCCTCTTCGATTTGATAATTGTAAAGCTTTTTAGATTCAAAAGCTATTGAATAGTTCTTTACGTCGAGTCTATATTAGAGAAATTTGTATCAAGACAAATGTCAAATTTTTGTTTGAGTTGCAGATAATTTTTTATCTGTGTCAATTATAGGGGAAAACGTATGTCATAATAAACCATTCAAAAAGTACCAACAACAATCAAGATGGCGTCTTTTACCAAGCATTATCAAGACAAAGTTGTCAGAGCTCGAGCGCTGACAACTTTTCTTTTAACGTTGCAATAATACTGACAAATTCAGTCTACATTAGACAAATCTTTATCATGATAAAATTTTGACGTTTGTCTTGATAAAAATGTGTCTAATCTAGACTCAAAATTAGGTTTAAAAGCTAAATTTTAGTTAATACAACTTTTATTTTTGTTTATTTTTTTTTAGATGTAGTTTGAAAATTTTAATTTTAAAATATCTTAGCATTACTTTTAGTCTTTAAAATTTACATAAAGCTTTTCAAATTTTTTAATTAGCTGGTACTTTTAAGTTTTGAAAACTTTAAAATCATTCATTTAGTTGCCTATTAAAATGATTCTATAAGATATATTTCTAGGAATTTCAAATATAAGCTCTAAAAGATTGAATTATTCTGAAAGTTACTTTAACTTTAATAATATTTTATGTTGTGAAATCTGGCATACAAATTATAAATATTGAAAAACTCTTTTGAAGCTATTTTTTGATTTAATACTTAAACTATTTTGTATTCAAATATTAGCAGCTGAATATGATAAATATTTATATTAAATTTTATAGCCCAAAGCTTTCAATATAACATTAAAAGCTTTTTAAAATTTTTATATTTAAATATATTTTAATCTATACAAAATATTAAAACTCTATTGATTTCCTTCAAAAATATGTTTTAAAATTTCTTTAAATAAAACACTTACAAGCTTAAATTTGTTTATAAATAAACTTTACTTACATACCATTTGCTTTTTATACACCTAAGCTAGCTTTCTTGTGCAATTCATATATTATTTTAATTGTAATCTAAATCTTACTTAGTGCGAGCATACATACATATACATCATCTCAAAAAGGGTGAAATAGTAGTAGAAATGTGAAGAGAGTAGGAGAAGTGTTAATGTGTTGAACTTAAAAACTAACATAAATACATACATATAAACTTAAAAGGTGCTTAAGATTTTATATACACGTACATACATAGTGCCTTAGTGCTTTTGGTGTAATAATGCTTATAAATATATAGGAGCTTAAGGATTTAATTGTGCTTAAAGTTTAAGGTGCTTACAAAATAATTTATATATATATACATTAGTTAAAAGTACAATAATTTATAGAGAAAATGGGTGAATTATTAAAATATATGTAGTTTAAAAAATTTAAAAGAGTAATAAAATAACTTAAAATTTATTGTTTTAAATACAAATTTTAAATAAATATAGGTATTATATTATGTAAATATAAATTTTATATTAAATAATTTGTTAAATGTTAATAACTTAAACAAAAAGTAGCAGCACTTTTTTTATCAAAAATTTATAAAAACATTTTTAATTTTTCTTAATAAAAATATTGAGGTTTCATTAGCAAAAATCAAAAAAACTGTAATTATTATAACATATTTCAAATTGTTTTGTTAAACATTTTTTGGGGTAAAAATAAAAATCTATTCAAGCATTAAATAATTGTTTATATATATTTTTTATTACTAAAATAAAAAATAAATTGTTTGCTAAAAATGCCCTTAGATTCTTTATAAAATAGTTTGTTTTAAAAAATTGTAGATAAACATTTTTTAATTAATTTTTTTGTGAAGTTAAAAAAATAGTAAACATATTTCAATTAATTTTAATGATTTAACAAAATGTTACAACTTATTTAAAATTGTAAATAAAACAAAAAATATTCAGGCTGATTACGGATTACATTAGAATATTAGGCTTATTAGAGAACAAAATTTCTCAATTTTATAATAGATTTAAGAAAATATTTTCCAACTTTAAAAGATTTAAAATCTACTAAAAATAATAGGATAAAACATGTTCCATAAAGTTTAATTAAATAGCAAAGATCTTATATGTAATTTTAAACAATGTTGCCTTTTAGCAAAGAAACATTTTGGTTAGGTTAGAGGCACACTTTCAAAATGTTATTTAATTTACTATCGCAAATTAAAAAAGCTTTTTAAAAGCGAAATATTAGAGTTAGTTAAAAGGTTTTATCATTTATAGATGATAGCACCTTCACACTTTTGGCCTTTTTTATATAATGCAAGTTGGAGTAAAATGTGTCAAAAGTGGAGATTAATTGAATTTTGAAATTTAAATTGTTGTAATAAAGTTGGCTACTGAATAAAAATAGACAAAATTATATATCAATATCAATTAAAATCTTCAAGCTAGGTTGTGTTGTTTTCTTATTGACAGATGTCAAAGTTAAAAACGTTTTCACATTTTGGAAAAAGAGCAAAAAATTCAATTTTCATCAACCTTAGGTGTAGTTTTTTTTAAATAAAAAGTCTTTTAAAGTAATAATTTAAAATGGAATCCTCAACTTCAGGTATTTAAGTGTACTTTTTTTAAGTATTTGTTAATAATACTATGCAATAATATTTTTTTTATTTTTTTGAAGAATTGTTCTAAAATACACTAATTTTCAACTTTCATGGAACGCTTTAAATGCTACAGGATGTTTGTTCTGAAAATTTTCTGAAAAATAAAACATATTGTCTAATTTGATGATGGGAAAGAAAGTCGTGCGCATATGGAGCTCGATTTGAGAAATCATTTTTTTTCGAAGGAACTCTAGTAGCTCTCATACAAAAAAAAAAAAAAAAAAACGAGAGAAAAAGATATAGTCGGTCAAGCCCGACCATATGATACCCTACACCATTATGTACAGTATAATTCGGGGAGGGGTCTTTTATTAGACTTGCAGTCAAATGTGGACATACAAATACAGAATATTACGTTGATGCTGACATTTATATAAATTTATTCACTTTTGGGTGATTCCCGAAAGGGTGCCTTGTATGGGAGCTATGGTAAATTATGGACCAATCTTTGTAAAATTTGGTACTATCATTTATGTTTATATAAAACTTATTTGTGTCGAATATTAACTTGATACTAACATTTTAATAGGATTTATGGTCGTTAAAGTGATTTTCTGAAAAGGCGTTTATATGGGAGCTATGGGTAATTATGGACCGATCTTTTTAAAAATCGGCACACTTATTTAGAATTATATGAAACTTATATGTGCCAAATTTCATTAAAATATTGCTATATTTAAGGGATTTATGATCGTTAAACTCTTTTCCGGGAGGACATTTGTATGGGGGCTAGGTGAAATAATGGACCGATCATAACCAATTTCAATAGGCTTCGTCCCTGTACCAAAAGAAACCTGTGTACCAAATTTCATAAATTTTGGTTCAAAATTGCGACCTGTAGTTTGATTACAAGGTTTACATGGACGGACAGACGGACATCGTTAAATCGACTCAGAAAGTGATTCTAAGCCGATTGGTATAAATTAAGGTGGGTCTTAGACCAATATTTTTGGGTGTTACAAACATCAGCACAAACGCATAATACCCTCCCCACCTATGGTGGTGTAGGGTATAAAAAACACCTTAATCGAACATTTTTTTAAATAAATCTGTAACTTCTAATCAGCTGGTTGGGTTTAGATAAGAAATTTCATATAGGCGTAGCAGAGGACAGTAACATTTTTGTACTAATTGTATTAATGACATTATTGTACTAAAATGTTTAACCGCTAGCGAATTTTCGTTCCTTACCCAATTTTAAAGATTTGTACATATATCATCTTAAAGTCCTCGATAAATAATTTGAAAATCAAACTTGCAAGTACTATTTATCTTATATATTTTTCGAGATATATTCAATTGAAATTTCAACAAACTCAACTTTGCAAGTCTTTTCCATATATAGCCCAACATTTTGTATTGATTTTTTTTCCAAATATTTTATGCAATTTATTAAAGAACAAAATTATCGATCGAATAAAGAAATTATGAAGTCGATATCTTTATTGAGTCAAAAAATAAATGTTTTGAATTGGCATGTTTGCAAAAATTAATAAACAGACGGAAGGAACGAAAATTCCAAAAATATATTTTTTTTACTTTTCGTTCAATATAAAAACTAAAAGCAAATATTAAAGTATAGATATCACTTTTCCCTGAATTAAGCGCCATTTTCGACCCATTTAACTCAAATGTATAGACGGAAGGACGGACATTATGAGGAGTACCTTTTATATTTCGGGAAACGGCAAAACTATGCCACTTATGTTAGATCTGTCAAAGGAATCATAAAATATGATGGTCTTATATTCTCAGACAATTTTTTTTATACGAGGGCTATTTCTGTATCCTAAAGTTAGTTGAAAAATTGTTTACGATAAAAAATTTAATTTTACAATAAAAAATTTTCATGTACAAATTTTTTATAACTTTCGATGTGAATTAATTAAAAAGCAATATCCTTTTAAACTATAATTAACATTTAGGAATTAAGCTCCAAAGGAGGCCATCTTATATCGCTGGAATGCGGGGTCCATTCACGAATACTGTTGGCTCAAGAATAAAATTGGTAAAGGTCTTCTAAAAACGGTTGTTTTGTTAAAAAACACTGATGCTGTGAATATAAGATGTCGTGTGAACGAGAAATTCCTAGGCATTAATTCCACTAAAAAGTATTTAATATTTCACAAATATTTGGCTGTCCAGAATAGTTTTTCTCTTTTTACCCCATGTAAGTTTAAGATTACTTAAAAACGATGTGTGTTGATTTTTTCAAGAAAAGGAAGAAGTCGTTTTTAAGAGATGACAAAATTTGTATCTATGCGAAAGATTCCGAAAGAAAATATCAGTCAACATTATTACTTCTTCAAAATTTGACCAACCCTGTAAACAAAGCATTAAAAATCAAACGGTCATTTGTTTCTTGAGAAGTCAGAGCACTTTGCTAGTGTATGTTTGGATTATAAAAGTACTATTAGTGAATATTATGCCATCATTTGTTTGTCAAAAGTTTTTCAAGAAGTAAGGGAAAAACCGCCAATATTATCACTTGAAAAATCGAATTGTAGGATATTCCGCGGTGGAACTCTGTTTTATTATCCAATTATTTCATTGCATTACCCAGTATCAAAATAAATTGCATGAATAACTTATTTCGAGACTTGGAAAATTGGTTATTGCAACAAAAATACATGTTTTTGAGGTGCATCAATCAAGGTGGAAAAACTGCCTTAAGACTAGGTCCAAACGCATTAGAAAAGATATTGACTGTCATGAATACTACTGTAGGAAACAATAATATATTTTTCAAAAATAAATATTATCGTTTTACACGTTTGTCGCAAAATATAAAATGCACCCGTCGTACCATTGTGCCAAAAAAATCTTAAAATCCTAGAAATGCATTTCTTTTTTTACTTACTAATAAATAGGAAAATTACACGTGGTCACTAAAATGTTGATATCACCTTTCCTTGAATTAAGCATCATTTTCGACACTTTTAACTCTAATGTATAGATGGACGGACATTAACATTCTGCCAAAAAAAAAAACATCTTAAAATTCTTAAAATGCATTTTTTACTTAATAAATAAATAAATAAAAAAATTAAATGTGATCATTAAAATATTGATATCATATTGAATTAATCGCTATTTCGACCCCTTTTACCCCAATGTGCAACGTACCATAATCAAATTAAAGAAATATTTTCTTTTTAATTTTTTGATCCAGAAGTAGTGCAATATTCGGATAATTTTCAACGAATTTAACATAGGCTTGTCATAGGAAGATGTTATCTTTTTTGATACCTATTCACTGAATAGGAAGTCAGGAAAATCCAAAGAACCAAAATTGGTTTTTTGGATTTTTCTTTTTATCATTGCAGTGAAATTAAATTTAATTTGAATGTAAACCAATATATTTTTTAAATTAAATTAATTTTTCGTAGCAAATATTTGAAAAAAGATCTTTTGAATCAATTTTTTATTACATCTTTGGATGTTGTTTATATTACTTCTTAAGATCATGAAAACGTATACCTAATGATACTTTGGAAGTAGTGAAAATGTACCTTCTTAAAAATTACTTCTATTTATTTTCGGTGGGATTGTTATAGAATAGAAGATTACATTTTTCTCTTTTCTAGGCATTAATTTCCCCCTCATATGATGGCCATTTCTAATAAACAATTTAAAGTCAATAATAACACTATTTTTAGCCAGAAAAAAACAGCTTTAAGATAATTTTATAAAATTTATTAAATTATTTCTCTATTTACATAAATTTTAAAAATATGTTTTTATATATTTTTTTTTGCCAATTTTCCTTTATTCTGTCAATATTTACGCATTTAAATCCCTTGACTTTATTTATATGGCTATGAATGATTTTTTTGTTTTATTTTTTTTGTTTAATATTATTTCTTGTTTGTTTAAATATTTTTGAATATACTATAAGCAAATAATAAATACAATTATTTTATTCCCTTATTTAAATATATTTATATTTTATTAATTTAAATCTCAAAAGATTTACATTTATTATATATTTTTTTCATAACTTTTCTGCACAATTTTTGTAACCAAAAAGGGTAAATTATTAAGAGTAAAGGATTTTATCAACTTTTGTTTGTTATATTTTAATACTTAATATGTTGATTTAAAGACATCGTTCAATTTATTGGATATAGATTAAAAGTGGAAAGAGTCTTGAATACAGACAAAAGACTCAGCAGCAAATTAATTGAGTCTAAAGTCTAAGCAAAAGGTTAATGAAATAAATTATGTTTAAGAAAAATATTTATAAAGCCATTTATGGGAGGTAAAAAGAATTGAAGTCTTGAGAAAATATTTATTTAATAAATATTGGACTTTAAATGTAAAAGATTTTTAAATTCTGATAAATATCTTATGATTTTGTTTGAAATTTTATTTAAAATAACATACTTTGTTAAAATATAAAAATAAATTCTTTTAAAGTTCACCCTTTATTTGTTTCAAACAAATCCATTTAAATAACATAAAACATATGGATTTTGTTTTTGCAAACATTTGTATGTACTACATATATACATATGTATATGTGAGTTTTCAGTCATATGCATTTATGTGTGTTTATTTAAATGAGAAAATAAACAAATATTACAGTTAATTTTGTAAAATACAAAAAATAGAAAAGAAAAAATGATAATAATATAAATATGTTATTTATTTTAAAACTTACGAGGGTGTTAGCAAAAGTTCTGTGGACGAGACAGATTACTGAACTACTCGCAAAATTCAGTTTTAAATATAAAATTTCAATATTGTGTTGACAACTAACCTCTTGTTAATATTTGGTTATGTGAATAATATTTATGTTGCTTTATATATTATTAAAAAAAAAACAAATACATTGGAAAACTTTTCCAAATATCCGATATTGAAAAATAAATCTGTATAAAAAGTTTTTCTACAATAATGTCAAACAAATAAATAATAAAAATACATTATTTTTGTTACAATTTATCTATTTGTTTACTAAATGTAAACAATGTAATGAATTATCAGAAAAATATTAGTTTCAAGATTTTAGACTCTTTTATAATATTGATAAAGTAATAAGACCTTATTTATATTATTTAAAAGGCCAAAAATTGCATTATTTACCCCATGTAATTTATTAAAAATGTTTATAATTTTCACTTGAGTATTAAAAGTGTAATTTTATATTATTTACCTAATGTTGACACGGTGCAACATTTCTTATTTAAGAAAATTGTCTATGCTTTCAATTTTTAATATGAAAATAATTAAATATCTATATACTTTCAGGCTTCTAGGTAAAATAATAAATGTATTTACGTATTATTGACATGGTGTAAATAAATTAAAAAAAACACATATTTTTATTATATTTTACAGGGAGTAAATGCAATGTCAATAATATTAATAATTAAAATTTTCTATAATTTTAATTTTTTTAATAAAATTTTACTTTAGTTTCATATTATTGACCTGGTGTAAAGAATTAAAAATATAAAACGTAAAAGTTGCAGAATTTATCTTGATTTTAATTCTTTAATTTATCCTAATGTAAATAATTCATATGCATTTCTAACAATTTTAGTTACAACATTTTTCTATTGTGGAAATGATGTTAATGTTTATTTTTCAATATATCGCTATTGTTGACATGTTGTAAATAATGCAAAGAATTGATATTATTGAAAACTTCTGCATTTTTATTATTATTTTTTTTTATTGTTAATAATGAAAAGTTGAAAACGTAGATTGAAAAACGAATAAAAAATTAAATTTTTTATATTTTACATGCAGTAAAAGCAATGTCAACAATGTAAATAATTAAATAAATATGATTTCTAAGTCTTTTAAATAAAATATTATATTATTGACATGATGTAAAGAATAGAAATTACTAAAGTTACAGAATTTTAAATTAAAATATTTGCCTTTTACAATATTATCACATTATTGACATGATGTAAATATTATTATAGAAACAGAAGATAATTAAAATGTATCAATTCATATGCATTTCTAACATTACCTAGTTGAAATATTTTACTTTTACAATATTTCTCTATTGTTGATATGGTGTAAATAATGCAAAGAGTTTATATTATTGAAAATCTCTACATTTTAATTATTTTTAAAAATAGAAAACGATTTATTTTTATTGTTTACACAATAAAAAGCTGATGTCAAAAATGTAAATAACAGAGATTGAAAAACGGAAATTTTTTTTCTATTTTTCTATTTTCAGAATTTAAAATTGAAATATTTATGTTTTACAATATTATCACATTATTGACATGATGTAAATAATGTAAAGAATTCATATTATTAGACATTTTATCATTTCCAGTATTTGTTTACATAATGTAAAGTTGATGTAAACATTTTAAATAACGGAAATTGAATAAGTAATGAAAAGTAAAATACATTTTTTTATATTTTACAAGAAGTAAACATAATGTTAACAATGTAAATAATTAAAATTGTCTATGATTTCCAAGTATTAAATGAAAAATTGCATTATTATCATATTATTGACATTGTGTAAAGAAATGGAATTATAAATATTAAAAAATTTAATGATTTTCTATCATTATTTTTTATAAAATGTAGATAACATTTTTATTTAATATTTTACATGGAGTTAACCTAATGAAAACAATGTAGTTAATTAAAATTTATTCATTTATATGTATTTCTATTAATACTTCTTGAAAATATTTATACTTTACAATATTCTTCTGTTGTTGACAAGATGTAAATAATGTGAGGAATTCATTAAAAAAAATTATTAATTTTTATATTTTAAAAACAGAAACGTATTAACCAAGTTGTGTTATTCTTTACATAGTGTAAAATTGATGTAAAAAATTTAAATAATGAAAATTGAATGATTTTTCCAAAATTTTTATTATATTTAGCTATGTAATGAACATGAACATTATTTACAGTTTGTTGATATGATGTAAATAATCTTTAAAAAATATTAGTTAACAATTTTTTTTTTTTTTTTTGGAAAATTGAAAAAGATTATCGATAAATTTTGTATTTTTTACCATTTATACATGACGTAAATTTGATGTCGTTAATGTTATCAATTGAAATATTATAATTTTTTGCTATTCTTATAATATACAGCTTAAAAAATATTATTTACCAATTTTACTTATTGTTGACATAATGTAAACAATGTAAATTATTAAAATTAATAAATTCCTTTAAAGTTTTTAAAATTTTTAATTAAAACATTTTACTTATACAACATTTTCCTATTGTTTACATGATGTAAATAATGCAAAGAATTCATTTGAATATAAAATTTTATTATTTTTATTATTTTTATAGCAAGAAAACGAATTGTCCAAAAATTTTTATTGTTTACATAATATAAGTTTGAAGACAAAAATGTAAATATAGCGGAAATAATGGAAATTTAATAATTTTTCTGCAATTTTTATTAAATTTAATAATGAATATTTAAATTATTATCATTTTGTTGACATGATGTAAATAATGGAAAAATTGATAGTAGAAAATTTAATTATATTTTTTTGGAAATCGAAATAGATTATCAGCAAATGTTGTATTATTTACATTATGTCAACTTGATGGTGCAATGTAATGTTGATGTCAAAATAACGAAAATTAAATAATTTTTGAGCAACGAATATTATATTTAGCTATGTAAATGAACATTTAAATTATTTATATTTTGTTGACATAATGTAAATATTGGAAAAAAATTATTAGTTAAAAAATTAACTATTTTTTTGGGAAACTGAACAAAATTTTCGCAAAATTTTGTATTATTTACATGGTATAAACTAGATGTTTTAACCTGAAATGTAAATAAATATTTTAGCTATTTACCTATTATTGACATAAAGTAAACAATTAATATTGCTAGAAATTACTTTTTTTTTTATTGAAAAAGTTTTGCATTTAACTTGGTGTCAATAATGTTAACATAGAAGTTTTATCTATTTTTAGCGTCAATTCAAGTCTATATGACTCTAAACCATAAATTCTCATGAGATGTTTTATATTATATTCTATATCAACGATAATCAGAAGTTTACATTTTCTAAAGCTTTATACTTATTTTGTGCCTTCCAAGTCTTTGATGAAAAAGCTTAAAAACATATTTTTCTTTACTAGCTACTCAAAGTTATGATTTTTTGATAACTAATTTCAAGAAAAATTTTGGTAATTATTTTTATAAATTTTAAATTTCTTTTGCTACTAAACTCAAATTAATACATTTTAACACCCGTATAGGAAGTAATAAATCAGTTTGTTTTTTATAAACTTATTTCATGCTCATAATCTAGGTATGTATATAAATTAACAATGAGTTTATAAATTAAAAAAAATAGAAATAGTCAATAGGCTATTTAAAAGCCAATTGGGAAATTTTATAACTCACTCCAGAATTTCATACTTACAAATATTAGCAGTTTATTAATTTTTTATGAAAACCTGCAGATTTTATTTGCACATGTGATATTTTATGTACGAAAAAGTCAGCAGGTTGTCATTTAGTTTATCATGGTATAATTTTAAGAACTGGATTTTATTTTAAAAATACCTTTAATAAAAGTATTTTATTATTAACAATTTTATTTAAAGTATTAATTATTGAATTAAAATATGAATATTTCTTAAATAACCTAAAATCATTTAAATATGTTTCGTTCAGTACAAATATTTTTTATTTACAATTTTTACTCTTTTGTTTTTCGTATTACCCTTACAGTTTGTGAAATGCCTGAATATATTTTTGTTTTCATTTAAATCACTATTTATTTTTAAATTGTTTAATAATAAAATTGTTTTATATTAAAAGTAGTTTAAATTTAAAGCATTTTAAACATATTTTTTTAATTTTATTTTTTTTATATATAAAGCTATGCGTAGCTTTAATAATTATTTATTAAATGTCTATCTAAAAACTCTATGGGCATTTTTATTTTTAAAAATTAAAAAAATTAATATTGGGAAAAAATATATTTCCAAAATAAAAATTTTGTCTTTTATTAAAACAAATCATGCTTTTTTGTTTTCTAATCATAAGAAAAAAAAAATTCATGCTCAAAAACTTATATATAAAATTTTTTGCAAAAAATGTTCAAAAAATTCAGTTTCTTTTATATATAAGATACTTAATTTTTATTTTATTTTTTGTTTAAGTTTATCATACATCTAATAAAAGTGCATTTTGATAAATATTTCAACAATTTATTTATAAATAAAAAAAGAAATATTGTGAGAAAAAATATACAATTGACTTAACTTATACATAAAATATTAAGAAAAAGTTTTGAAAAATTAAATAAAATAAAAAAATTTGGTGCTATACAAAAGTTGCACAAAAATATATTTGTGTGGAATTTGGTGCAATAATTATTTAATGGCCATATAAGAATATAAAAAAATAAATAATGACTTTTTTATAAAAGTAATAAAGCATACAAATGTTTGGGTTTTTTTTATTAACAAAAGGGTGCTTTAGAAATTATATTAAAAAAACAAGAAAATAAAGTGCAAAAATTATATAAAATCCCTAAAATGGTTATTTATTATAAAGACCAAAAAATATGCAAATATCAGGTGCCAATTTTATTTTAATAAAATTTTTTGCTTGTTAAATTGATGTATATTAAAATGATTTGGTGATAAATATATAAAATAAAAAAATCACTTTAGGTGCTTCAAAAAAAAAAATGTAACACATACACAAGGTGATTGATTTAAAATTAAAATTAGAAGTTTTGAGGGGATTTAATAATTAAAAAAGTGCGAGTGCCAACTTTTAAATAATTTTTTGAAATAAAAAATTTAGAAAAACTGAAGTGTTTAAAAGAAATAATAAGATTTTTAAATTGAAATTAAAAACACAAGAACTTAAAAAAATAAATTAAATCTGAAACAAATTTTTATTCCATAAAACTTTAAAAACTGATAAAGTAATTTAATCTCTAGATATTTTATAGATTCCAAAAAAAGCTTTAATCACAATTACTTTTATACACTCAAAAAATTTCAATACTAAGAAGAGTAAAATAGGTATAAATTGTGTTAAATATCTGAATTATTTAGGGGTAGGCAACTATTCGCAGCAATATTGTTTAAGAAACTAGATTCCTTACCTAGTAATCAAACCATTTACTAGCCTGCAGACATCAATAAGATTCCTGACCTTATTGACTTTGCAATAATCCGAAATATAAAACGCGAATTTATATGAGTGATTCCTTCACTGGATTTTTCGTCGGATCATTAACTTACGATCCTGTAACTAATTAATGATCCAAGTCAATTAGAAACCCAAAGCACTCGTTTTTCTAACAAGAAAACAAACTGGTTAAAGTACAAAATGTACATAAGCTTACACTTAACACAAAAAGTGAAAACAAAATACAATCTGCCGTTAATATTTTCACAGACATTCCTAACTAATGCTGCTATAGTATCTACACCTCCGTGTTTGTCAGTAAGGCCAAAATATATTAAATGTTCTTCCAATGTCGAATCTCTTATTAGGGAGAAAAGAAACTGAAGGCGTCCGACTCGATCACCAATTGTCAAGACTGAACTTAATCAATGCATCAGAAGATTACGCTTCGCTCTGAAGAATCAAAAAGAATTCGCATTGAAAACATATTTGCAAAACTTAGACCCTAAAAAGAAAACAGATTACAGTCTATGGAAGGCGGTGAAAATATGCAATGCCCTACTGCATATGAATATCTCATACGTCTTCAAAATGGCTAATGGGTCAAAAGTTCTAATGAAAAAGTTGAAGCATTCGTTAGTCATTTAGAAAACGTTTCCATTTTACGTACTGGCTACTTTCCAAGCACTTGCAAATTTTCAGAGAAAATTACTTCTTACCGTCCATAAAGCCTACTTTAAATTTTTTCACAATTGTTTGAGAAATTGGTCTTTGAAAGCCTATTTAGTTATAACAGTTATAACAATATACCTAACCATCAGTTTGGTTTTGAAAGAAAACATGGTACTATTGTGCAAGTTTATCGAATTACAACTCTCATCAGAACGGGTTTCGAGAGCAAGCAGTATTGCTCCGCGTTATTTATTGAAATATCTCAAGCTTTCGATAAAGTCTGGTACGACGGATTAAAGGCTCCGTTACTCTACCGTAAATGTAAATGTAGTAAATCAGTTGACACGTTTTGCTTATGAGAGTTATATGTGTATGTGTACACAAAAACGTAAATGTAACGTAGTAACCTAATCAAATTAGGTGGCTCTACGTTTTTACGTGACAGCTGTAACAACAGTGTTCACAGCATTTTATTTCAATATACCAAATCTGTGTAAAAAATCGCTGTAAAAATTTTATCAATTGCACAAGTTATTTTGCTGTTTTCTTCACTAAAAAATTGTTCAAATTGTTTAAATAAAATTAAAATTTTTTGTCATAAAAGCATAAATTTATAAATACAAACCAATAAATCTAGCGATTTTCAAACTGATTGAGACTTACTAAAAATATGTCTAATTGACATCACTGATGTTGATGTGTACAAAACAACAACTACATTTACGTTTTTTAGGTAATAATACATTTACGTTCCATTTACATTTACGTCTTAACATATACATTTAAGGTAAAGTAACTGAGCCTTAATACATAAAATGACCACGTTACTTCCACAAAACGTTCATAACTTATTTAAAAACTATATACTAAATAGATCTTTTCAAATTAGATCAAAAGATGTGATTTCTTCATGCAGAAATATGTCCGCAGGTGTACCTCAAGGAAGTATTTTAGGGTCACTTCTTTATATACTTTATACGGCAGATATGTCCACGAGTACCATGACTCATACATCAACTTTTGCAAATGTTACTGCTTTTTGAAATATGCACACAAATCCCGTTATAGCATACGAACAACTCCAATGAGTTGGAGAAATGGCTACACAATTGGAAAATCAATGTGAATGCTACGAAATATGTCCACATTACATTTACTTTACGCAGGAAAAGTTGTCCTCCCACTCGAATCAACAATATCCAAATCCCTGAACAGGACAAAGTAAGGTATTTTGGTATTCATCTGGATTAGCGTCTAATATGGACTCGTCAGATAGAATCCAAAGTTAAACAAATGAAACTAAAATCTTCCCAAATATATTGGTAAATTGGTCTAAGGTCGACCCTAGACTTGGACTATAATGTTTTCTTATATAAAGCAAAAATAAAACATATATATATGACATCCAACTCTGGGGATCAGACTCTTCATCAAATATTGAAAAAATACAGAGAAGACAGTATAAACTTCTAAGTATAATAACAGGTACACTATGGTACGTCAGAAATACAAAGTAGTATAAACAAGGATCTCAATATTCCTACAATTCGTTAGGAGATAAAAATATAGCTGCATAAATTACATGAAGAAATTAGCGGAACACCCAAACCCCCTTGAAAGGCATCTGCTTACATTTGAGGGTCACAGATGTCTAAGAAGATTGGAAATACTGGATCTAGGAAGATAAAATACTACTCTACGGTGTATGTTGCACTGGCAATAACAACTTTATATATTTTTAGATTAAGATAGTAATACTTATTGTTAATTTTTGAAAAAGAAAGATAAAAAAAAAAAATAACAGTAATAATTTATTTTTATGACATATACAGTAATGGGAGTTCGGAGTATGTTGAAATGGGTATTTCCGAGTCCACGAATAACTGAAACTATTTCTTGTTACAAATTTGTGTTTGTTATGAGACCGAAAATCTTAGTATTTAAATTCACAAAATTCAGCCTACAAATAACGTAGTTAGATAACAATTTATCAGGTAATAATTTTTCTTCGTATTAATTTTTTAAGATTTTTTTATGTGCTTCACATTTGGCTTAATTTCAAAAAACTTTTTGTTAAATATTTTGAAAATGTTTAATACAAAGCCGTACAAAGCTTTATCTTTATTTTTAGCTTTTAATGGAAATTCAAATTTGTTTTTAAAAAACAAATTATACAAAACAAAATTAAAAAAAATAATAATAATAATAATAAAATATTAAAAGTTTAATTTAATAAATTAAAAAGTTTTGCTTAAATTAATAAAAATATATGTAATTTAATATTATTTTCAAAAAATAAAACGTTGACTTCAAAAATTTTATTGCCAGCGTTTATTATATTTTATATTAAATATAATTATTATATTTTTTTTAATCCTGCTGTTTAAAAAATAGTAGGAAGAAAAAAATTTTGTTTATTGTAAAAAAATATATATCCAAAAATTCATATTAATAGCTGCTTCATTCATGATGGCGTAATAATAATCAAAATTCAAAAAGTTGATTAATTAATATTTTAAGACAACCATTAGTAATTAATTAAAATTAATAAAAAAATAATAATGAACAAAAATAAAATTCTTTAAATAAAATTTATATTTTTATAAATGAAAATTAAAAGAGAAAAAAATATTTTTAATTAAAAATAAAATGTTTTTTTTTTTTTTAATTTAAAGAAAAATAAATTAAAATAATTTTTTTTTATTATTTCTTTTTGTAATTTCATACATACCATCTTCATGTGTACGCACTATAATTGGATGTGAACGTGGTCCATCACCTACTGAAGTGCCAGCCAATACCCATATTTTATATTCGGTCCAACGTTTTAATTCATCCAAAATAATTTTAGTATCATTTAAAGTCGTTATAGTGGCCTCACTATCCGAACGACCCACTTCAACAAAGAATACTTTATAGTAGATAATA
Organism: Protophormia terraenovae; assembly: GCA_951394005.1. Classification (NCBI taxonomy): domain Eukaryota; kingdom Metazoa; phylum Arthropoda; class Insecta; order Diptera; family Calliphoridae; genus Protophormia; species Protophormia terraenovae. The sequence goes on along the minus strand of OX596074.1, from coordinate 22,829,500 downwards.
CGACCATTTGAACGTTCTAAAGGAGGTGGTAGCCAGCTAACCGCTATAGTAGTGGGACTATCAGCACCAGCTGTTATATTACGTGGTGGGGCACCTGGTACTATATATATATAATTTTAAAATTTGAACGGAGTGCAACGTTTGTGGGCAATGCAATGTTTTTTTTTATTTTTTTAAAATTTTTGAATTTTTTTATTTTGTAGAAAAATTTTTTTTTTTTGGTTTTTAAAAATGTTTAAGTGTAAAAAAATGAAGTTGTAAACAACAAATGATGATTTGTTTAGTGGTAGTTTATTTTTTTTTAGCAGTGTAGTCATTATAAGCCATATTTTTTTTGTTGTGGAATTTGATGATTTTGTTGTAGTTGATGATGATAGATTTTAGTTATTTTTTACGAGTTTGATTTTTTTTTAATATTTTTAATTAAATTAAACAGCATCACATCAAAATTTTGTTAGAGTTAGAAACAAAAACAAAATTTATTTTTTTATATTGGTTAAAACACAAAATGATAATATGAAAAGAAATAAAAAGAAAAATAATTATAAAAAAATTATAAATAAATAAAATTAATAATGAATTAAAATAAAAAAATTAAATAAAAATTTCAAATAATTTTAATTAAATAATTTTAATTTAAAATAAATTGTAATTAAATAATTTATAAATAAAACTTATTGAAATACCAATGGTTTATGCAAAATTAAAGCTCTAATAATTTTGTAAATTTTCTATAGAAATTTTGAGTGCATATTTTTTGTTTTTTAAAAGGAAATTTTGAATTCATTAATAAAAATTTAGAAATCTTACAAACAAGTTAATAGGTGAAAAATATTACAGACATTTTCAAATCCTATAAACAAATTAACAAAAAATATTAAAATTTATTAAAATGGAAGGTTTTGTATTTAATTTTTTTTAAGTTTAGTTCATTTCTCTAAAGCCTAAAGAATTGGATATGAAAATTGGTTTATTTTTTTTTTATATTAAATAAAAAATTTCTATACACTATTTAAAATAAATTTTTAACCTAAAAATTCTTTAATAAAATTTAATAAAAAATATATTAAAAATTAATTTAAAAAAGGTGCAAGTTTATTTCTTTTGGGTTCAACACAAAAATCATGCATATTTAAAAAAAAAACGGTGCTGTTTTTATACACAAAAACATTTAATTTAATTTAAAATTATTAAAAAAAAGAAAAAATTTAAAATAAAATGCATTCCTTTTGATGTTTTGGTGTTAACTATTTATAAATAAGGACAGACATTTAATTGGGTGCTTGTTTTTTTTGCATAAACCATTTGGAGAGTTCTTTTTTTTTTTTTTTTTGGTAGAAATAAAAAAAATAAATAAAATTCGAAATTTAAAGGTTTTAAAAATTAAAAAATAACTAAATAAATTTATTTAATAATAAAATTTTAGCTAATAATTTTTTAAATAACAGACGTACAAATAAGATAAAAAATAATTTAAAAAAATAAGATTTTTATATGAATTAAATAAAAGGTGCTTTTTTATTAATAAACATTTAATCTAATATACACTTAATTTATTAAAGAAATCGAGCATACAATTTTTAAAAAATAATTAAATTAAAAAATATTTTTTATTGTTAATTTAAGGGGAATAACATACTTTAATTTAATATTTAAATAAAAAAATTGATGAAATTTAACATTACAAAAATTTTAAAAACAAAATCAACAAATTATTAAAAATTTAGGACTATGACGGTTGCACCATGGTACATAAGAAATGACAATATCCATAGAGACGCCGTTAGTCAAAGACGAATTCAAGAAATTCAGAGAAAAATACTTCCTTAAACTACAGACTCATACCAACCCACTGGCAAGACGTCTTGCTGAAGTACAAACGTACTCAAGGCTTTGTAGAGCCGACTTACCAGAGAAGAAACTAGCCTTAGTTTTAAGATTTAATTACTTATTTTGAGGCCTATAAAAGGCAGATTCAATAAATAAATGAGAAGTTAAAAAAAAAAATACTAATTTGAAGAAAAAAATTATTACTGAAAGCCTTCATCTAAAACTTAGAAAAGCTCTAATAAAAAAACTAAAACAAAATAAGTTTCAAACATAAACGCTATAAAAAATGTGGAGGAAAGGTGAGGACAAAATTAATTGGGATAATTTTTTTTCAAAGTTATTTACGCTGTCTAAAGGTCGATAAAACATAGGTACAGGCAAACTTTTTACAAAATCCTGGTCGAACATTTTTAGTCGCAGATCCTAGGGCCTGCTATGTTTAGTCTATTATAAATATTTTAAAATAAAACTCAAATTGTCAGAAGCAGGTATGCCAGGCTGAGATACAAGCCGATCGGTTTAAAGCCGGCTTCGTGACAGGTAAACATTGATGTTGTTGTCAATGTAAATTGACCGCCACGATCATGTGATTTGACACCGTTGGACTTCTTTCAATTCAAGAGCTAAAGGATGAGATAATTCGGCACATTAAAGACATTGAAACTCAATTATGTTTCAGAGTCATTGAAAATATGGGCCATCGGATAAAAGTATGTCACCGAAGTCGTGGCGAGCATTTGGTCGATATTTTGCTTCACACATAATTGTCATAGATCCTTCTATCATAATAGAAAATATTAAGATAATTCTCTGAAAATGATTTGTTTTATTTAAATTAACATCGTGCGTTTTGTTTGGACCACCCTTTATCTTATTCGAAGAAGCTCCATCTGTTATTTTACTTAAATATGTTAAATTTATTAGAATTAAGGATACTAAAACGTGTTAAAGTGTATTAATACTTAATAAATGATGAATTAATTTTCTGGTAAAACCTGTATTGATATAAGATAATACGTAGAAATGTCTCAGTTGGTATTCCTCTTGATAATGAAGGCGTCGAACAAATAATTGGAATGTCGCTATCTGCATTTCTATCTTTCAACAAAACGAAAAGTTGCCGTGAATACAGATAAAGTGTATAAGAAAAGAGAAAATACGCATTTCGTACTGCTAGTGGTAAAAAGAGTCAACTTAAAGCTTTTTATAGTTTTTCCTGAGAGCCCAAACGGATTTCAACGTTGTTTTCCGCTCCAAGAGAGAAATGCAAATTAAATGAAGACCGCGTCCAGCAGCGGATTTCATATACATTTTGTTTTTGTTTCTTTATATTTTTTGTGTTTGGCAACAACAAAACTACATATATAAAAAAATATTTATCTTCCTCTCTTAAATTCCATACATAAAAAATATAAGGCAAATCTATCTATCTCTTTCTTTCTTATATAAATTTAATGTAAACTTATGCGATTCATTTTGCAACAACGGCAACACTGACAGAGAGGGAGAGTAAGAAAATGAGAGCTTTTGAGAATCCGTTGTGAAATTAAAATAAATTTTAATTTCTTGCGGATTCCGCTGTGTTGTTTTAGTTGCCAAATCTTCATATAAAAAATAATCCGCTAGGTTGTGTTTGGGCTTTGATAGATGGTTATGGATGATGTTACTCAGTGAGAAAGAAAGTACATTGAGCCCAACTACAACTTTATTTTGATATAAGAATACTTCCACCTACTCGCATTACAAACAAGTACCCTTTTTTCATAGAGTGTCAATGGAAGGCAAGACCGTGCATTCTTCCTGTCAAATCTCGATTTTATTAAATCAACACTCAAAAATATTTCTGTACGTATGGAAAATATTTTTCTATTAAAATGGAGAGGATAGAAAATATTTTATGTCATTTTTGAGTTATTTTTGAGTTATTTTTTGTTATATTTTCCCATTGGACACAATCAGAGCTTTGCGGCTCAGAAAAATGGGGTAATAATCGTAAATAGAGGAATTGCGTTCTGTCTACGAATTTTGCTGACACAATAGAAGATTCCAACTTCCTTTGAATGGCTGCTGTAGAAGTTGTAAGAGAAAGTAGAGGAATCAATAGGACACTTATTTTACCATTGTGCTGCTCTTACCGGAAAAATGTGTCAAAAGTGCCAAATTGTGAAATGTGCGTTAAAATAAAAACCAAGAATTGATACCGTATTACTGTTAATTTGACGACACCACATCAGTGTTGAATTATTCCATAACATTATATAATTAATTTCGTGTGTAAAAAAGTTTTAAACGAAAGGAGTCAATAAAACAATTAAGCCACGAAATTGCTCCCTCAGTCATTTACGTTTAAAAGTTGATTAACTGTAAAAAATTTATTCTCAGTGATTTTTAAAGATGTAACGAATAAAAAGATTATCGAAAAGAATAAGGCATCATTTCCTAACAAAATTGCTTTCTGATAAGCAATTACTCAGCAGTTTATATCCTTTCTGATTAGCAAGTGTATTTTAAATTTTATTTATTTAAAATTTCATCAATTTTATTTTCTAAAATATAATTTTATTTCCATAAACTTTTAGCATACTTTAAGTAAAAACATGCTATTTTTTTTATTGATAAAATCAAAACTAATATTTAAAATACACATTCATAAATTCTGATTAAAATCAATAACATGAGTATATTATATAGATATATAATCAAAAGAAAAACTCTTTTTCAATCACATAATTATAATAATAATGAATTAATAACAACATATAAACTGAAATTATTATGCAAACAATTTTTCATGACACATAACAAAATTTATAAAAAAAAAAAAAATAATAATATTAATAAATATTTGTGAAAAAAAACACAGAAATTAAAAATAATCATAAAAAAAAACTTTAAATGAGGTGACAAACAAACAATCATTTGTAACGACAATCATAAAAATATTATGCAAAATGGAAAAATACAATTTGTAATATAAAATAAAAATAATAATAAAAATAAAAAACCAAATAATAAGTGTAATATATCAAGCAAAGTGAATAATAATAAAAAATAACGACAATGTTAATTAAAAAATAATTTTATAGCAACCAGAGCAAGTAAAAATAATATATTGCCATATTATAAATATAAAATAAAAAAAAAACTACTTTTAAATTAAATGTTTAATTATGAAATTGCCAAGGGATTCAAAGATTAAACTCAAACTGATTAATTAAAACAGAAAGTATTTAAAAAAAATAACACACATACTTTTAGGTGCTATATTAAAAGATTTAAAGTAGAAATTAATATATATATATATATATATATATATATATATGTTTTTTTAATAAATAAAATCAAAAAATAAATTTAAAATTTAATTTTATATTAAAATTTATGTTTAAAGTTTTATATTAAATTATATACAAAATACTTGAATTATATTTTAAATTATAAGTTAATAAAATTAAATTTTTACACAAACTTTAAGCCTAATTTTAGGCTTTTAAAAAGGCCTTTGAATTGTGATTTTATTAAATTAAATATTTTTAAATATCGATTTTATATAACTTGGAATCCCTTGATTTTTTCTTAAAGTATTTTAAATTTTTGTTTTAATTAACTCATGCTTTTAGTGCTTTTTGGGAATTTTATTATTTTATTTTTACAATTTTATATTTAAACATGCTTTATGTTGCTTTTAAAATAATAATAAATTTTATGTAAACATGCTTTAAAACCATTAAATTATTTAAGTGGTATTTATTAAAAAGAAAATAATAATAAATAAAAAACGTAAAATATTAATAAAAAAATTAATTATTATAAGTAAAAACATTTTGTTTAATCAATTAATTTGGATTTTTGTTGTATTTTTTTTCTTTCGAATAAATATATAACAGTGGAGATTGAAAATGGTTAGTAAATGGAATATTTGTTAAAAATTAATATAAAATTAACATTTAAATGTTTATATTTGAAATCGTTAAAATTCCTGGTCAAAATTTGACAAATGAAATACTTGTTTAAAAAAAAATAGTAATAAAAATACATCTGTTTAGGTTTCAATGAAACCAAAATGGATAAGACAACAAGACAAATTTCGAACCGGATGTCGGCTTACGACTTTGTAACCTCATCTATAAAAGCGTTTACGACGTTAGGTTCAACATCTCTTTACTTGGCCCAAACGCCTGGTGCTGCTAACTGAGTCCCGCAAAAACACGGCGGGCGCCGTGTTTAGGTTTCAACGAATGCTGACGAAGTGTGTAGCGGTATAGAAAATACGTATTCCACTCTACTGGTGTCTAATTATTTTCCAGAAACTCTGTTTTGATACAACCACAAAGAGACAATAAGGCAATTTACGATTGCAAACTTGTTTAACATCTAAAATTAATCCTTGAAAGCTACGTTACTCTACCGTAAATGTAGCGAATCAGCTGACACGTTTTACTTATGTGAGTTATGTGTGAACCTAATCAAATTAGGTCGCTCTACGTTTTTACGTGACAGCTGTAAGAACAGTGTTGACAGATTTTTATTTCAATACAGTAAATCTGCGTAAAAAATCGCTTTAAAAAATTTATCAATTGGACAATTTATTTTGCTGTTTTCTCCACTAAAAAACTGTTAAAAAAATTAAATAAAGCGTAGAGTTGAATCAATAATTAAAAATTAAAAATTTTTGTCATAAAAGCACAAATTTTGTTTTGTATACAAATCGCTAAAATACAAAGCAATAAATCTAGCGATTTTCAAACTAATTGAGACTAACTAGAAATATGTGTAATTGACATCACTTATGTTTATGTGTACAAAACAACAACAAAGTATTGGCTACAATTTACGTTTTTTGAGTAACCATTCACTTACGTTCCATTTACATTTACGTTTTTACATTTACGGTAGAGTAACAGATCCTTGAACATAGAAAACAACTAGAACTCCAACTTGCTCACAAAAAACCTAACTGTCAAAAAAACCTCTTTGTATGTGTTAGTAGAATTTTCTATAGAACAAATGTATACGTGTAAAAAGAGTAATTTTTGGTTGCTGAGCGAATGAAAAGAGTTGGAGTTCTAGTTGTTTTCTATGGCTTTGAATGTTAATGTTTTAAAGAAAATACGTAAAGTTAACTTCAAAAGGTTTTTTTTTTAAGTTAACTTTAAAGAGTTTTTTTTTTTTTATGAGAAATCTGTATTGAAAATTTTATTCCTAAATGGTTATTTCATAATTTAAGATATCTTTATAAGTTAAAAATATATGGAAAATTAACCCTTGAATGTTTTTCCTATTTTTAAGAATATTTTTACCAGACAAAAATATAGATTAACTTAATTTTTATCGTTAAATGAAATTTTATTTTCAGAATTCTGTCTTTAGTTCTCTTTATGTAAAGTTTTGAACTGTTTTTTTATGAGATAAAAATACATTTAAAATTAACCTTTGAATGTTCATGTTTTTAAAGAAGATTTTGTCAGACAAAAATATTAAAATGAAGGTTAATTTTGAACAATTTGTGTAAGATAAAAATATCTTTAACATTAACCCTTGAATGTTCTTTTTATATAAAAATTATAGATTGACCTAATTTTTACTCTCCAAAAATTTTCAGTTATATCAGTAATTTGTCGGTTCTTAATCAAACTCAAAATTTTTCATTATTTAAAACTCTGAGGCTTTTTTCTGTTCTTCGGTAAATCGATTTTTTTTTTTTTTTGGTTTTAAATTATTTTCTTTACTTTTTAAATCAAGACTAAGGTATATTTGTATTTTATCCTTAAATAATTTGTCTGTTTGTCGGATATTTTTGTTTTTTTCTAATAATTTTTATGATTATGTTATATGCTAGACAATTCTCTTATACGATTTTTTGGCCTTCAATAATTCTCATTTTGGTGTACAGATTTACTTATCTTTATAAATTGGCATTTGACTGTTATATTGTATGATTGTTTTCGGTGTCTGAGAGTCTTTAAATTATTTTGTTTGCCAAGTCCAACTTATATTTGAATTTTATGTTTAAATAATTTGTCTGTTTGTCGGATACTTTTATAATAATTTGTATATTTATGTCAAATTTTTGTCTGGTGGATCTTTTACCATATATTTAATGCTTCGATAATTTGCGTTTTTATGTTCAGATTTACCTTCTTAAATCGCGTTTCAACTGTTAAACTGTATAATTGATTCGAGTGTCTGACAGTCCTCTTATTTATAAATTTTAAATTAAGTTGTTTTATTGTTAAACCAAGACCAAGTTATAGTTAAATTTAATGCTTAAGTAATTTGTCGGTTTGTCTGATATATTTGTTAATATCTAATAATTTGAACATTTATGTCAAATGTCTGGTGGACATCTTGAAAATTAAGTTTTTTCATTGTCGTTAGGCGGTGATTTCTGTTTGTCAGATTGTCTTTTGTCGATCGACTATTGCTATATAATTTTGTTAGCTTATCAAAAATAATTTTAGTGCATATATAAATTATTCTATAATCATTTATTCATATAATCATTTGACGCAGTATTAACAATTTCAAATATTTTTATTTACATTTTTCTATTTGCATAGAAGCAGTTCAATATTTAATATAAAAAAATAATAATAACTTTCACCATTTCTTCCCATTTTTTTTAATCTCCACTGTTAATTTATTCATTGTTAATTTTTTTTTCTTCTTTTTTTTTTTAACACAATTAATATTGCTATAATTTTTATTATTACAGGTGCTAAATTATGGTGCGTTTTTAAAATTAAGTGCTGTTAAATATTACAACAAAAAGTGCTTTATATTATAGTGGTAAATTTAAAGCAATTTTTTTATTATTGGTTTTTAGGTGCTTTTGTTTGTTTACATTTGGACTTGTTTTAATTTAATTTTTGTGCTAATAAAAATAAAGGTGCCATTTATTAACTTTTATTATTATTTTTAATTTTTTTTTTGCTTAATTATTAATGTGCAATAATTTATTTATACTTTTAGTTTTTGCTTTTGTTTATTTTGTAGCAGTTTTCAAATAGGTGCATAAATATTTATATGGTAGAAAAATATTTTAACACACACTATTTTTCATAGCTGACACACACACATTGAAACAATTATTTAGCATGCTATTTATTTGTTTAAACATTTTTTGGGGGTTTGAAATTTGCTAAATATGAAAATTAAATACACAATTTGTTATTGTGTTTATTTAGATTATGGTTTAATAATCTATTAGATAAATCATAGTTTAAAATTTAAGCTTGAACTGAGAGAAATTTTAAGTTACATTTATTCATAGTTTTTTTAAGCATTAGAAATGTTGTAGCTAATTTTTTAAAGCTTTTTTTATTAGAAATTTTCTAGCTTTAAGTCTTTATTATTTGTTAATTTTGTAGTAAAATATCCTACATTTAGAATTTTATGTGACTTACCAATTTTATACTTTAATAAAAATGTGGAACGTTTGTAACAACCCTGCTGTTTGCTGGACAATTTTATTAAAAATATAATTAAAATAAAATAAAATAAAATAAAATAATAAACAAAAAACTTTAATACTTTGTAGGTTTTATTATGTTGTTGAATGTCTGCAAATGACTGTGTGTGTATTTTTATTACATGAGATAAAACAAAATAGCTTCAAAAGAAGCCCAAATAGCAAATAAAAATATGACTTAAAACGAATTTTTCTAAAACAAGTAGCCCCTGATTTGTTTATTTTTTTTTAATTTACAGGATTATCTGAACTAGAACTGAACTAAAACTGAACTAGAACTGAACTAGAACTGAACTAGAACTGAACTAGAACTGAACTAGAACTAAACTAGAACTGAAATAGAACTGAACTAGAACTGAACTAGAACTGAACTAAAACTGAACTAGAACTGAACTAGAACTGAACTAGAACTGAACTAGAACTGAACTAAAACTGAACTAGAACTGAACTAGAACTGAACTAGAACTGAACTAGAACTGAACTAGAACTGAACTAGAACTGAACTAGAACTGAACTAGAACTGAACTAGAACTGAACTAGAACTGAACTAGAACTGAACTAGAACTGAACTAGAACTGAACTAGAACTGAACTAGAACTGAACTAGAACTGAACTAGAACTGAACTAGAACTGAACTAGAACTGAACTAGAACTGAACTAGAACTGAACTAGAACTGAACTAGAACTGAACTAGAACTGAACTAGAACTGAACTAGAACTGCACTAGAACTGAACTAGAATTGAATTAGAACTGAACTAGAACTGAACTAGAACTGAACTAGAACTGAACTAGAACTGAACTAGAACTGAACTAGAACTGAACTAGAACTGAACTAGAACTGAACTAGAACTGAACTAGAACTGAACGAGAACTAAACTAGAACTGAACAAGAACTGAACAAGAACTGAACTAGAACTGAACTAGAACTGAACTAGAACTGAACTAGAACTGAACTAAAACTGAACTAGAACTGAACTAGAACTGAACTAGAACTGAACTAGAACTGAACTAGAAATGAACTGAACTAAAACTGAAGTTGAACTCAACCAGAACTGTACTAAAGCTGAACTAGAATTGAACTAGAACTGATTTCAGAGCTGTTGACTCTGAAGTCAATGTTAGTTAATAATATTTTTTTTTCAATAATGTTTTATAAAGTATTTTGCATCAAATCCATATACATAGTTTTGAAAATTTTGCTCTCTTGACTTTTAAAAAAATCATATAAATTTATAATCATTCAAAATGGTTATATTCATGCATTTATAATTATTACTGTAAGTGTAATGTGATAATATTGTCTTTAATTGTTCTAAGTGATAATGCATAAAGTATATTCAGAGAATATGTTGTATAAACATAAATTAAAATAATTTGAAATAAAATAAATGTAATAAATCTCTATTAAAAATAAATGTAATAAATCTCTATTAAAAATAAATATATAAAACTAAACTTAAATCAAGAAACTATTAATAAAATATGAAGATAAAAAGTTGTAGATAAATTGTAATTACGATAAATAAGTATATGTTTGTATAATTGTTAAGTATTTAATGTTTTTAAGAATAAATGCATAGGTATAGGTGTATAAATATGTTAAGTATATAATAAGTGAATTAATAAGTACCTATATGTTGTAAGTATGTTTTATTTTATGTTTTATAGACTAAAAATACTATATTAATTGAGAATAATTGGGTCACTTGTAAGAATTAGCTCAGAATTTAATATTAGTATTTTTAGTCCATAGTATTTTACTGTTTAAATAAAAATCTAAGTAAATAAAATAATTTAAAATTGTCCATTTAATAAAAGTCTGAATGAACCCTTTCTTAAAATATTTCGCTGAACAAGATCTTAGCACCATTAATATATATATATTTTTTTTTTAGTAGTTAACTAAAATCCAAATAACATTTTTAAAATATTAGGGCTTTCACAGTTTATTTAAAGCTTAGAACATTAAATGTTATTCAGCACAAGTTAAAAAATAAAGCATAGTTCCCTAAAACTGATGGCTACAAATAATGGCTTAAGCTTTATTAAACCTTTCCCTCCTTATAACATTTAATGATTTAATTCTCAAACAAACTGTGAGCACCTTAATTTTTCTGTGTAAAATCTCTCTAATATGATTCGTTTAATAAATAAAAATTAAAAATATAAATTTTTTTATAAAAATTTAAATAAAATATAATAAATATTCATAAATTCTCTAAGGATATATTTAATAATTTTTATGAAGTATGTATAAGTATAAAACAGTAACTTTCAAACATTAAAACAACACCTTCAAAAAAACTAACTTAAAAATTTCAATTAATTAAAATGTTAATAAAACAAAGTAAATAAAAAACTTAAAACTAAGTATAAAACTACTACTTGATTTAGATATTTTTTTAGGGTTATTTGGTATATAAAAAAACTTTAGTTTTTTATAAAATTTATATAATTTTATATAGAATTTTTGGCACCTTATGTTAATTTTTATTTAAGTTATATATTTTTATATAAATTTGATATGTAGGTTTGTATTTATTTTTAATATATTTTAATTAAATATATTTATATTTTTATATAAATAGTAAAAATAATTAATGAAAACGATAAAAAAATATTTACTTACCATATTGTTTCGTACGGACGGGTATTGGTGGTGTAGTGGCACCTTCACCTCTTTGAGAACGAGCTGCCAGCCAAATGTAGTATAAAGTATCAGGATACAAACCATCAAGCGTATAAGATTCGGTATTAGAAATGCGCCTGTAAAAGGAAGTAACAAATAATATAGATTAGTAAATTGTTGGGGATCTATTACTTGATAACAAGTGAACTAAGAATGTACCACAAATGAAATGAAATAGAGCTAAGAGTGAACTTAAAATATGAACAAATTGAACTAGAACTAATTCAGAACTAATTTAGAACGGAAATAATACTAAATAGGAAATGAACAGGAACTGATTTAGTATTGAAATAAAACTGTATTGGAACTGAATTAGAAGTGAATTACCACTGAACTAAAACAAAACTATAAATAAATTAGTACTGAACTAGAACTGAAATTAGAACTGAACTAGAACTGAACTAGAACTGAACTAGAACTGAACTAGAACTGAACTAGAACTGATCTAGAACTGAACTAGAACTGAACTAGAACTGAATTAGAACTGAACTAGAACTGAGCTAGAACTGAACTAGAACTGAACTAGAACTGAACTAGAACTGAACTAGAACTGAACTAGAACTGAACTAGAACTGAGCTAGAGCTGAACTAGAACTGAACTAGAACTAAACTAGAACTAAATTAGAACTGAACTAGAACTGAACTAGAACTGAACTAGAACTGAACTAGAACTGAACTAGAACTGAACTAGAACTGAATTAGAACTGAACTAGAACTGAGCTAGAACTGAACTAGAACTGAACTAGAACTGAACTAGAACTGAACTAGAACTGAGCTAGAGCTGAACTAGAACTGAACTAGAACTGAACTAGAACTAAACTAGAACTGAACTAGAACTGAACTAGAACTAGAACTGAACTAGAACTGAACTAGAACTGAACTAGAACTGAACTAGAACTGAACTAGAACTGAACTAGAACTGAACTAGAACTGAACTAGAACTGAACTAGAACTGAACTAGAACTGAACTAGAACTGAACTAGAACTGAACTAGAACTGAACTAGAACTGAACTAGAACTGAACTAGAACTGAACTAGAACTGAACTAGAACTGAACTAGAACTGAACTAGAACTGAACTAGAACTGAACTAGAACTGAACTAGAACTGAACTAGAACTGAACTAGAACTGAACTAGAACTGAACTAGAACTGAATTAGAATCGAACTAGAACTGAAGTGGAACTGAGTTAACCTGAATTAGATTTAAACTAAAACTAAAAGAACTTCAAAAAATTGTTTTGTTCCTAAATTTTCATATCTCAGTTAAGCATAATTTTAAGCAAATATTTATTTATTTTAAATTAAATTTCCGCTTTAACACTCTCAATAACATAATTTATTTTCAAATAAATCATTAATTTATTTATTTTAATGAAATTTCCTGCATTTTTTAATATTATTTGTTTCTTTCCTTGTCAGCCGATGATGACACCCCAAACAATAATGATAATAATGCTGCTAAAGGTGTTCTATTTTCTGCGTATTTATTATTATTTTACTCACTTGTGATGATCCTGTTTGGCGTATGTATCATTCCAGTATAATTCATAATGAACAATATTTTCACTGGAATGTGTCGGTTTGGACCATTGCAATGTAACTGCGGTCTCGCCGATATCGGTGGCCCGGAAATTACTGGGTTGCGAAGGGACACCTGCATTAAAATAAGCAACCCCATTTCAACAGCCATATGCAGCAAATATTTGACAGAGTGTTGTAGGTTTTGTAGTATTGTTGTTGATGTTTGCGGTTCAGAGTTCATGATAAAAACCAGATGGATGTTGATGATGTAAAATGTTTATATTGATTTATATGCCAAAATGTAAAAAGGACATGTAACGCAGCAAAAGAGCGGGAAAGAGAGAAAGATAGAGATGATGACAATGTTAATAAAAATTCACAAACGGAAATTAAATAAAATATTTGTTTTTGCGTTGTTGTTTCGTTTTTACACACAATAACAACAATACAATTTTTTCCAATTTTCACTATCAATATTTGAAAAAGTGTAAAAAAATGGTATAAAATATTGTAAAATATACAAATAACAATATAAAATTGAAATATTAAAAGATAAAAATTTTGTTGTTTCTTGTTGCCTTATTTTTATTATTATTTTATTTAACTTGGCCATAACAAATAGCAAACAAAAATGTATTATATAAAGCAGAGGTTATACCACATACTTTTTTTATAACTATAGTATTTGTTGTGGCCAATAACATTTTCAGATATCATTTAAATTAAATTTTTATTTATAAATATTTATTATTGTTATTATCAGTTTTTCCTTTTCATTTTCAATTTATGTTTATTGCATCTTTTAACCAAAATATCAAACAAATAAAAGTAAAATGCTATAAAATAATATCTTCTTTGCAGATCAAAATTAAAATAAAAAAAAAATGAATTCACAATAAATTTTGTTCATTATTCTCCCCCACCAATCAGCCTACTAACAAACCATTAAGTGTCCTGTCAGGTCGGCTTCATTCTTTAACAAAAAAAAAAAAAAAAAACTGTATACAAATATGAACCTCATTGTATGTGATGTGATTGTTGCTGAAACACTTCATCATACTTTGCATATTTGACCAAATTTTTATTTCCACTTTTATTTACTTTCGTTCTTTTTTTTTTTTTTTCGTTCAACCAAATAGTTATGGAGGAGTAAATTTTTGGTTGTAAAAAAACTTTTTAAATAAGAAAATTTGTTTTTCTTTTATTTTCATTACAATTTTTGTTTGTTGTGTTAAAACGCGTTTTAACACAAAGTTTTATTTCCCAAAGTAATGTGTTATTAAAATTGAAAAGATAAATGTTGAACTTTTGTCGTAATTTATATGAATTATTGAGAAATATAATTGGGAAATAAAAATTTGCAAAAATATTGAATTTATAGTCAATTTAAGAAAAATATGAAATTTATTAAGAAAGTCAGTTCTAGTTCAGTTCTAGGTCCGTTCTTGTTCAGTTCTAGTTCAGTTCTAAATCAATTCTAGTTCAGTTATATTTCTGTTCTAATTCAATTCAAGTTAAGTTCAAGTTTAATAATAGTTCAGTTCTAGTTAAGTTCTAATTTATTTTTCATTCAGTTCTAGCTCAGTTCGAGTTTAATTCTAGTTTAGTTCTAGTTCAGTTATAGTTTAGTTCTAGTTCAGTTCTAGTTAAGTTCTAGTTCAGTTCTAGTTCAGTTCTAGTTCAGTTCTAGTTCAGTTCTAGTTCAGTTCTAGTTCAGTTCTAATTCAGTTCTAGTTCAGTTCTAGTTCAGTTCTAGTTCAGTTCTAGTTCAGTTCTAGTTCAGTTCTAGTTCAGTTCTAGTTCAGTTTTAGTTCAGTTCTAGTTCACTGCAAAATTTTCCGAAGATCGGTCCATAATTTACCATAGCTTCCATATAAGACTCAATTTCAGTAATCACAAAAATGTGCATAAATACATGTGAATGTTAATATCGAAGTAATATTCTCTATTAGTATGTAGGTCCACAATTGGCCTCTTCCCGAATTTTGGTACACATAGACAATGGTGTTGAGTATCGTATGGTCAGGCTTGATCGACTATATCTTTTTTTCTCGTTTGGATTAAAATCAAATAAGTGTTTTCGAGATATCCTTTAAAAAAAATCTTAATTTTACAAATCACTATTCATAAATCCTTTAAACGCCTTGGGTGATCTCGGACCATTAAGGCAGCAAGTCTTCAAAGTTGTTCAAACTTGCAAACGATGCTTAAGCACCCCAAACAACATAGCAACCAACAGCCTGCAAAGGCATCCAACAGAACACAAAACTCAATAAATATATGAAGTTGATCTTAAAGTAGCAACAATAAATACAAAAATTTAAATGTAACTCTCAATATCACTTCTCGCCTTGTTGCTCTCTGTCGGAGAAAACGTATGCAACAATGGCAAGTGATAGGAGAACTGAGTGGAGATGCCATAGGTGTAAAACAAGAAAAGCATCTACCAACAGCAACAATGCGTATCACATAATAATCGATGATAACCCACTACCAACAAACCAACAAAAACAACAACGAGATGATGATGCTGATGACAACGAATCATCCAAACGCTTTAAAAACTCATTGTCTCTAACTGATGTCCACAATAATCTATGCTTGCTAAAAACTGATATGAAAACAGACATAAACGAAATTAAAACATCCATACAACAACTTACTTCAATAATAAATCATAACACCCAAACAAACACAGACATTCAAACTGCTCTGAACTCAGTTACACACTCTCTTTCAACTCTTACATCTCAAGTAAGTGAGCTTTCGTCTCAAGTTAGTGAGCTCTGCGAAAGTAATAAAGAAAAGGAAAAGAAACTGCAAGAGATGGAAAAACGCATTAACGATTTAGAACAACAACTCTTAGGCAAAACCATAGAGATTAAAAATATTCCCAATGAAAACTCTCTTCCTAACGATGTTGTGAAAACGATTGCTACATCGTTAAACGTAGAGGTTAACGATGCAGATATAAGCAACTCTTATCAACTTAAAAAATCACAAAAAATGATCATAGAGTTTACAACATTAAACAAAAAGAAAGAATTCATGGGAAAAATCAAGCGGCATAGAGTTGAATCAAAAATATTAACGGGGGATGAAAACAACAAAAACTTTGTATATATCAATGATCACCTTACACCGTATAAACGCCACCTTCTTTGGCTGGCAAAAACAAAGGCCAAAGATTCAAATTGGAAATTTGTCTGGGTTAAAAATGGAAATATTCTCGCAAAAAAGAATGAAATCTCTAACCCAATATTTTTACACAATGAATCTGATATTGAATTGTTAACTTCCGCAATTTAAACTTAAACTAAAACACAAAAACAATCAGCAACAGTATCAAATTAAAAAATTATGAACACAACAAAAACTAAAGAAAATTTTAATCAAATAGATAAAAATCTCCTGAGTTATCCCAACTCTATAATCTACATGAATATTAGATCACTTCGCTTAAACTTCACACCATTCTTGGCATCCATACACCACATTATAAAAAGCATTAATTTTATCGTACTTGTTGAAACTAACATTACAAATAATGAAAACAATATATACAAAATAAATGGTTTTTACTCTCTTTTCTTAAACAGAGATGGCAGAGGCGGGGGGATTGCATTGTACGTAAGAGAAAATATCACACACACAAACATTAATCTAAAAACAATATCTTTCGAAGAAATCCAAATTGATGTATGTAATGAAAACAAAACCTTTTCTCTTATCGCAATTTATCGACCGCCAAAAAATAATACCAAAGAGTTTATAATTGAACTGGACCAAACAATAAACAAAATAAAAAACAAACAAGATGTTATTGTTATTGGTGATATTAATATCGACATCCTCACACAAAACATAACAGCAACAAAATATACAGAAATGCTATCGTCTAATGGACTTGAGTGTATAATAAAAGAGAGTACAAGAGAAGATGTAAACAAGAAAACCAGTTCTTGTATTGATCACATTTATGTACGTAATAATAAAACAACAACAATAACACATGCTGTAGTAGTGAGAACAAGCATCTCAGACCATTACGCGTTGTTTTTCTGTGAATATGAAACAAAAGAAAATAAAAAACAGGGTATGGAAACAATATTAAATCAGGGGGCCAGAATTAATAATTACAAAGTGAACAAATATATCAATGAGTGTAACTGGAGTGAAATTGGACAAAGTATAAACACCAACGATATGTTTATTAAAATGTATGAAAAACTTAGTCACATTTATCAAAAAGCGAAAACACCCAATAAAAATAGTAATAAAAAAAGAATGATAAATCCGTGGTTAAACGAACATCTTTTAAAAGCGTGTAATATACGGGATAAACTCTATAATAAGTGGAGAAACAACAAAAACAATAAAAATTTCGAAAGTGATTATAAAAAATTTAGAAATTTATTAAATAAAAAATTAAATAATGCTAAAAACTATTACTATAAAAATAAATTCATGGAAAATAAAAACAATGTGCGAGTTACGTGGCAAATAATAAATGAAATTACGGGTAAAGAAAATAATAATATTGATATGACATTAATTAAAAATTTCAAAAACGAAAATATTTTGGCGATAACAAACAAATTTGAGTCCAATTTTAATAATAATGTACAAAAAATTCTTCACAAGTGTGATATCAAAACTCTGCAATACAACAAACCAACACTGTCAAACTCTATTTATCTTCCTCCGACGACAGAGGAAGAAATTTCTGGTATTCTAAGAAACATTAACGTAAAAAAGGGAGCAGGTATAGATGATATAAGGCCGAAAGACATTAAAAACAATGCTAATCTACTGACTCCAATAATAACTACCTTCATAAACTCCAGCATCAGCAACGCAACAATACCAAATTTATTAAAAACATCTATAATTAGACCGATATATAA
Source organism: Protophormia terraenovae (assembly GCA_951394005.1). Lineage (NCBI taxonomy): Eukaryota > Metazoa > Arthropoda > Insecta > Diptera > Calliphoridae > Protophormia > Protophormia terraenovae. The sequence goes on along the minus strand of OX596074.1, from coordinate 22,811,080 downwards.
AAACGGAATCAAAAACGACTACAACAATTACAGACCAATAGCAATACTCCCGATTATCGAAAAAGTCTTAGAAGAAGTAATTGCTAGGAGACTTAATGAGTATATAAACAAATATAAAATAATCAATCCTAGCCAGTACGGTTTTCAAAAAGGCAAAAACATAAATAAACTTTTAGGAAACTTTTCCAACCAAATAAACAAAAGCCTTAGCGAACACAATCACTGTTTAGTATTATTCATAGACTTCAGTAAAGCATTTGATACTTTGGAACACAAACATCTATTAGAAACTTTAGAAAGGTATGGGATACGTGGTAACTGTCTAGAATGGTTTAGAAATTATTTAGAGTTTCGGACATATAGGGTGAAAATTGGAAGCTGTTTAAGTGAACAAACTTTTTCCGGCAACAACGGTGTACCTCAAGGTTCAAAACTTGGTCCAATCCTTTATCTAATATACTCCAATGATATGCTAAATGTTCTAAAAAACAGCACAGCATATGCATACGCAGATGACACAGCTCTTGTGATATGCAAAAAGAACATCGAAGAAGCAAGTAGACTTATGCAAAATGAGCTAAACGTGATTTCAAAATGGTGCCATGATAACGGGCTAATTATCAACGCATCAAAAACTAAACTATTGCATATAAAACCGCCCCATCTTTTAAATCACGAAATTAAGCTAATATTTCACAATCAACAATGCCTACACAACAAAAACCCCTTTATGATAGACACCTGTAATTCACTAATAGAAGTAGTGAAATCGTTTAAATACTTAGGTGTGATCGTAGAAGAAAATTTTAAGTGGCTAATGCACATACAATATCTTCGAAAAAAACTGAAAGCAGCCGCATATAGCCTGTTCCATTTGAGTAATTGCACACCGTACACAGTTCTCAAGCAAGCTTACCTTTCGCTAGCCGAATCCTACATAAGGCACGGGATTACTGCCTGGGGAAGTTCGACATACTGCAGTAGTTTACAGCAAACTCAGAATCAAATCCTAAAAATTTTACTAAAGAACCAACAACACAATAACCATCAAATACAATACAGCATGGTATATGGTAATGCTTATGTAAATAATAACACTCACGTCAACAACAACACGCATGTCAGCAACAACATACGCGACAACAACAACACACACATCAACAACACAAACGTTAACAACACAAACCTTAACAACACATACGTCAGCAACACATACATCAACAACACAAATGTTAACAACAACAGAAATGTCAACAACTACACTCACGTTAACAACACATATGTTATCAACAACACTCACGTGAACAACAACACATTCTTCTACAACAGCACATACGTAAACAACACAAACGCTAACAACCATCAAAACGTTAACAGCAACACACATATTAACAACAACATAAACGTCAACAACAACACACACTTTAACAATACAAGCCTTAACAATAACCCAAACGTTAGCAGCAACACACACGTTAACAACGCATACGTCAACAACAACACAAATGTTAACAATAACTCACACATAAACAGAAATAGAAACGTACAAACTACCAGCTTAGCCACCAAATTACAACTTCTGAACATCAGAAGCATATATAACATCTCTTTAATAAATGAATTCTACAACGATCCTAGATTCCTAACGCCAATAGAACACATATATAATACAAGAAGTCGAGCTGAAGGAAGGTATCAGGTAGATCGTTTTAAAAACAACTATGGAAAGAACAGTCTAAATGTGGTATTACCAACCATTCTCAACAAAATTCCAATAAACATTTTAAATCAACAAAATATACATAAAAGGAAAAAATTAATTAAAACATTTTATATTAATTCGCAATGAATAAAATTATCTATATTACTATATTTTATAACATCCTGCAGATAAGCCGAATGGCTTCGCGGGATTAGACTTAAGCAAATTTTTGTAAATTTAAATCTGTTATTAATAAATTGAATTAAATTGAAAAAAAAAAAAAAAAAAAAAAAAAAAAGTTCTAGTTCAGTTCTAGTTCAGTTCTAGTTCAGTTCTAGTTCAGTTCTAGTTCAGTTCTAGTTCAGTTCTTTCAGTTCTAGTTCAGTTCTAGTTCAGTTCTAGTTCAGTTCTAGTTCAGTTCTAGTTCAGTTCTAGTTCAGTTCTAGTTCAGTTCTATTTCAGTTCTAGTTCAGTTCTAGTTCAGTTCTAGTTCAGTTCTAGTTCAGTTCTAGTTCAGTTCTTGTTCAGTTCTAGTTCTAGTTCAGTTCTAGTTCTAGTTCAGTTCTAGTTCAGTTCTAGTTCAGTTCTAGTTCAGTTCTAGTTCAGTTCTAGTTCAGTTCTAGTTCAGTTCTAGTTCAGTTCTAGTTCAGTTCTAGTTCAGTTCTAGTTCAGTTCTAGTTCAGTTCTAGTTCAGTTCTAGTTCAGTTCTAGTTCAGTTCTAGTTCAGTTCTAGTTCAATCCTAGTTCAGTTCTATTTCAGTTCTAGTTCAGTTCTAGTTTAGTTCTAGTTCAGTTCTAGTTCAGTTCTAGTTCAGTTCTAGTTCAGTTCTAGTTCAGTTCTAGTTTAGTTCTAGTTCAGTTCTAGTTCAGTTCTAGTTCAGTTCTAGTTCGGTTCTAGTTCAGTTCTAGTTCAGTTCTAGTTCAGTTCTAGTTCAGTTCTAGTTCAGTTCTAGTTCAGTTCTAGTTCAGTTCTAGTTCAGTTCTAGTTCAGTTCTAGTTCAGTTCTAGTTCAGTTCTAGTTCAGTTCTAATTCAGTTCTAGTTCAGTTCTAGTTCAGTTCTAGTTCAGTTCTAGTTCAGTTCTTGTTCAGTTCTAGTTCAGTTCTAGTTCAGTTCTAGTTCAGTTCTAGTTCAGTTCTAGTTCAGTTCTAGTTCAGTTCTAGTTCAGTTCTAGTTCAGTTCTAGTTCAGTTCTAGTTCAGTTCTAGTTCAGTTCTAGTTCAGTTCTAGTTCAGTTCTAGTTCAGTTCTAGTTCAGTTCTAGTTCAGTTCTAGTTCAGTTCTAGTTCAGTTCTAGTTCAGTTCTAGTTCAGTTCTAGTTCAGTTCTAGTTCAGTTCTAGTTCAGTTCTAGTTCAGTTCTAGTTTAGTTCTAGTTCAGTTCTAGTTCAGTTCTAGTTAAGTTCTAGTTTAGTTCAGTTCTAGTTCAGTTCTGATTGCATAGAAAAAAATTGGTGTAACTCTAACCTTATTTTACATATTTTTTAAAAGGTTTCCTGCTGCGTTGGTTTTGTAAAGAAGCTGTAAATATTTGTCAATCAGTTTTCACCCCTAATAAAATACCTTTTGAAGAGTAATATAAACCAATTTTTAAACTATTTGTTTTCCATCAATCAAATAACATTTAATCGACAATTTTTTTTTTCTTTTTTAATTTTCTATATTTGTATACAGAAATATTTACATTTCTAGCGTATATTTATTAAATTTTAAACATTAAGTAAGTATCAGTTTTAAAAACATGTATAGAATTACATTTATTGATAGAACATGTTGAAATAATTAAATAACAGAAGGTATGTTTTTAGTTATTGTTTATTAAATGAATTGAAATATTTGTATATGTATAGTGGTGATACACCCACATATTTGTAAATTATGTTTATTTTATTATACGGATAATACCAATCAATCGTTATATAACGTTACGATTAAAAATACCTTAAATGTTTTACAATTATTTATTTGCATAAATTTTATTGTTTAACAACAAACAATATTAATATATATATTTCGTTAGTAAAAAGGGTGACAGTAGGGAATCCAGGTTGTTAGGCTTATTTGAGTTAACCTTTAAAATATGATTGGGAACTCTAAACAATTTTTTGTTCCCTGCTAACTTTTTTTGTGTCTCATATAAATAGCAAGTTTTTCTTAATATTAAAATGCCTAGATTTGTAAAAATATTTAAACAATTCATTGGACACCCTCTTTTGTACCTTTAAGTTTACATTATATTTAAAATTTTGATTATAGCTTTTAATTCCCTGCATAGTCCATTTGATGTTTGATTGTTTTGTAATTTAATAAAACAATAGATTTATTTTTTTTCTCTGTGTTAGCAACCATTTATTTAAAGCCTCCTGCGATGTGATTTTTAACGCGCACATACGACTATTTGCTAATATAGATTTATGGTTTTGAAATTAAACTATTATAGTTAAATTTATTATGGTTTTATTGTTGTAGTTTGCTATTTGATTTCAAAAAACATAATATACATAAATGCAAATAATGTTTACATATATACATAATAGTAGTAAACACAGGTATAAATTTAAAAATGATTAATTGTTTTAAAGAAGATAAATGATGGTTTTAAAGAAGACAAATAAGAAAAAATTAGAGAAACTGAACTAGAACAGAAATGAAATTGTACAGGAAATGTAATAGAACTAAACTAGAACTGTACTAGAACTAAAATAGAACTGAACTAGAACTGAACTAGAACTGAACTAGAACTGAACTAGAACTGAACTAGAACTGAACTAGAACTGAACTAGAACTGAACTAGAACTGAACTAGAACTGAACTAGAACTGAACTAGAACTGAACTAGAACTGAACTAGAACTGAACTAGAACTGAACTAAACTAGAACTGAACTAAACTAGAACTGAACTAAACTAGAACTGAACTAAACTAGAACTGAACTAGAACTGAACTAGAACTGAACTAGAACTGAACTAGAACTGAACTAGAACTGAACTAGAACTGAACTAGAACTGAACTAGAACTGAACTAGAACTGAACTAAACTAGAACTGAACTAAACTAGAACTGAACTAAACTAGAACTGAACTAGAACTGAACTAGAACTGAACTAGAACTGAACTAGAACTGAACTAGAACTGAACTAAACTAGAACTGAACTAAACTAGAACTGAACTAGAACTGAACTAGAACTGAACTAAACTAGAACTGAACTAGAACTGAACTAGAACTGAACTAGAACTAAACTAGAACTGAACTAGAACTGAACTAGAACTGAACTAGAACTGAACTAGAACTGAGCTAGAACTGAACTTGAACTGAACTAGAACTGAACTAGAACTGAACTAGAACTGAACTAGAACTGAACTAGAACTGAACTAGAACTGAACTAGAACTGAACTAGAACTGAACTAGAACTGAACTAGAACTGAACTAGAACTGAACTAGAACTGAACTAGAACTGAACTAGAACTGAACTAGAACTGAACTAGAACTGAACTAGAACTGAACTAGAACTGAACTAGAACTGAACTAGAACTGAACTAGAACTGAACTAGAACTGAACTAGAACTGAACTAGAACTGAACTAGAACTGAACTAGAACTGAACTAGAACTGAACTAGAACTGAACTAGAACTGAACTAGAACTGAACTAGAACTGAACTAGAACTGAACTAGAACTGAACTAAAACTGAACTAGAACTGAACAAGAATTAAACTCAATTTAGACTTAGCTAGAAATCAGCTAGACCAGATTTAGAATTAAACAAGAATTTAAATTAAGCTGATCAGAAAATTGTATTAAAATTAACTATATATTTTTTAACCTTTACCTTTATTTTAATAGTTTAGTAAATATCATTTGCCTTGTGAAAAATGAATAAGTTTCTTCAGCAGGTTTAACTCACACACGTACATATACATACAATTATTTACGTAGGTACTATTTGCCATAGTCGTAATTTGTTTAATTTACAAAAGTACTCATTTTTGCATTTTTACTTGTGCTTATTATACACGTACTCGTTATATGTAAAATAATGTCATTTATAAAAACAATACAAGAAAAAAAAAAAAAAAGGATTGCAACAAAACTTTAAGGATCACGTTTCACATACGAATACAAAGACAAGGGGGAAGGAAAAGGACAAAATAAATGCAAAAATTACAGAGTCAAGATTTTGAAAAATTGCCCAACAGTTCTTTTGGAAATACACAAACTTATCATTTTAGTGGTTTCAATAGGTCAGCACTATTTACCCAACAGCAATATAAGAAATTATTTAAACAATATGAGAGATTTGTAAGAGATAATCAGTAGCAGCTCATACGTTTTTTACTAACTACATGTCATATTTCTTTGGAACCGTAGAGTAGCTAATATGTTAATTTAATCTTTTAATAAAAAAAAATAAATGTGTATAGATAGAGATTAATATCAGCAGCACTGCTGGATGTTCTTAGTATATAAAAGTAAGTTTAGTTATGTCAACTAAATAAATACATATATTAGTGGCTTACTATTTATACCTTTTTTACTTTGTTCTACACATGTAAACGACTAAAGCTTAAAGGAGTAAATTTGTTTATAATTTTAAAGCGTGACTAATTAAGTAGCTGCTGAATAGTTTAGGGGACACATAAATTATAAACTAATTAAATAATGACTATCCTAGACTATAAAATAAATATGAAAGTTTGTGTAGGCAGGAACATGTTTTTTAAAAAAGGTAATTTTCTTTACTAAGAAAAGAAATATTAAAAGCTTAACTGTCTTATTCACTTTAAAATTTTTTAATTTATCAAAGCTTTATAGAAAAATTTTCCGTACAAATTTGATAAATAAAAACTTTATAGATTTTATTAGGCATGAGGCAGTAAATCTTCAACCAATTTATATTATTTTATATTTATTCAACACTTGAACACTTTTGCTTTCTTTAAACAATTCAATCTTTTGATTATTATTTTCTTCCTGCTCGTCAGCAAACTCAATTTTTCATTTTTAAACATGATTTCGAAACAATTACATTAATTACAACATATTCCTTTTTATTATCTTTTGCAGCTGTTTCTTATTTTTTTATAATTTTTTCCCACCATCATTCAACACCAATCAATGTCATAATTTAATGTAAAAACTGGACTTCAAAAAGCAAAGAAACTTCGACAAATTGTGTTTGCTGTTATTTTATTTTTAACGTTACAACTTAAACTTCTATAAAATTTCAATATACATATACCCTACATATACTACTACAATTACAATAAATTGTTTTTCTGGTAGATTTAAATCGAAAAAAAGGATATGAAAATTGTAGTTGTAAGCATGTAAGCAATACATTTTTGTATTTATTATTTTAAATTGTGATTGTATCAGTTTAACATGTTGTTAACATTATAACAGCAAAATATGTATCTGTGTCCGTGTCAAGTGTGAGAACGAGACAGAGCCTGCATTTAATGATACTTTACTTTGCCCGTATAATTTATTTCGTTTTTATTCCTTAATGATTAAAAAAAATTGGACAATTTAAATATGTTGACAAAAGAAATTGTGCGCACGAACCAAAAAAAAAAAAAAATCATGTTAATTGGTGTCGATTAACAAGTGATTGAACTAAATACGAGCAGATAGACATTTTTGTCATACAGGAAAAAATGTTTAACAAATTCCGGGATTAATGAACATGATTACAGAATGATTTTGGTATTGAAGATACTACTTTTGGAAATTTTAATATTTTTACAAAATATGTAGACAAAAAGATTTTAAATAAATTACCTTCTATAACTGAATTAGTCATAAAGTAGAATTTAGCTAGAATTCAACTAGAGTTGAAGAAAAATTAGAACTGAACTAGAACTGAACTCGAACTGAACTAGAACTGAGCTAGAACTGAACTAGAACTAAACTAGAACTGAACTAGAACTGAACTAGAACTGAACTAGAACTGAACTAGAACTGAACTAGAACTGAACTAGAACTGAACTAGAACTGAACTAGAACTGAACTAGAACTGAACTAGAACTGAACTAGAACTGAACTAGAACTGAACTAGAACTGAACTAGAACTGAACTAGAACTGAACTAGAACTGAACTAGAACTGAACTAGAACTGAACTAGAACTGAACTAGAACTGAACTAGAACTGAACTAGAACTGAACTAGAACTGAACTAGAACTGAACTAGAACTGAACTAGAACTGAACTAGAACTGAACTAGAACTGAACTAGAACTGAACTAGAACTGAACTAGAACTGAACTAGAACTGAACTAGAACTGAACTAGAACTGAACTAGAACTGAACTAGAACTGAACTAGAACTGAACTAGAACTGAACTAGAACTGAACTAGAACTGAACTAGAACTGAACTAGAACTGAACTAGAACTGAACTAGAACTGAACTAGAACTGAACTAGAAATTAACTAGAACTGAACTAGAACTGAACTAGAACTGAACTAGAAATGAACTAGAACTGAACTAGAACTGAACTAGAACTGAACTAGAACTGAACTAGAACTGAACTAGAACTGAACTAGAACTGAACTAGAACTGAACTAGAACTGAACTAGAACTGAACTAGAACTGAACTAGAACTGAACTAGAACTGAACTAGAACTGAACTAGAACTGAACTAGAACTGAACTAGAACTGAACTAGAACTGAACTAGAACTGAACTAGAACTGAACTAGAACTGAACTAGAACTGAACTAGAACTGAACTAGAACTGAACTAGAACTGAACTAGAAATGAACTAGAAATGAACTAGAACTGAACTAGAAATGAACTAGAACTGAACTAGAACTGAACTAGAACTGAACTAGAACTGAACTAGAACTGAACTAGAACTGAACTAGAACTGAACTAGAACTGAACTAGAACTGAACTAGAACTGAACTAGAACTGAACTAGAACTGAACTAGAACTGAACTAGAACTGAACTAGAACTGAACTAGAACTGAACTAGAACTGAACTAGAACTGAACTAGAACTGAACTAGAACTGAACTAGAACTGAATTAGAACTTAACTAAAACTGAATTATTTTTTTTTTGTAATTTTCAAGGTCTTTTTTAAATAACTCTTTTCTTGTTAACCTTACACATCTCTGCTAAAGTGTATAATGACAGCAAAAACTCTGCCACTTTTAGTAGCCGGAAAAAAGTCGAGTGTTGACATTTTATGGAAAATTTAAATGTACAGAAAATATCATGGTTTTTTGAGTTTAAGGCAAACATTAAAATATAAAATGCGTTAATTAAAATAAATATATTCATGTACTTGTATACATATATATTTTTTCTGCAAACTTGATGTACACATTTGATGAAGAACTATAATTAAAACTCATTAAGGTTATTACTGTTAATAATTAAAAATGAAGATTTAAGCAAAATTGTTCGACTTTTCCTCTGACCTACACCTTAGTCATACAAAATTATCTATTAACTTTTTCTGAATATTTATTTAAGCAGATATATTCGTATTGTAAAATTTCATAATTCGTTAGTTTGTTATCACGTTTTTTTAACTAAAAAATGTATGAGCGCTTCTCTGTTAGTTCTGTGAATTAAAAACTATTTCAAATTATTTTCCTTTTATTGAATTTTCTTACATTTTTAAATTTGATTTTACTTTTCCCTATTGCTTTCCATAAACTTGATATAAAACTTCACATATAATAATATTCCATTTCATTTTATTTGACTTTTAAACATATTTTAATTTAACGCCTGACTTAATTTCACATACATGCATACATATGCGGTCTTTTGTTATACAGTAATGCCCTTAAAACTGTCAAGTTTTATATGGAAAAAACTCGTTAAAAATAAACATGATCAGACAGTTAAGCTGGCAATCCAGGCATAAGACATAAACAAAGACGAGGTCACAGGGATTTGGTTAAAGAAAAAAATATTGTATTGATAAATAATTGTATTCTCAAGGTTGTTGTTCTTATTAAAGATATAAAAATTAAAATTGTTTTAGAATTACATATACAGGTATTAAGCCTTTTTTCTCTTGAACGCAGGTTTACATATATTTTTTAAAGTTGAAGATGCAATAAACTTTTATTTTATATATAAAATTTAAAAATGTTATTAAATTTGTATAAATTGAAAATAAAATTTATCAAATATTGTGTTATTTAGTGTCATTGATAGTTTGTTTTGGAAAATTTTTTTTTTTTATTATAAGGAAAGAAACTCTTACCTTGTTGTGTTTTCACTTGTACTGGCGTGGACATTGGACCGGCTCCCATAGATGTATAGGCTTGTACACGTACTGTGTATATAGTATGGGGTGTTAAATCTGCTATCGTTGTCAATTCACTATTATCAACCATTTGCGAACTCCAAGAGGCTTCTGGTTGATTAGGATTTGTGGTATAGTAAATTTTATAGCCCTGGAAACAAAAGATGAAAGGAAGTTAAAATAATGTGATAAAAGAAACAAATTATAGTAAATAAAAACCCAAATATATGTTTTTAAATGTAAAAACAAATCAATGACTAATTTGCAAAATTTTTTAATGTATTTTATATATTTTAATAAATGGATTATATTCTAATTTTATTTAATTCAAAATAATATCCGAAAACAGGAACAATTTTAGAAAACGTTCTAAGATCATTAGTTCAAGAATTAGTGTAATCAGAACCACTTCAGATTTTTTAATAACTTCCTTAGAATTACTGGTATCGCAAACAATTCTAGTAGTCATGGATTAGAACCTTCTTATGATATTAAATTAGTTTTAAGGAATGTTTTTGAAAACCAATTCTTAACAAATAATTCCGTATGACCTCTACATCACTTCTCTGAACAAATTACTGGTTCTTAAATGACTTGAATAAAATTCAAAAACTTAATAAAAAAAAAAAAAAAAAAAGAGCAACAAAATTATATTGATTTAAAGAATGGTCTCTAGGAAATGGCTAAATTTCGAACAAAAATCATTGATTAAAGAACTAGTTCTAGAACCGTTTCATAGAATGGGTACTGGCTAGATAACGCTTCTACAGAATAAGTTCTGAAATGAGTACAGGCTTTCATGCATTCTGGAACTAGTTATAGAACTAATACAATTTTTCCTGGCAAGTTTGAATTTTGAGTTGAACCTTATTTATTGTTTAAGTTATGGGAGATTTTCTAAATTAAGTTTTTAGTTAAAATTAATCACACGACACCAGTTTTTTTTTAAATTAAAAATAGGTTTTTGATCTTTAAAAAATTAAAATCTTTAAAAACATTTTTTTTAATGAAGAATACGAACATTTTTTAATTTTAGAAGACTAAAAGAAAATTTAATAAGCTTCATTACTTAATTTATAATTTCTTTTAGTTTTCAGAAGTTGATAAAATTTCTGTATATTTTTACTTTAAAAATTCTCAAAAAATTTGTATTTATTATTTGTTTTATAATTCAAAAGCTTAAGAAGCATTAAGGCAGTGATTTTACTTTTATATTTAAAATAATTCTTTCAATGTTTTGAATACAAGTCATTTTAAATTATCGAGTTATCTTTATTACTTTGTGAGTTATGAATAATTATCAAAATAAACTCCTTAATTAATATCAATCATACGTCACCCGGTTTTAAACTAAAAATTGCTCTTAAATTTTTAAGCAAAGGGAATTTGTTTTTACTTTTAATTGCTAATGAATGGACTTTATATTTCTTCTTAAATATTATAAATTCTCTTTTTTAGATTATAAGCCTTTAAAAAATAACTATATTATCGTTGAGTTTTCTATATTTGAAAAAGGTTCTGCAATTTATTTTATTAAAAATTTTTTTCTTGTATTTTTTAAGTTTTAATTGAAAATTTAACAGTAATGATTAAATTTTTTCAAGAGACATTTTCTTGAATATTTTTAATACAAATTAGTTTGAGAGTTTAGTTCAACTTTATGAGTTTGTAATTTATGGACGATTTTCTAAACTATCAGCCTGTCCCACGATGTCGAACGAAAATTTCGTTCGACAAAATGTATGGGAAACAATAACAAAATTTTAAATTTATTTGTTGTTTTCCATATAAATTGTCGAATCGAAATTTTCGTTCGACATCGTGGGACAGGCTTTATTTCCTTAATTAATATCAATCATACTTTACTCACAGAAGGATGAAATTTAGAAAAATGGCGATTAATTAAAAATTAATACTTTGAAAAACCAATTGATAGGTAAAACTAGTTAAAATGAAGCATCATTATCTGTTAAAAAATGCTGTAATATCTTTTCACTCTCCTTGCAGTGAGACGTCAAAGTCACACCTTTTTTTAATAAAATTTTTAATCACAGTGATAAAAACGGAAAATTAAACAGTTTCAAGTTTATATTTTTGCGTTTAATTTCATTAAAAGTAGTATTTTTGTATATTTATTGATGTGATTTTTGCTTAGACAAAATTCATCTGATAAAAAAGTTTATAAAAATCCAGACATATATAAGTCATTTATATGAACAATTTCCAGGAAAAAATGTATATATAGGGCAGGCGCGGATCCAGCCAAAGCATTTGGGGGGGGGGGGAAATTTTTTTATCGTCACTGGAAAAATTATGGTTTTATATATAATTTTTGAACAATGAAAATTTAACCATTCATTTTTTTATTTTCTTACTTAGATGTAAAATTTGAAGTCAATCTGATAACACCGAAACAAGTATCCGATAAACAAATTGAATAAAATTTTTTTTTTTTAATTTTCAAATCTCACCAAAATTATTATATCAATTACTATAAAAAATTAAAAATAGAAAAAATGTTCGAGTTAAAGAATTTATTAAATCAATCAAGTAGATGATTAAATGAATTAGAAATTTTTATTTGTGAAATAAAATCTTACATAAATTCAATTTTTACTGGAATATATTATATGTTAATTGAAAAGTGTACGGTAATCATTTTCACTGCAAAGAGGAGCGAGAAGAAAATCTAGTGAAAATTATGTAAATAAATCACTTTATAAAATTTCATACTATTTCAGTCTAAAATTTAAAATTTTTAAAATTTTAAATTTATCTAAGAACAAAATAAGTACTTTGTTTTCATCTAATCTCTGCTACAAGATTATATTTTTGTAGTTTTACTCGAAAAACGATTTTCTTGAGTACATCACCAACCAATTTTCGAGAAAATTTAAAAAAAAAAACAATTTTGAGATTAGTTGCTGAACTAAAAAATTCGTAGCTCCCTAAATGTTAGGTTAATTTTAGATTTTTTAATTGATTAGGAAGAACCTAGCTTTTAACTACAGAGTCATTCCATTTAAAACCAACAAGAAAAATTACGATTTTTGACTTTACATCTCCGAATTTGATGATATTTGGTACAATCATTATTCCTGTCAAAATGAAGACTAATTCAAATTTCAGTGCAAAATAGCTTAAAATATGTATAAATTTGTATAAACAAAATTACAAATACCTTTTAAAGTATTTATGATATGATAATTTATTGAGATGTCATATTAAAGGTATCAAAATTAACTTTAATATGACGTATAACATGATTTTTATTTCAACATCAAAATGGTCCATATCTATATCAATTTTTCGTTTAAGGGTAAATATTTCGAAAAGTGGTTTTTTTAAAAATTTAAAAAATATATGTTAATGATGAAAATGTTCTATAACTGTGGAAAGTATCATTCTGGGTTTCGCAATATTTTAGGAGTTATTACCGCAAATGTCATAATGAATACGAAATATTTATTGCAATTCGAATTGTTTTGTTTGTAATAAAATAGAAAAATCGCCAATTTCTTCCAAAAATCATCCAGATGTAATAAAATTCGGCAAGAATAATATTAACGCTGGTAACGCAAATGCCGTGTTTAAGTTTAAAATGAGAAAAATTGTCTTTTTAAAAATACGAATGTCTCCCAAATTATTTACGTTACAACGTTCATTGAAGTAAATGTCATGAAATTACCTTTAAAATGATACCTGATATATGTTTTTATGTTCAATTTTATTGGTGGATAATTCTCGAATTAAATTTAGCGGTCGCGTATTTCAAAAAGTGGTATCTTTAAATTCGTGAAAAATATATATGTGGATGATGGAACTATTTTGAATGTTCTATGTAAATATCGTGATGGGATTGTACCAAATATTATGAAATTCGGAAGAGGTAAAAAAATCAGCTGGTGATTTTAAATGGAATGACTCTATATTAAAATACTTTTCTATTTTAAAACTTCAACAATGATGTAATTTTTTTTAGACTGAAAACAATTATTTCTTTCTATCGTCTTAATGATATTTTGTTTACAATAAAATGAGATGCCAATCTTTAAAATAGTTTAAAAAAATCAAAAATTCTATCAACAAATTTTTTATAAAATCGAGTAAGCTCTTTTTGTCTAACTAAAAAAACAAAATCTTTCTATATTCACAGCATTAATGTTGTTAAATTAATTGCGAATTGCATATTTTTTATTGACGTTTATAAGGAAATTATTATTCCAAACCAAAGAAATAAATACGACAACAACCCTGATTATTCTACTTTCAAAAAAGCTTAATAGAAAAAATAAAGGAACTTAAAAAAAAATATAAGCATAACTCCAAATTTTGAGAGGCATTTAAAAAACTAATTTATGATGCTAATTATGTCATTTCCCGAGTTTATTTTTCAATGTTATAGAGTGTATTTAAAAATTAATTTCTAAATATGAAAATTGTTCGCACAGATGTAAGACAAAAAGTACAACATCTCTTTAGGAAAGAAAAAGAAAAAACAATTTATTTTCTTCAGTACAATTTTCAGAATATTTGGGGAAAATTAAGCGAAAAGTATTATTTTTGTCATCATCTTTCAGGAAAATGGTAGACATTTTCTTGAGAAAATGTTAAATTAATGGTTTTTATTTGAAGAATTATTTATTAACACAAAATTATGAATATTTTAAATAAACATTTTTTAAATATTTTTCTTGAAAAATTACAATTTTCAGACTTTAATTATTTCATTTATTAATTAAATCTGTATAGGGAACCAAAATTCCCATCATATGTTAAATTTATTAAATCTAGAAAAAAAAAAAATATTATTTTTTGTGTAAAAGAGCTGGGAAAACATTTGTGTTCTTCATCAAAAAAATTTTTAACATTTATTAAATTTTTTCTGTGTAAATGCATTTCTTTATTTCTGATGTTAAAAAATTGCTTCGTACGAAATTTATAAAAGATTCTGATTTATAAAATAAAAAATATTTTTCATGAAGTCAAAATATTTAAGTATATTATTAAAACATTAAATAGTGTAATTTCTATATGACTGATGAAACTAGCACTTACACAATAATTTTGTTAATTGACATATACATTTTTAATCGTATGTAAAGTTTAAGCTGGAATTGCATTTCCTATATTTCTTTTATTAAGCAAGTCCCAATTTTCAAAACCCATTTATTACCTTAAAAATTTTCGAAGGAAAAGTAAGATAAATACTTTTTTCTAAACATAGTTTGGCCGTTTTTATACTATCTTGAGGATAAATTCATTTCGCCTTCTTTTATTTTCACTAAAGAAAATTTTTTTATTTTTTCCTTTTCCTATTGTAGATTTTTAAATTTTCTTAGTTCGAAATCCATTTTGGGGGGAATTTCCGATTTTCCCCCCCGTGGATCCGCGCCTGATATAGGGGCCCTTATATAAAACCAATTTTAACATATTATGGTATTAGCCCAAGGAAAGCTCACATACCGAATTACATTAGGTTATCTCTAAAACGGCGAACTACATACAGTCTATCTCAAATTTTGGTTATTAATGTACAGACAGGCGAATGGACAGTAGTTTAGGATAAAAAAAAGACAAATATTTATAAACCCAGAAAGTATTTATTTGACAAAATAATTACAGTATTTAGTATGACATAATAATTACAACAAAATTATAAATAATAGAGCATATTATTTATTTCTTCCCTGAATTAAGCGTCATTTTTGGCTATTCTAGCTCAATGTGCGTCACCCTAAATTTTAATTGAAGGCATTTTTAAGTAATGGTAAGATATCTTTGGTAAAAAATATACTTTGTTTAAGTTAGTTCTCTTTATTTGCGGCAGGTTAATTTTGTTTTAAATTTCCAAAATTTTATTTTAATTTTTACTTGAAAATTCAAAAGTTTTTAAAAACTTATTACGAGTTTTCTTATTGCTTAGTTCTCCTTATTTACGTCAAAAATTTTAATTAAAGTGTAAAATAAAAATTTATTAGTTGTAACAGTTATTTCATATTTTTATTTCTATTAATCACTTGAAAGTTTTTAATACAAATAAATTGTAAATTTTGGAGAAAATTCTAAATGAATTACTTAATTAATAATATTAATTATACGTTACCAAGATTATTGACTAAAGAAGTCTTTTTTAAATGTTTAAAATAAAAAATAATATTTTTTAAACTATTTTTGATTAATAATGTAACTTTTTATTTTCTTTAGATTAGTTCTTTTGTTGAAAAAATCGAATAAAAAAATGTGTAAAACTGTTGATATTTTTTTAAAATTTTAATAAAATTTTTAATAAGAAGTTTCAAACAATTTGTCAGAGCGTTATACTTAAGTTGTTTTTCAATTTTATAATATTCTTTGGGATGTCTTCTATCTAAATTAATAAAAATATTACTTTTATATATAATAGTACTCAAGCTATTAAGGAATTTTAATATTAAACTCATAATTAATATTAATTATACGTCACCTGCAATTTAAATAAAATTATATATTTTTTTTACCTTAAAAAAGGAAAACAATTTTGCGATTACGAAGATTTTAGTGCAGTTTTATATTTCAAATAAAATATTATTTTTTCTTAAATTAAGCTTTTGAGCGGAAATCATAGTAAAGAAATAATTTAGTTAAACACTGGTTTTATATTTCAAATAAAGTTTTTAATACAAATGTTTTTTTCTTTTTTAGTTTACCTTTTGAACATAAATCAAAATCAATAAATATTTGAATTAAACAGGAAATTGTCTTCAATGAAAATTGTTATTGCAATGCCAACATTTGCAAAGGTTGTAGCCATATTTATTTGTTTTAAAAATATTTTATTTTCATTTACTAAACATTTATTTATTTTTGTTAAATTAATCTTTTGAGAGTAAATAATAGTAAAGAAATAATTTAGTTAAACAGTGATTTTATATTTAAAATAAAAATGTTTATTACTAATATTTTTTTTTCATATTTTAGTTTACCTTTTATGAGTAAGTCGAAAACAATTAATAGTTTAATTAACTAGAAAATTGTTTTCAATTAAAATTGTTATTCAAATGTTAACATTTGTAAAGTTTGTAGCCATATGTATTTGTTTTAGAAATATTTTATTTTCATTTATAAATATTTAAATTTATTTCAATATATTTTATTTTAATTTATTTTATTTTATATTCCATTAATTTATTTGTTTCTTTAACAACATTATTGTCCCCAAAAATTGTGTTTACATATTTTTTTTGAATAATTTATTATTTTAAAATGTTTTCTAAACTTATTTTTTCTATCATATTTAGTTTAGTTATTTATTTATTTATTTATTTATTTATTTTGCAACACATTTATGCATTATTTATAAAACTTAATGTTTATAGTTTAATATTTTTTTCTCTATTTAAGAGCAAAAAAAAAAAAAAAAAAAAGTTTATGGAATTGTGGGGTAAATATATATGAAAATAAAATTTATTTTTATGACTATATGCATAATTGCTTTAATTAGTAGTAGATGTAAAAAAATTTTAAAAAATATTAAAAAGGGAGAGATAAATATTAAATTATATATAATATTAGGTAATATTTATGGAGAATATAAAAGGTATTAAATCGAAGAGGTACTAAAGTTTGCAGAAGAAAAAATACTAGGTTTTTGTAAACGGTACGAATTAATTTTATTTATCTTTTATTATCCCTTTGAATAAAAAAAAAACATTTTGCTTTAAATTTTCCTAATTATCTCTCAAATTTTACCCTAAATAAAACAATTCTTTAAAAATTATTCTTTCTTTATTTTGCTGCCAAACAAAGTTCATTAATTTATTGATTCCTTATTTAAATGGCTTAAATGTGACCTCATTTGCACTTACAATGATTTTTATCCACAAAAACCAAAAGTATTGTTTGTAAAGTATAAAAGAAATACATACTCCTGCATTAATATACATACATATATTTATATAAAAAACCAACATCAAAAATCTTTATAACTTTAATGTTAAACAAATTTTGTAAAAAAATTTAAAGAATAAAAGAATTAACAGCAACAACAATAACAATAACAGGCACTTTAATTAAATTTAAAGTTTATTTTGTTGTTTACGACACGGTGTTTAAACAACACTCAAAGCCAATAAACGGAAGTAAAATTGTTGTTCAAAAGCAGAAGAGAATATAAAATACACACATATAACAAAAAAACACACATGTATATGTAGCTTACAAACATATTTATATAAAATGAACAAAAAAAACAAGAAGGGATCCATTCAGAGCAAAAGTTTAACACCTTTCGTAGTAAAAAAAAAGATTTTATAAACAAATAAATATATGTATATAACAACATACACATGTGCCTTTGATTAATGTATTGGTATGTGTGTTTGATTGTATGTATATGCCAGGCAAAGGTGTTAGTGCTTTCATTTAATTTAATTACCAATATTCTATGTAGATTTACTATAAACACCAATGCAATCACTTTTATTCAAACTAAGTATGTATGAGTATATCAATTTATATTGTCAATGTTTTGTATGTATATGTATAACCAAGTAAATAGACTTACATGCCAAACAATTATACTTTGTAAAATTCATTGATTTAAATCGTGTATATTAAGTATTGTAAAGGTATGCTTATAAGTTTGTTACAACAGTCAGGAAAATAATTATATAGACATCAATGTTTTTTGTAAATTCTTTAGTAGAAAGAATTTTATTTAAAATTAAAATCAAATGATATTCTAAAATTTTTCTAGTGAAAATTTATAATGATAAACGAGAAGTCATAGAAAGAAAGTTAATAAAATTTTAAAATAATGCAAAATACGATTAAGATTTTTTTGGAAAATAAAATATTCTTACAAAAATAATTTTAATTTAATTTCCATGAATTTAAATTAACAAAAGTAAGTGAAATTTTTATTTTCTTTAAGAAATTATAAATTTTAATATTTTATTTTATGAAGGCGTATGATTAATATTAATTATGAGTTAATTGAATATATTCAGCTGTAACTTTTTTATTTAAACAGATAATTTGATTATTATTTTTTCTTATTAATATTAGGATTGTAAAGACATATTTAAATTTGAATAGATGTTAAATATTATATTTAATTAGTAAATAATTAAAATCTAAAGAAAAAAATAATTTCAAAACTTTTTTCTTTATAATAATGCGATCTGACTAAATATAATAAAATATGTAAAATGTTTTCTTAATGTAAAAAAAAAAGTTTGTATTAAAAAATCCAACAAAAATATTATTTTCTTTAAGAAATTTAAATTTAAATATTTTATTATATGAAGGCGTATGATTAATATTAATTATTAATTTATTTAACATATTTCTTTATATCTTTCTTAGTTTAATAGATAAATTAATGTTTCTTTATGGAAATTAGTACTGAGATTAATAAGTTATATTCTAAAGGAAATTTAATTTGAATATAAATACAATTATTACAAAAATTATGTTACAAACATTAGTTTTAATTTTATTATTATTTTTTTAAATTATTCTTAAATCTTTAAAACAGAAAATTTACTTTTTTTTAAACGGTTTTAATACGAATTATTTTTAATTTAATAAAAAAAATTTTTAAAGTAAGTAAATAATTAATACTATCAGAGTAAGTTCTTCTAGCTTTACATTTGAAAAGTAAGCTCTTGCATATTTCGCAAGTACTTATAAAAAAAAAATTATTTTTTATAGTATATAATAATTTACTTCACCAAAACGTTTTTTTATAATTTGATCAACTGATTAGTACAAAAAATATTATATTTTATTTTTTTTTTTTAATTCGTGCAGAAAAAAAAAAAATCAGACGTAATAAAATTAATGTCAAAATATATTTACATTTAAATACAGCTCAAGACTGAACAACACTTGTAGCATTTTCCAAGCAGAAATCTTTGCAGTGTTTAAAGCAAGACTAACATCTATGATGCCGATAAATTATCAGGCTATCATAAGGGCACTTTTTAATACGAATGTTAGAGGTCTACGAGTTCTCAATAACACTTTTTAAAACTTTGCTGTGTACCGGGTCACAATAATATTTAAGGTAACGAAAAAGCTGAATTAGCACGAACTGGGGCAGATATGGAATCAAGTACCGCATGTGAAGACATTTATCCTGGACTAGATTATATATATCGGAAAATATGAAATAAATTTAAACTGGAAGATGATGTACTCTGGAATTATTCATCGAGATATAAGCAGTCAAAGGCGTTATGGAAACCAAGGGATAACATGCATTGAGGAAGGTTGTAGACGGGTTATAATGACTTAAAATATTTTCTTAAAAAAATAGGTCTATGTGATGATAATCACCCTTATTACGAGTGTCGTAGTCGTGACGAAAACTTGTCGTTTTCTCTAATTTCGTATTATTGTCGTCAACAACAAAAAAATATATGCAATTAACATTGATTTTGTCGTTTTAAACGGCTACGACTAGTCGACTATGACAACAACACTTGTAATAAGGGTGAATAACTGCAGATGGTGCAGCGCAGAGGAAGAGCCCTGCGGAAAATTTGTGGCAATTGCACTAATGGACAGGTCCCTCAGTAACGGTTGAGTACCTATTGACATCTAACTCATCATCAAAGTTCCAGTGGAGAACCAGTTGACACCACCATACTCACTAAATACACTGGTCGACAAAAAATTTTTTTTTGAGCTCTTTCAAAAAAAAAAAATATGTAGACTAGATGGAATTCCGCATGCTAACCTCGAATCTGCTTTCACTTTTTCCATCAGATCGGGATTTTTCGAGTATATTTCTTTATAACTCGAGAACGGTATGCACGATTTATATAAATAATACACCAAAATATGTATAATAGCATTGGCTTAAAGTCGCTTTACAAATTTTTATCCGCTCAATAGTTAATGAGATATTTCGAAAAAAGTGTCGGAAAAAAATTTGTTCATGTAAAATTCAAGATTTCTTTTTTTACTAAAACTTTTTTTTTTTTTTTTTTTTTTAAGTGAAAGCATCAAAAATATTTAAATTTATCACCTTTATCTCAAAGCTGGCAAAACTACGAGTAAATAAAGCCACGTATCATAAAAATTTATGCACAAATTTTGATTGGATTCACAGTTAAAATTTGAACTTTAATATATAGTGACCTAAATTGTCTTTGAGCTGAATTTATATAATTTTTTGTCCAGTTAATATTTCCGTAATTATTCGTTAATTAGTACCGAAAATTTTAAAATTTATTTTTTTGAATAACTCTGAAATTCTTGAGCGAATGAAAAATATTGTTGACATACCTTGAAGACAATTTTCGTATGCATCTTTTGATGTATCACTTATCAAAATCGTGTAAAGGGTTCTTGAGTTATAGCCTAAGTTCGACAAACCATTCTCGAACTTTTTAGTGTATCCGTTGAATAAGGTGATGATATTAGTCATGCATATTAAAAAAATCAGTACCCGATATAAAAAAAGTTAATGCAGATTCTTGTTTAACACTTCAGAATCCACCTATTTTTGTTTCAAGAAAAAATAAAAAAATTTTTTTTTGGCCACCACTGTATTTCTACTCAATTGTATGTAACATGGGTATTTTTACTTAACTGTGAATAAAATCAATATTTATGCATCAATTTTGAAGATACATACCTTATTTTATTCGCAGCATTACCAGCTTTAAGATAAAGATGATAAACTGTATGTCTTCATTTATTAAAAGAAATTTAAGTAACAAGAAAATCTAAAATTTTGCATGAAAATGAATTTTTTCGGACACTTATTTCAAAATAACTCCGAAACTATTGAGTACATAAAAAACTAAGTTTAGGGAATTTGAAGATATTTTTAGTATCGCATCTTTTGGTGTATCACTTTGATCAATCGTACACACCGTTCTTGAGTTATGAGGAAATATACTAGAGTCTTACTATGGGCGTGATGGAAAAAAACTGAAAGCAGATTCGTGTTTAGAACATCAAAATACATCAAGTCCAACTATTCGTTTATGGGGGAGGATTTTTTTGTTGACCAGTATTATCAGTTGTTTGTCAATTTGTAACAGGCATGTTAAGTGAGCAATTAGCAGCTCGTGCGAAATAACAATCTGTGGCTTAGTGGTTAGAGTTGAAGACTATAAAAAGTAGGATACGTCAGAAGAATGTATGTTTGATTCGGGGTGCCACCATCGACCTTAATAGAATTTTTTTTTTAATAAAAAAAAAAAATAATAAAATAAAAAAGAGTTTAAAAAGTAAAGATTATTCTTAAAATTTTAATTATATTAATCGATTTTGAACATGTCCTCTTAGACCAATCCTGCGATCAGTCTCATGGAGATAATTAGCCAAATCCAATAACAACCCCATGTAAAAGTGGCAAGTTCCTCCCATATAAAGTTCCGGAACTGGAACCGGTCACTAGGCCTGAGAACCTACCACGTGACTAGTATTGAACCGGTTCTCTTTCCTCTAGGGAGGATACATTTAGTTTTCTCTGCGAGTATGTTGCTATAGATTTAAATGTTTTGATTCTCAATTTTTCAGAACTTAGAAGAATTAAGAGGGATAAGTTCATCAAAGATCTTGAAATTTATTAAGGCAACGAAAATACATATAACAAGTAATAATGATGATCGAGAAACACTACAATCGAGTCCCTGAAAAAATTGACAAGGAATAAAAGAATTAACTGTAAAGAGATAACCCACTGTGTGGAGCTAAAGGTACTCATTATATGTATATTTTTTTCTCCCTTTATTGAGAATTCACTATGAATCAGCATCATTGGTCTTGTTCACACACACAGTTCTGCGTGATCCTCTTTCAAACTAAACTAATTTATTTACGTATAAATTATTTTTCTTCATAAAAAATTTAAAGCTAATTAAAAATAAAAAAAATATATATTTGTGATTTATATAAGGAAACACATACAATCTTACGGTATTCGAAGTATATTCGTGCGGTTTCAGTTATTCTATTTAAATATTTAAAGTATAGTTTTAAATGATTTTAAAATAAATTAGTTTGAATTTTGTATTTATCTATTTTATTTTGCAAGTTACAGAGGATTTTCTAAATTAAGTCCTTAATTAATAACACTCATACGTCACCTGAATATTAAACTTAAGATTATAATTAAATCTTTAAAAATAAGAATCCCTGAAGGTGTTTTTTTTTAATTTTTAATTTAAATTTATTATTATTATTATTATTATTATTATTATTATTATTTTTGTATACAAAATTATATATTTTACAAAATTATCTACTCAAATAGAACTACATCCCACACTAGGACATTTCAAAAATATATCCAAAGTGAATCTGACTTAACTGCTCCTTTAATTATACCCTCCACTATTGATTACAAAGAAGTAAACAGAATTTATAAACAAATGGCATGTTTGTCAATGTTATCGTTAGTATATATACTAAAGTTCCTTTGCTTTAATTTAGCAATTTGACTTATAAAATCTACATTTTCGATTGTAAATATGTATTTTTCCAAAAATTTAAAATTCAAACAAAAATTTGAAAGTTAGACTAAGCTGTAATAAACATCTTTTCGTACAAGACAAACAAGTAATGAATATGTCAAAGACATATTTAGATATACAAGGCAAACATGAATGTTTTAATGTTTGTAATGTTGAATGTAAATTTGAAAAATATTACATTTACGTGTTGTTTGGTTTATAAAATGCACTAAAAGTTTAAACAACTACAACTAACCATTATTTGAACAATAAATTAAAGTCATAAAGACACATATGCAATTTTTCGAACAATACACAAAGTAGAGATATTTGAAAGAAGTTCAGGAACAAAAGGGGAAGTGATAAAGTGAGGAACAATTATAAAAGGCTTTATTTTGCAAGTAAGAAACCTTTTAGATCTACTCCAAAAATATTTTTTATTATTTATTTTGAAAATCTTAAATATTTTTACTTAATCATACATTTTCTAAAAGAACTTCCAAAGAAGGCCTGATAAAAGCCATTTAAAAATAGAGAAGTAAAATATTCAGTTACGAATTATTAACAAAAAAATTATTTATATTTGTCTGGACTTTTTTGAGAAATTCAAGGCCTGAGAAATCAGAACCTTTTATTTCCTTTATTACTTTCACATACCCTTAGATATATATTGAGTAATTGAAGTAAAGTAGTAGTTGATGTAGTTGTTGTTATTGCTACTGCTGGAATTGTTGTTGTTATTAAAACCAATACATATAAAGGCTTTTAAACATCAATAACAAAATTTAGCATAGAATATTTTCCATGTCCATTTACTTTTACTTAAAATATACATACTTATAGAAAAACCAACACACTATTATGTATATTTAACGTATATGTAATAAACATGTATGTGTATATGTATATATATATATATTCATAAAACAAACATCATGTTTTGTACACATAAATAAGTTTAAACAGAAATTTATGTTTATATCAATGTATATTAACGATGGCAAAGGGGAAAAGGATTTAAAATTACAAAACATTAAAAGAAAATAAAATAAATTTCTTAAACTACTTCCAAAGAAGTATATTTTTAACTAAACATAGTGTAATATTTTCGCAAAAAAAAAAAATTCAATTAAATTATTAATCAGAATTTTAAAATGAAAAAAATTTCTTATAACTAAATAAATTACTCAAAATCAAAATATTGTAACAAATTAAATTAAATCTAAAATCCAATTTCATTAAACCCTTCACCACTGGTGTAAAGGGTATATATAAGTTTGTTATTCTGTTTGTAATTTCCACAATTTTCGTCGGAGAGCAAAACACTTTACATTTTCTGAATCCTTGTTAGAAATGACCATGTCCGTCCGTCCGTGTGTTGGTTGAAATGGCGTTTTTGAAGCCCACCGATAACTGCCATATATAATATATATATTAAATGATTAGAAATCCTTTCGAGATTTTTGCTATTGATATTCAGCAAGATCGGTTTATAAATGGCGGAGATATGCTTTAAAAAACCGAGTTTCGAGTTTCTGAATCCTCTGTATATACTAGGGACGTTTTTGCAATTTTTTATGAATTTTTGAGCTGAAAAAATTAACCAAATTGGTTCAATACGCACTATAGATTTTTTGAAGCCCTTTTTTAAGCTACAGATTTTCTATTATATAGATCGATCATAAATATTTTTATAAAATTTTGCCTTCTTGAAGTTTTTAATAATTATAATTTGGAAATAATTTGCACTGGAATCTGTTTTTAAATCAAAGTATATTATGAGGGCCTTAATAAGGTCTTAAAAAATTATCAAAAACTTCTTCATTTTAATGGAAGAAAACGTTTAAAATTTTTAACTGAGAACAATAATTTCCTAAACCAATTCTTAATAAGCATAAAAGATAAATTTGTTATAAACCAGAAGAACTGGAAAATAATATAATCTCCAGTGAATTCTATACAGGATTTTTTATAGTAAAAGCCTTATTATTTCCCCTAAACTTGAAACAACATATTAAAACACTTCCAAAGAAGCAGAAAAGAAGTATATTAAAGAAAAATATTTAAGTCTGTAATAAGTTTAATGTGATTTATCTACAAGAAAATGTCTACTTTATTTGGTCCTTTTTTAAGAATCGTCTGAGGTACTTTTAAGGCATTATTGCACATATTATTAATTACAGTATCCTTTTAAAACTCATCTCGTTTGTTAGCAACAAAATTTTCGTTTGTGTACATGTTTATTGATAATAATGTTTGAAAAAAAACTTTGATTTTATAAGCTTTGTAGGAGTTTCTCTTCTGTGTGAGTATATATAAGGAGTGCGATCGAAAAAATTTTAACACACGTTTTGCCTCATAAATTTTTTCCAAAGCAAAATTTTAATTTTTTTTTGATACAGTTATCTTTGAAAAATATGTCAGTTATTATTTTTAATTACAATTATGTTGATTTGTTGGAACGATCAAAATGAATGACGAGAAAGAAGTATGTGCTATAAATTATTAAAAAATTTCTAAAAAATCCAAACTGGTCCTACAATTAATTGGCCAAAGAATTAAATGTCTGTTGTCAAACTGTTTCCCATGTTATTAAACAGTATCAGGAGAATTCTACCATTGATAGAAAACATGGTTCGGGAAGAAAAAAGGTCCACATGTTATTGGGAAGGTCAAGAAAATTTAAAGCATATTGAAAAGAACTCTAAACACATCTGGTAGAATATCAGCCCGGATGGCTCAGTGCTCAGACTATTTGGTGCGAAAAGTTAAATCTAATGCGGAGTTGAAACCATATCGAGTCCAAAAAGTTCCAGACTGAAATGCTGCAAAAAATTTAGAAGCCAAGAATAGGGCACGGAAATTAAAATCAGATTTCGTACAAAAATACTCATGTTGTATAAAGAACGACATAACGTATGTACTGGCAGATTTTTCGCAACGGGTTGCAGATGCTCGAGGATATGTTGAAGATAAGTTTAGGACCAAAAAGCTGACGAAATTTCCCAAAGAAGTCTTGGTTTGGAAAGATTTATGCAGTTGTGGCAAAAGGAGCATGACATTTGTTACAATGGGTTCTACAAATACCGAAAATTACATCAAAGAATGTTTTCAAAAAAATCTTCTTCCTTTCATAAGCGAGTGCTATGTGTCCACATATTTTTGAACCGATTTGTCATCATGTTACTACGGTAAGAAAGCTCTGGTACCAAAGCAATAACATAGTTTTTGTACCAAGTCAATACTCTAAATTGTCCGGAGCTAATACCAGTGAAGATATATTGGGCTTTTGTGAAAAGGAAATCGAAGACAAAGGAGGTATCCCAAATTATCGAAAATTTTTAAAAGAGATGGAAAGACTGTTCTAAAAAAATTACTGAAACAACTATCAAATCTCTAATGCAGGGGTTCTCACAAGACCTCGCTTCGCGACCCCCTTTTGACATTGCAATGGAAGCGCGACCTACTACAACTTTGACTAATTTAAAAATTAGGAAAAATGTAGATAAAGTAATTTTAAAAAATAATATTAATAATTTCGACATTATTTTCCATGAATATTAAAAGACTTTTTCGTATAATAAATCTAATATTCTCTGCGTCCACAAAAGATCGAATTTTGTTCCTCAAAACAGAGAAGAAAATTTGTTTAATATTTATAGGGCTTCGGAGCCAACAAGCGGATATACTTTGCTATATTTCAACTATTTAAGATGCTTTTAAATCTGTTGATTCAAAATTAAATTCAACGAATTTCAACTCTTTTTTAAAATGAACCTGGTACTTTCTATAGTATTGATAGTACTTTCTGTTTTTAAATTATAAAGTTGCTTCAGCTAATTTTCTTTATATAGCCAGGAAACTTATCGACGAAATAAAATGTTTGTGTACTGAAAAAATTTTATAAAGAGATAAAATAAAAGTAGAATTTTATGTGAAAAAAAACTTTAGTTTCATCAAATTTAAGTGAACTACATATTTATCGTTTTAATTAATTGTTTTCCCTGCCACATTGTAAAGTTTTCTTTATACTGTGTCATTGAACAGAAGTGTCCCGTAGACAAAAATTTTGTAGGAAGATCCCTCAAACGATGCGTAAAAATTTACTTAATATGGGAAAAATATTAAAAAAATTTTAAAATTGATCTTCAGTTCCCTATCATCAATTGAAAGTCACGGGTCTAGAAAATTTCGTCTAAAATATAGTATTGAGTTGGGTCTTGAAATGGGTATAATTTGTAAATTATAACAAAAATATTTTAACAAATTTTCGCAAAAATATTGGTTCCTAAACCTTAATAAAATTCGATGTTTTTCTTATTAAAAAATTGATAAGAATTTTGTAATTTTGTTCCCTTTATGGCTAAAATATTAAAAATTAGCATTGTAGTAGTAAGTACTGTTGATAATAATGATTTTCCAAGTTTGTCCAAATAATTTTTCATCAAATGTCTTAAAACGTCTTCTAGCGAAACAAAATCCCACGGAAAAAATTCGATTAAAAAATCTAAACTTTTTTTTACTAAAATGCATGGGCCCATGACCCAAGCAAATTTTTACGCATCGTTCGAGAGGTGTTCCTATATCGACACTCTATTGGACAGAATTACTTTATTCGTTTGATTATAATTGTCTTTTTGAAGCATAATATTTTCGATTAAAAGTTTCTTCATTAGTAGTTTCTAAAAAGAACTCATTTTAGAAAAAAACTTTACGCTTGTCTTTAATTTGGATATATTTTGTAAAAAGATGTATTTCCATTTTTAAATAGTTTCATGTTATTAGTGGAATTTTCATTTGAATTTGTAAATAATATTTATATTAAAAAATTGTATGTTTAAAAATATGTTTCAGGAACTCTTCGCGACCCCCCACGAATGTCCTTACGGACCCCTTGTGGGTCGCGGACCCCCATTTGAGAACCGTTGCTCTAATGGAAGCGTTACTAGAAATGGTCTACGAATTCATAAGTGGTAGTTAGAAGTATAAAAGTTATACTTTTCTGTGATCTGTAGTATAGTATTCCAAATCATTAAATTTTATATATGTTAAGATTTTTTCGATCGCACTCCTTACATACATACAAGTACAATATTTAAGCGTATGTGTATAAAGACCAATACTTAAGTATGCTAAAGGTGATTTAATGAGCGTAAATATTGCTTAATTTAAAGCTTTATGTATATTCAATGTATTTTTAAGAGCAACAAAATCAAAGCCAATAGATTTCACACAAATTCACTGAAATATAAATACACAAACCAATACATACCCTAATGCCCAGTTATATGTATGCATAACCAAGTATAGAATACTTTTGTAAGTGAATTATATACCATTAAAAGTTAGGGTTACCAAAATGATCATTGAAATAATAAAACTTTATTATATTAAAGTATGCATCGTTCTATAATTATTGTAATTAAAAATATTTCCTAAAATTTTTATAAAAAATAGCAGTAATATTGATAATACATTTATACACAGTTTATAATAAGTTAATGTACTCTCTGCACTACAACTAAATATTTATCAGCTTATATATAATGCAAAATCTAAAATCTAAATTTTTTAAATTGTCCTTTTTTTGTTAACCCTATCTTTTGCTTAAACAAACAAATGAATTTCACTTCCATCTTATGGTTTTTGGCCAAAACTTGTACAAAATTTACATTTTATAACAGATTATAATATTGGCCTCAACTAAGTATCTGTGTTGCTCTATCTCTCTTATGTGTTGTGGTTTTATGAAAATTTATGTTTTAAAGTTAATTTTACGATACATATTCATTCAATGTAAATTTTTTGTAAGACAAATTGAGTTTTCTTCCAAGAAAATACAAGATTTTGACCTTTTTGGCATATTATGAAAAGGAGTACTATTATAATGCGAAGGAAACTTATATAAAGAGCATTAAATTGTAAGAAAAATATTAAAAGATGAGATGAAAATTATAACCAAATATATAATATAAATTTGATCAAATTGATCTACTATATATATTTGTCTAAATTTGTTAAGAAGTATTTGACACTATATTTTCCTCTGAAATATTAAAAGTTATAAAGAATAATATTATAAAAGATTTACTGATGAAAATTAAAAAAAAAAAATAAATGTATAAACTACTTTTTATAGTTATAAATGGCATAAAAAACAAAATATGTTTTCTGATGAATTAAATATTATACATAAATTCAGGCTTAAAAACAGTGCTTTATTTAAAAAAATCTGCAATGTGTCGTCGATTCGATGAAGTGTAACCTTGCCGAGTTTAAATGTTTGTTTATGTCATAGATTAACTAGATATGAAACTCCGTTTTCAAAAACCTAAGTCTAAGAATGTAGTAGTAAAGTTTTTACTGAAAACAAAAACAGTTCTCAAATATGTGCATTTTTGAGTAATTTTTTAAATTGTTTTTTTTTCAGTTTCGTATCTATGTTAGTTTATAGTTTATGTCTTTTCTTTAAAATATATTTTTTGGTTTCGAAACTCTCTGTTTAATAGATTTTGTGGGCAATGAAAAAATGTTCTTTGCTTTTGAAATCGAATACGAACATTTTTCTTTTTTTTTTTTCATTTAGTTACTTTTATTATAAAGCTTTATTCAAATAAGATCGTTAAAGTTTTGTGTAAAATGTTTAACTTCTTATTCAAACAATTATATACAAAATTTAGCTTAAATAAATTTAAATTAAATTTAAAAGGCTTTGCATATTATTTAAAAAATTATATACAAATATTAGCTTAAAAGATTGTGTTTAAATCTAAAAAAACTTTGCATATTATTGAAAGCTTTTGTGGACAGTAAGTGTTACATTCAGTTTCAAATCAAATTTTAAATAAATTTTTACTTTAATTACCTGGATTTAAGAATTTTATTAAAAGGCACTAGTATAAATTAAGCTCTTTTTGTAAAATTAAAAATCATGCCTAAATTACTTCATCCTCTTATTTTTATTTACTAAATTAGAAAAATCTATAATATAGATTTTTTAAGTTTTGTTGAGCTTTAAAGCTAAACATTAATATTTTTAATAGAAAAAAAAATATTTTACAAACGCTTAATTACGAATTTGTTTATCATTCTTTTTTTATTTACTTTATAAAAAGAATCATGAATAGTTTTTTAAAGAAAATACCATATAATCTCAAGGATTAGATTTAAGCAGCAATGTTTATAATTGGTACTCTTTGAAAAAAAAAAAAAAAAAAAAATAAAATAATAATAATAAAATCTACTTGAAATCTATTTTATTTCCTTAGAAAGCTTCTAAATTTTAAAAATACGTTTTAGGTAAAATTTATTTTCTAAGTCCATTTATACCTATGGAAAACATTGATCAATATAGAATCTCAAAAGTTCTTGGTTATTAATTTTCATTAATTAAATAACTTTTAGTTGAAAGCTGTTTAAAGTTCGTTTAAAAAACTGAAATTAATTTGATTTAATGAAACAAATAATATAAAAGCTAAAAAGATAAACAACGAAATAAATAAAGAACAAAAATAATAGAAAATAAAAATAAAACAAAAAAATTAAAAATTAAAAATAAAATAAAAAAAGAAAATGAAAACAAAAAAAAGGAAATAAATGAAAATAAAATAAAATTAAAAAAATTAAAAATAATAAAATACAATTAAATTAATAAAAAAATTAAGTAAAAGGAAAATAAGAAAATTAAATCAAAATAAAATTATAAAATAAAACAAAAATAAATTAAAAATAAAATAAAAATAAAGTAAAAATAAAATAAAAATAAAATAAAAATAAAATAAAATAAAATAAAAATAAAAATAAAAATAAAATAAAATAAAATAAAATAAAATAAAATAAAATAAAATAAAAATAAAATAAAATAAAATAAAATAAAATAAAATAAAATAAAATAAAATAAAATAAAATAAAAATAAAATAAAAATAAAAATAAAAATAAAAATAAAAATAAAATAAAATAAAATAAAAATAAAATAAAAATAAAATAAAAATAAAATAAAAATAAAATCAAAATAAAATAAAAATAAAATAAAAATAAAATAAAAATAAAATAAAAATAAAAATAAAATAAAAATAAAATAAAAATAAAATAAAAATAAAAATAAAATAAAAATAAAATAAAAATAAAATAAAAATAAAATAAAAATAAAATAAAATAAAAATAAAATAAAAATAAAATAAAAATAAAATAAAAATAAAATAAAAATAAAATAAAAATAAAATAAAAATAAAATAAAATAAAATAAAATAAAATAAAAATAAAAATAAAAATAAAATAAAATAAAAATAAAATAAAAATAAAATAAAATAAAAATGAAATTGAAAAAAGATTCGGCTGTGCCGAATCTTTGATACCCTTCACCATATTACCATCTTACTATCTTATCGACTTCATATTACCATATTACCGACAAATAATACAATTTTCGCCTTAACGTATGCTTTCATATTTTCACATATTTAAATCTAAATTTTTTTCAAACTACGAAAATTTGAATATGAAAAAAAAGCAATCATAGCAGGCTTTGCTTTTAAAAAATAAACAACAACAATTCCATATTTATTTATTTTTTATGTGTGTATATACAAACTGACTGCATATACAAAGAACAACAACACTGTTATTCATTATATTACTTCTGTTGCTAACTAAACTACTTGTCTTATAGGCAAAAACGTCACTAATAGTCATTATAATGCTTAATATACATGTTTGTGTATGTATTTATGCATATTCTTAACAGATATGTTTTAGTTTTAAAAAA